>VZSC01007552.1:40496-61511 GCA_013398225.1 Steatornis caripensis
AATATATATACAAAATATATTTCCTTATATATATAATATATTTGTGTGTGTATATATTAAAAAATTACAGAAAAGAACTATATACATGCATATATATATATATATATATATATATGTAAAATCCTGGCAGGAGCTAAGCCAGCGGTCAGTGCTGGATGCCCCAAAATGGGGGGAGCGGGGTGTCCAGGGTCCCCGGCCGGCGCTGCCCCTGCCGTCTCCCCAGCTGCTTCGCGGCGGCAGAGGGATGAATTTTGGGGTAACAAATGGGCTTTTCTGGAGCGGCGTGAATGTACGTACTACTGGAGAGGGGGCTGCGTGCGGTTAATTATTATTATTTTTAATGGAAATTTTTTTTAGTAATTTATAAGTCTGCTGCGTGTAAATTAAAAACAAAGTCTGTATTGTAAGAGGATATATTATCCCGTGTCAGCCGCGCTAGAAATTGTTTAAAAAAAAAAAAGAAAAAAAGAGAAATAAAAGCGTAATTCCATAAAGGCGAAGAATTTCTGGTGCCCCGCAGCCGGGGGACGCTGCCGCTCGTCGCCCCCCCAGGTCCCCGTCGGGTTTGGGGGCTTGGGGTGTCCTTTCCTCCTGCCGTCAGGCCGCGGCGCGTATCAAGTGCGATTCGTGGATTTTTTCCCTCCAGTCCTCCCCGTGGCTGTACAAAGCGGCTTGGCGAAGCGCTGGCCCCGCGCTAGCGGGAGAGCTGTGACGAGGTGCGCCTGGCGCGGGGGCTGGGTTTGATGCTGGGGGGGACAACGGCGGCTCCGCTGCCCCAGCCGCCGGCCTCTGGGTCCGTGCTTGCGGCTCGGTGCCGTTCGGATTATTTAGTTCAGATCATCTCTATTGATCTTCTTTGTATGGGATTATTTCTGTTTATTTATATACAGATTATTTCTATTCAGATTATTTTCAATTTATTTCTATTCAGATTATTTCTAATCAGATTATTTCTATTTATCTTATTCATACTCAGATAATTTATTTTCAGTGTATTTGTGTTCGGATTATTTCTATTCATCGTATCTATATTCAGATTATTTAATTCTTATTTATACCCGGATTATTTCTATTCGGGTTGTTTACATTCAGATAGTTTATTTTCAGTTTATTTCTATTCGGATTATTTCAGATGATTTCTTTTAATTTTATTTCTATTCATATTATTTATAGTCAGCTCATTTATTTTCAATTTATTTCTATTCAGATTATTTCTTCTCATTTTATTTAGTCACATTATCTCTATTAATCTTATTTATATTCCAAGTATGTAATTCAGATTGTTTATATTTAGCTCATGCATATTTCGTTTCAAGTTATTTATATTCAGGTTATTCATATTCAGGTGGTGCCCACCCCCAGCCGAGGACGGGGACCCCGAGTCAGCGGCGCGGGGAGGCTGGCTGCAATGGCCCTCTTTATTCGGAGCATAAAACGGGGGGCACGGCGGGAGCCCCCGGGGACACGGGGACGAGGGTCCGTCACCGCGTGTCCCCTGGGATCGCGGAGCCGAAGTCGCGGTGGCGGGGGGGGGCTCGCGCCCCCTGAGCGAGGGGCGGTGGTCGTGGCCTGGGGGGGACAGCCAGCCCCGGGACGGCGTCACCCCCGGGCTGGCATCGGCCCCAGGACGGCCATCGCCCCCGGCCAGTGTCACCCCGGGCTGGCACCCCCGCAGCCACTGCCACCCTTGGTCCTGTGCCGTACCCTGCGCCGCCATCACCCCGTGTCCAGTGTCACCCCCAGGCTGACCTCACCCTTGGGCTGGCATCGCCCCCAGGCCCACGCCAGCCCCCGTCTGGTGTCACAGCCCAGGCTGGCATCATCCCTGCGCCGCTGTCACTGCCGGGCTGGTGGCACCCCCGGGCGGCAGCGGGTCCCCGTGGGGGCTGGCGCCACAGCAAGGGCGCCTTGCCTGGGTCCCTGGGTTCCTCCAGGCTGGGCTTGGGACAGCGGCACCCATCGAGGCACCTTCCCCAACGAGGTGCTCCCAGCGCATCTGGCACCCGCTCCGGGACGTCTCCCTGCCACCAGCTGTCCCCAGTGAAGCTGCTCCCGCATCCCAGCTGCCAGCAACGTCCCGTGGTCCTGGCCAGCCTCCCTAGAGATGGCACCACGGCCACCTTCACGCTCCACAATAGCCCGGGGTGAGGAGACCCGGGGTGGGGGTGACAGAGTGCCGACGCAGGGTGACAAACAAGCCGGGTGACATCGAGAGGGGCGGGGGGGGCTGTCAGTTCTTGAACATGTCGCACAGCAGCTTCTCCATGGGGGTGTTGCCAATGGTCCGGCGGAAGAAGAGCAGCTCCACGCGCTCGGAGGAAATGAAGCGCAGCGCCGGGAGGAGCAGCAGCAGCTTCCCGAACCTGGGGGACGGAGCCGTGGCCATAGGTGGGTGTCCCCACTCCTGCTGTCACCCATGGGGGACGTGGGGACGGCAGTACCTGACGGGCTGCCCGGGGTAGTGAGAACGGTTGTGCTGGCCCAGCATCACCTGCGACTGGTCCTGCAGGTTCTCCACCTGCTCGGGGTCCTTCAGGCCGCGGGTCTCTGCGAGGACAGGGGGATGACGGGGTGCAGTTGGGGACACAGGGATGGGCACCGGCGGGTGCTGGTGGGTCCCTCACCTGGTTTGAAGAGCACCACGGCCTTCATGCACGCAAATTCAGTGGGGTCGACAGCCAACACCTTGAAGCGGCTGAGCGTCTCCTGCAGCGCCCGGATGTCCAGGGCGGCCGGCAGCAGCTTGCCGGGTGCTGGCTCGGGGACAGCCAGCAGCGGGCAGCTCTCCAGGGGCATGGACCACTGGATGGCACAGAGCAGGAACAGCTCGCTCCACGCTTCCTCCAGCAGGATCACCTGGGGTGAGGAGGGGAGCCCCAAAAAACCCTGTCACCCCCAAGGCCTTCAGCACCTGAAGGCACCACAGTTGGTTGGGCTGAAGAGCACCTTCTCGGGGGGTGAAACCCCAAGATCCTGCGGCCAGTATTGTGGGGATGCTCCAGTCATCTTCCTCCCACTGGTTGCCTACATTTTATGGGGTCCCCCTTGCCCCATGGGGGTCCCCAACCCCACCTGGTCACGGAAGGGCAGGTCCCCACCTGGTCACGGAAGGGCAGGTTGGAGAAGACGGGCAGGTTTTTGGCCCATTTCACAGCCATGAAGAGAAGACGCGCAGAGGTCTCATAGACGTTTTCGGGGCTAGCTGCTGGGTATGGTGCCACCTGGTACTCGCCAGCCACCCGCTCCGGCTCGCTGCCCGTCACGTCCACCGTCTCGTCAGCTGCAGGAACAGAAGAGAATGCTGGTGGCCACCACGCCACCGGGACAACCTCCACCCGCCCCCTCCCCACCAGCAGCCACCCACCGTCCTCGGGCTCCAGCTTTGCACAGGTCTCAGCCGTCATCAGGCTGGCCATGAAGCGATGGTTGTTGGTGGGTGGCGTGGGCGCTCGGGGACCTGGGGTGACAGCAACGGTGGCACCGGGACCACGGGGAGCAGGGCAGGGGGCTGGGGGGACTTCACGAGTGGTGGCCACATGCTCAGGGGGCAGCTCGGCGTCCAGCTCGATGCTGTCCAGCCGGACCTGCGCTGTGCTGCGGGGCTGGCGCTCATTCTGCACAGCTGCAGGGACAAGGTGGCATCAGCACCAGCCACTCTGCCATCACCCCCACCACCCCTCACCGTGCGTGTGTCCCACCCGTCTCACCGTCCTTGTTCATGCCAGCTTGCAGGCACTTCTTCAGCCGGCAGGCCTGGCACTGGTTGCGGTGCGCCTTGTCCACCGGGCACAGCCCCGTCCCCGCCTGGCACCTATGGAGAGAGGTGGCATCCGGCTGCAGCTCCTGGGGTGGCCCCTGTCCCTGGGGGACCCTGCCCCCAGCAGTGTCCTGCCCCCACGGGTGCCATGTCCTGGGGTGCTTTGTCCCTGTTGGGTGTCTTGTCCCCCCCCACAATGGGTGCCCCACCCCGATGGGGACCCTGTCCTAATGAATGCCCTGTCCCCTCCGTGGGTGCACCGTCCCAGTGAATACCCTGCCTTGGTGGGTGTCCTGCCCCCAGAGGTACCCTGGACACCCTCCAAGGTCCCTGCCCCATTGGGTGCCTGTCCCCAAGGTCCCTGTCCTGCTGGGTTCCCATCCCCCTGGTCGCTGCCCCTCTGCGACCCTGTCCCCTGGGGTCCGTGTCCCACTGCGTGTCCATACCCTGGGTCCCTGCCCTGCTGGGTGCCCCATCCCCTGGCTCCCTGTCCCACAGGGTTCATGTCCCCCTGGTCCCTAACCCGCTGGGTGCCTGTCCCCCAGTCCCTGCCCCGGCTGCTGCCCATCCCTCCCTGGTCCCTGCCCCGTGGGGACCCCCATCCACATCCCTACCTGTAGATGAGCTTCCTGCGGACACTGCGCTTGAAGAAGCCACTGCAGCCGTTGCAGGCATAGATGCCGTAGTGCTTCCCGCTGCTGGTGTCCCCGCACACCTTGCACAGCAGCACGGGGCTTAGTGCCTTGCCTGGGGCCGGGCTCAGCCCTGCAGGAGTGGAGCCACCACATTCGGGGTGCCTTAGGACACCTGGTGTCCCTCGTCCCTCTCGCCAGTCCCCACTGCCCCCCAGCACGGTGGCGATGGGGTGGTTTCCTCCTCTACCGGTCCAGCCCAAGTACATGGATGGGGACACTTTGGGGACTCCAGCAACTGCACACGGGGTTCAGCATCTCCCCACGCCCCAGCGCCTGGAATGCTGCGGGATGAACTCTCATGGGACTTTTAGAAGGGGGTGAAATATTGTCCCTAGGGATGGGGACGCCAGGCATCCAAGAGAAGGGCCACAACCAGGAACTGGAGGTGTCCTGGAGAAGGGCCACGGCTGGGGACACTGGGCGTCCCAGCAAGGGGCCGTGGGCATCCCAGAGAAGGGTCACAGCAGGGGACTGCGGGGAACTTGGAGAAGGGCCAGGGGCCATGAGTATCCAGGACAGGGTTGTGGCTGAGGACTGCAGCCATACTGCAGAAGGGCCATAGCTGGGGACCCCGAGGATCCTGGAGAAGAACCATGATGAGGACCATGGGCATCATGGAGACCGATGGGGTTGGGGACTGCAGGCATCCTGACCCAAAGAAGGACCGTGATGGGGACCCTCAGCATCTTGGAGAAGGGTGAGAGTTGAGTACCATGGGCATCCAAGAGAAGGACCATGATGAGGACCCCAGGCGTCCCAGATAACGACCATGATGGGGACCTCCACCATCCTGGCAAAGGACTACAATGGGGACCCTGAGCATCTTGGAGAAGGACTATGACGGGGACCACCCCCCCTCCGCCAAGTGTCTTGGAGAAGGACTATGACGGGGACATCAGCCATCCTGGAGAAGGTCTGTGACGGGGACTGCAACCATCCTTGAGAAGGACCAAGATGGAGACCCAGGGTATCTTGGAGAAGCACCATGATGCGGACGCCTGTCATCCCTGAGAAGGACCATGATGGGAACCCCCGCCATTGAAGGACCACAATGGGGACCCTAGGTATCTTGGAGAAGGACCGTGATGGGAACCCCAGCCATCCTGAAGAAAGACCCCACCAACAACCGCAGTCCCGCCATGCCTCACTCACCCAAGCAGAACATCATCTCTTACCCGTGGGGCTATCATCGAGCCCAGCGCTCGCTACCGATCCCGCCGGCGATGCAGCCATCCTGTACTCGGCGTTTCTGACCTCTCCCTCTCCCCTCCCTCCGGCTGCCACCGCGGTGGATGCCCCTGGGTCCTGCAAGGTGCTCTGGCAGCTCTGAGGGCAGTGGGGGCTCTTGCCTTGCTCTCTTCAAGGCAGCTTAGTGGCAGGCGCTGTGTAAGCAGCTGCCTCTTTGTCACCCTCTTAATCTTTAGTGTCTGCGCAGGGAGGGAGGTGGGGGATCAATCAGCCACGCGATGAAGAATTAAAAAGGTGCTGAGCCCCAGCCCTGTAACCCTAAACCCTGCGACACCCAAGCCACCCAACCCGCGCGGCACCGCAGGCCACCGTGGGGGTGTCACCCTGCCACCACGTGTACCAACCACCCCTACCCCCGGCCCCAGCATTGCGAGGCTGAGATTGCAGCAGAGGTGGGAGATGGGGCTTGGGGCAGGGACCGCGATGTGTGCCCCCCAACCTTGGCACCCACCGGGTCCTATAAGCACATAAGCCCTTCGCTAAGGCGGTTAGAGGGGAATAACGAAAAGTGGTAGTTAAGGGGGGGAGTAATTTCCCTGCCCCCAAGTAATTAAGCACCCACTCTGAGGGCGAGGGGAGGGGGATGCTCGGTGGGGCCCTCCCATGCCTCAGTTTCCACTCCAGGGGGGACACGGGGGCCCGCGGGGGCGTTGGGCCGGGGCTGCTGACACCGCAGCAGGTGGGGGCCAGGTGGCCCCCGGGGTTACGCAACCACCGCTAAACCCTTGCCGTGACAGGGCAGCACAATTTGGGATTTGAGGGCTTTAGCTGCTAAACCCCCCCTGCCCAGCTCAGGGGGATGGCGGGTGGCCACCGTCACCCGGCCTGGGCTGTCCCAAGGGATGGGCCAGGCTGCGGCCGAGGTTTTCCAGCGCCACGTACCCCTTCCGGGGCAGGGGGGCTCAGCCTGTGGCCATGGAATTGTTGCTGCCGTCCGGCAGAGGCACCCCAGGGGACGGGCGCTGGCAGCGGGTCCCTGCTGAGGGCTGGTGGCAGCCACAGGAGTGGATCCGGGTCTGAGGGTCACCCCTCCATCGCCCCGGCCTGCTGCATGGCGCCATCATCCTGCCTGCGTCGTGCCTCCCGCCCTGCTGCCTGCAGCCCCGCTCCGTGTTCCCCTGCCCACAGCATCGCTCCATCATCCTCGCCTGCAGCATTGCTCTGACCATCCGTGCCCACAGCATCACCTCCCTGCCCAATATCTCCGCCACCCCGCCTGCCTGCAGCATGTCTCCGCCGTCCTTGCCTGCAGTGTTGCTCCATGTTCGCCTGCCCGCAGCATCCATCCTGCCTGCCTGCTGCATGGCTCCATCACCCCTGCCTGCAGCACTGCTCCAGCCACCCCCTGCCTGCAGCACGGCTCCGTCGCGGCCTGCCCGCAGCACCCCTCCACACCGGGGACACCCCCGTCCCCACCGGGGTGCCCCATTCCACCCCACAGCTCCCCGCTCCACGGCGGGCCCCCTCCCTGACCCAGATCTCTGACAGCCGCCATCTGCAGCAGTGGCCGCCCTCCTCCCTCAGCAGAATTATGACGCTGGGCTAATGCGGCAGAAGCAAGCTGTCACCTCGCCCTGCTCGTCCCTTGCCCGCAGCTTAGGTGCCTCCAGACCCTTCAGCAGAGCTTCACCCACGGGTGAAACAACCACCGGTGCCTGATTTGGGGCGCCGGGAGCGTGCACACCCTGGGGTGCCAGCCCACCCATGGGTGACGTGGGGACCTGGGCGCCTGGTGCCAGGAACACCAGGGAGCAGCCAGCGTGGCAATACACGCTGAGTCGGCCAATTTGCCCATCCTCTCCTTGCCGTCAGGTAAAAGCCAGCTCCGTAGCAGGGATTTGGGAGGGGGATTAGCTGGGCCAACCATCTGCTGCCGGCCAGTCATCAGCAGGCTCTGGAAAGCCAATAATCACAAAAACATGGTTTCCCACCCCGTTTCTCCATTACACCCAGCTGGGGGCTGTCCCCAAGGTGGGGTCCCCATGGAGCAGCACCCTGTCCCTCTCCCGGGGCTGAGGACCCCTTGAGCACCCAACCTAGGCACGCAGCGGGGCTCGACGCGGCCTGTTTTCAGGGAGCACCCCAAGCAGGCCCAACGCCACGGCCGAGGGGCTGCGGGTGAAGGAGCAAACGTTAAAGCCCTCGGCAGGGTCGTGACTCGGCTCAGTCACAGATGCTGGGGCAGATGCCACGGGATTACCCAGCCTAAAACCTTGGGATCTGCCCCCTTCCCCCCCAGCAGGCAGAGAGCATTTAATTACTAATTTACTAATTACCCAAAGATGCCGGCAATGGGCTTGAAGGCTGGGGTTGAGAGCAGCCCCAGGCTCCAGCCGCCCTAATCCCACCGGCCATGGAGAGCTGGCACATGCGCCCTGGCCAGCGGCCAGCTCGGTTGGGGACTTCAGGTGACCTGGGGAGGCTCCGCTGCCCTGGCAGCCCCGGTCCTGCCGGTGATGGCACGGGGTGGTGGGGAACGGGAGGGGACGGTGGGGATCAGGAGGGGGGTAGTGGGGATCGCGAAGGGATGGTAGGGACCGGGAGGAGACAACAGGGATCATGTGGAGATGGTGGGGACCAGGAGAAGATGATGGGGAAGGATCAGAAAGAGATGGTGGGGACCAGGAGGAGACAATGGGGACCAAGGGGATATGGTGGGGACCAAGAGGAGATGATAGGAATCAGGAGGAGACGTTGAGGACTGAGGGAAGATGGTGGGGACCAGGAGCAGGTGATGAAGACCAGGAGGAGCCAACGGGGACGAAGGGGAGATGACAGGGACCAGGAGGGGACAACAAGGATCAGGAGCGGCTGATGGGGGTGAGAAGGAGATGGTGGGGACCAGGACAGAATGATTGTGAACCAAGAGGAGATGATAGGGACAAGAATGGGATGAATGGTAACCAGGAGAGGATGAAGGAGACCAAAAGGAGACGGAGATGATGGGGACCAGGAGAGGACAAGGATCAGGACAGGGTGATGGGGACCAGGAGGAGGTGATCGTGACTGGGAGGGGATGAGGAAGATCAGGAGGGGACAATGGGAACCTGGGTGTTTTTATGGTGACCAGGAGACAACGACGGATGGTGGAGAGCAGGATGTGACAGCAGAGACCAGGAGGGGATGACAGAGACCACGATAAGATAATAGGGACCACATGGGGGTGATGGGGACCAGGAGAGTGTGATGGGGATCAGAGGGGGCAGCGGGATGCGATAGGGGTGAATGGGGATCGTGAGAGGATTGTGAGGACTGCAATGAGATGATGGGGACCAGGAGGGGAAGAAGGGGGTCAAGAGGGGAGGTTGGGGACTGGGAGGGGACGATGGGGACCAGAAGGGGACAATGGTGACAAAGAGGGGCCAAGGGAACCTAGAGGGATGATGAAGGCCAGGCGATGATGATGGAGCCCAGGAGTGGCTAGCGAGGACCAGGAGTGGGTGGCAGAGACCAGGAGGGGACACGGGACCAGAAGGCGGTGGTGACAACCAGAGGGTACGTTAGGATGGGACAAGAGGAACCAGGAGAGAATGGTGGGGCTCGGGAGGGGGACAAGAGCAACCGGAAGAAGACACAAACGTCTGGAAGGGCACAGGATGGCTGTGGGACTGGAAGTCGCTGGGAAGGGTTAACACGGCCGCTGAGTGTGTCCAGGGCAGGCTCCGGTTTCAGCTGTAATTAGCTCTTGTTTATTGGAGGCTCAGTGATAAATGATGCTGTGGAGGTTGCCTGATGACAGAGGGTGACAGGTCCCACGTCACCCACCACAAGCCCTGCCAAAGCCTTGGCTGACCCCACCCCCCATCCTCCCCCAGCACAAAGATTAAAATTTAATGTGGCTGCAGAGCTGACCCAGGGCAGGCATCGCCCGGGGGACAGGCTGGTGGCTGTCCCTTGGGTCACCTTCAGGGCAAGAGGTGTTTTGGCACCAAGAGGTATTTTAGCACCAGCCCAGTGGCCACTGGCTATCGGTGCATTGTGGCCACGGGGCCGTTTCGTGACTCCTTTGGGGTCGCCCAAGGAGCCGATGAAATGCCACACCAGGCTGGGTTTGTCCCCCTGGGACTGGCCCCGCGGGATGGGCTCGGTGCCACGGTGGGGCCGGTCAGTGTGGTCCGGGCGCATTCCCGGGCACCTGTGGAGCCGTGTGCGAGTGCCAAGAGCCACCGAGGCGCTCGCTGGGCGGGCTGAGGACCTGCCCTGCAGCCACCTTTGGAGCAGCAGCTGCTTGGGGACCTCGGCAGAACAAGGGGACCTCGGAGGCGTCCACAAGGCAAGGGAGCCAGGCATGGCACGAGCGCCAGCGCTGGCGCGGTGCCCAAGGCTGCGGCTTGGGTTTTGGCAGAGCGACGTGGCACCACAACCTTTGGGGACAGAGAGGTCCCCGAGGTGGGGCTGGGCACGACCCCGTGTCCCCAGCTCTCTGAGCATCACGTTTTCTCCTTGCAGATGAACCTCCTCGCCCAGGTAAAGGGGCAGCGGTGGGGAGGGCACCTGCACCCTGGTGGTCTCACCCCGCTGCCGTGGCACCTGGCACGCACAGACCCTGCAGCTGGGACCTGCCCGGTGCTGAGCCTGCGGGGTGGGGGGGTCCCGGGAGGCTGCTCCGGGCTGGGAGTGGGTGCCGGCAGGGTATGGGTGCTGGCAGGGATGGGTGCTGGAGAGGGTGGGGGCTGGCAGAGGTGGGTGCTGGCAGAGGTGGGTACTAGTACAGATGGGTGCTGGGGAGGGTATGGGTGCCAGCAGGGGTGAGTGCCAGCAGGGGTGAGTGCCAGCAGGGGTGAGTGCCAGCAGAGATGGGTGCTAGCAGCAGATGGGTGTCACAGGGGATGAGTCCCAGGCTCGCTCTGCCGCCTCTCCCCACAGATGAGCACCCTGGTGCAGACCCTGCAAGACCTGGACAGGCTGATCCTCCAGCCTCGGCGCTGGCTGGGCTCCTGGGTGCGACAGGTTTGAGGGTGCTGCCACGGAGGCCCCGGCCAGAGGCTCGGACAGGCGGATGGCAGCGGCCCAGGCAGGGGCTGAGCCATGACGCTGGTGCCCTGGGCCACCGGGGCTGACACCGTGTCTTTGTCCCTCCAGGTGAGCAGCTCCAGGCAGGTAAGTGCCGGCATCCCCTCTGCGCCCCACACCACTCCTCTCACCCCCTGGCTCAACAGGGCCAGATCCAGCAAGCCCTGCCTTTTCCTCAGCACCTATGGGTGCTCAGCACCTAGAGATGACCCCTTCTCAGAGGGTTTCCCCATCCATGGACACCCAAGCTGTGCCCAAGCCACCAGGGATGGGGATGAGCCAGCGGGTCAGTGATGCTGCCGGTGTCCCTGGGGCACCGGTGGCCTTGAAATACGGATGGGTCCCCAGGCAGCGGCTGGGGCGGTGAGCACCGCAGCGTTCTTCCTCTGCGAGGGGCTGCTGGGCCAGCACTTCGATGTGGTCCCCGATGGCATGGCCGAGCCCCAACCCGGGGACCTCTTCCTCTTCCCGCTGGCCTCAGCGGGCCCTGTCTGGTGGGGTGCCCATGCTGGCGTCTACTGCGGTGATGGGGAGATCATCCACCTGGAAGGTGAGCCCTACAAGGTGGTCATGGCACGGGGACGTCCCCATGAAAGTACCATGGGGTACAGCATCCCCTCCACCCCACAGGCAGCTCGGGGGCATCCCCATCGGGGATCGTGGCCAAGCACGGCAAGAACCACCTCCTGCGGACGCGGGGCCCGGCCAAGGTGCTGCGGAGGAAGGGAGGGCTGGATGCAGCTGCCCTGCAGCGGCGAATCCGAGCGGCCATGGACCAGGCAGCGGAGTACGACGCCATCACCTGCAACTGCATCCACTTCGCCCTAACCCTGCTAGGGCTGGGCCAGCTCACCGGCGCCACAGTGGGTGCCACCACCCTGGGGTGACCCTGATGCCTGCTCTGGTCAAGCGTCACCACAGGCCATCTTCTCTCCCAGGTGTCCCCAGCACTGCAGTGACGGAGGCGGCGACGCACCCAAGGGACGTGTGGGGCTGGAGCATCCTTCCCCAGGGGACCGGTGTCGTGCTGGCGGCTTTGGCGTCCCTCTTGCGTGACAATAAACGGCCGCATAGAGCCTGTGCCAACCTTGTTTGGTTTGAGGGGGTTTTTTTCGCTTTTGCTTTCCTTTTCCCAGAAGCTGCCGGCAAGCAATGTTCCGCCTTGGTGCGTCTTGAAGGGAGCGGCTGCTCTTCACTCCCTGCGACCTCCTAAGACAAGCAGGTGCTTCTTCTGTTGCCGGTGTTTGATTTTGGACGTCAAAATAAGTATTCCCTGGGCTGTTGGCATGAAAACCAGCCAAACAGCTGGACCAGGTCCGATTGGAGGCCAGTCACTGGTGGTCAATACTGGGCCCAGTCCTGGTCAACATCTTCGTTACTGGTCCGGCTGATGGACAGAGAGTATCCACAGCAAGTTTGTTGCTGACACCAAACTGGGAGGGGTGACTGATGCGCCAGAAGGCCGTGCTGGCACCCAGAGGAACCTGGGCAGGCTGGAGAAACCGGCCAACATGAGGCCAACAAGGGGAAGGTGCAAAGTCCTCCCTCCGGGGAGGAACAAGCCCAGGCACCAGGACATGATGGGGGGAGACCGGCTGGAAAGCAGCTTGGCAGAAAAGGCCCTGAGGGTGCTGGGGGACTGAGTTGACTGAGACAGCAACGTGCCCCTGGGGCACGGTAAGGGCCAACAGCATCCTGGGCTGCATTAGGAGGAACGTTGCCAGCAGATCGAGGGTGGTCATCCTTGTCCTCTGCTCAGCACTGGTGAGGCCAGCCCTGGAGTGCCGGGTCCTGTGCCGGGCTCCCCAGTACAAGACATACTGGGCATACTGGAGAGAGACCAACGAAGGGGCACCAAAGGCCTGGAGCATCTCTTGTATGAAGAGAAGCTGAGAGAGCTAGGGCTGTTCAACCTGGAGAAGAAAAGGCTAAGGGGGGTTTTATCTGTGTGTATGAACACATGGTGGGGGGAGTAAAGAAGAGGGAGCCAAGGTCTTCTCGGCGGTCCTCCAGAGGCAACGCGCGTGAACGGAAACAGGAGGTTCCCTCGGAAAATAAGGAAAGGCGGTTTTCACCGTAAGGGTGACCGACGCCTACACAGGTCACCCAGGGATGCTCTGGAGCCTCCGCCCTTGGAGGGATTCGTACCACCTGGACGTGGTCCTGGGCAAGGAGCTCTCGCCTGAGGTTGGGCCAGAGGTGCCTCCAACCTCAGCTGTTCTGTGGTCCTGTGAAAATATTCCTCCGCCGGGATTATTTAGAGCTGCTTCAGGTCTTTTTCCGGGCTTTCTTTTGGGGACTCTTGTGGTTCCCACACTCACAGGAGAGTTTCTGGAAGGCTTCACTGCCACCACAGGGAAATGTCCCCACGGCTTCTAAGGGGAAGGGAGCAAAAATGAGAAGCTGGTGCCTGATGGGGTTGGGGCTGGAGGAAGGCCTCTCAGGGGCGGGTGGGAGGTCACTGCATGGCATGCACTTCTGGAGATAGCCTGCAGCTCCTCTGACTCCAGAGCATTTCCAGGGCCTCCTGCGTCACCTCCTTCCGTTCCCAAACTTAACACTTTTAAGGTGGAATTAGCAAATAAACTCCAACTTTAAGAAGTGGAAAAACCCATCTGGGGTTTCCTGGAGTTTGTGCTGATTTGGGGTTTTGCTTTCAGCCTTTCTCCGTCTCTCACGTGCATCAGGAAGGATGAGAGGTCAGGTTTGGCCCCGGCTCCTGCCAACACGCACCTGTCCCTGCTGCGCTTCCCACAGCCCTTGGTGGAGGTGCCAGTAGCCCGGCGCTGCCACCAGCTCCGTCCCAGGGACATCACTGCTAACCAGCCTGGCAAGAACGCTCCCATCTTGTGTTGGGGGTCCTGGGGGTGAACGGGGCTGGTTCTGCCACCTGCTCACCTTCCCTCCCCAGCGTGGTTGGCGGAGGGAGTACGAGGCGCTCGAGTTTCTGCTGTTCAAGAGCATCCCCAGGCACAGGGAGGTCTTTGAGGAGGTGTCAGAGAGCAAGTTGCGGCCTGGGGACATCTTGCTTTTCCCCATGGACATCAGCTCTGGCTGCCTCGGCAGCAATTTCAAACACACGGCCATCTACCGCGGGGACAGAATGCTTCCAGAGTAAGTGCCCGACCTCCTGCTCGCGTTTGGGATGTGGCGGTGGCCGAAAGGCAGCCGGCGGCGCGGTGGCTGGCCCGGGGTGATGGGTAGCTCTCAGTTTTCCAGACACAAACGCTCAGAGGAACAGTGTTCGGATCAGCAAGGAAGGCTTCCAAGCCATGAAAAGGGAGACGGGAAAATGCCAGATTTACCAGAAAAAAGGTGGGATCAGCCTCAACGACTTCCACAGCAAAGTCAGGGGTGCAACGAACAGCAAAGCCAACTATTACCCGGGCAGAAACAACCGCATCCACTTTGCCCTCTACCTCCTGGGCTTGGTGGACTTCTGCATAAAAATGGTGAGCACAGAGCTGGGCATCACGGCCGTGGTGGGACGGCCAGCCCCACATTTGCATCCCGACCCGATNTCAGAGAGCAAGTTGCGGCCTGGGGACATCTTGCTTTTCCCCATGGACATCAGCTCTGGCTGCCTCGGCAGCAATTTCAAACACACGGCCATCTACCGCGGGGACAGAATGCTTCCAGAGTAAGTGCCCGACCTCCTGCTCGCGTTTGGGATGTGGCGGTGGCCGAAAGGCAGCCGGCGGCGCGGTGGCTGGCCCGGGGTGATGGGTAGCTCTCAGTTTTCCAGACACAAACGCTCAGAGGAACAGTGTTCGGATCAGCAAGGAAGGCTTCCAAGCCATGAAAAGGGAGACGGGAAAATGCCAGATTTACCAGAAAAAAGGTGGGATCAGCCTCAACGACTTCCACAGCAAAGTCAGGGGTGCAACGAACAGCAAAGCCAACTATTACCCGGGCAGAAACAACCGCATCCACTTTGCCCTCTACCTCCTGGGCTTGGTGGACTTCTGCATAAAAATGGTGAGCACAGAGCTGGGCATCACGGCCGTGGTGGGACGGCCAGCCCCACATTTGCATCCCGACCCGATTCCCCCTGGGACCGGGCCATGGGCGGTGGGGACGGCGGTGGGGACAGCCGAGGCCCTCGTGCATGGACATCTTTCTCTTGCAAACGGAAATCCAAAATGAAGGTGGCAGCTGCAGTGGTAGTGCCGTGAGTATTCCACGTCAACCCTCTGCGGCAGGGCTGTGGGGTCCCCAAAGAGGGCTGGAGTCTCCAGGAGAGCTGGGGTCCCCAAGAGGACTGAGGGCCCTAGGAAGGCTGNCCGAGGCCCTCGTGCATGGACATCTTTCTCTTGCAAACGGAAATCCAAAATGAAGGTGGCAGCTGCAGTGGTAGTGCCGTGAGTGTTCCACGTCAACCCTCTGCGGCAGGGCTGTGGGGTCCCCAAAGAGGGCTGGAGTCTCCAGGAGAGCTGGGGTCCCCAAGAGGACTGAGGGCCCTAGGAAGGCTGAGGTATTTGAGAGCGCTGGCGTCCCCAAGAGGGATGGGGTAACTGGGAGGGCTGGGGGGTCAACAGGACAGCTACAGTTTCCCCAGTGAGGGCTGGGGTCCCCAGGGAGTTGGGGGCCCACAGGAGGACTGTGGCGTCCCGAAAAGGGTTGGGTCCCCAGGAGGGATCTGTGGTCCAAGGGAGGGCTGAGCAGGGCTCGGGTCCCCAGAGAGGGATGGGTTCCCTTCAGAGGACTGTGGGGTTCTGGGACGGCCATGGGGTCCCCAAAGACTGGTATCTCCAGGAGGGCTGGGGTCTCCAGGAGGGCGTCAGGCTCCCCAGGAACGCTGTGGGGCCCCCAGGGGTGCTGCGGGGTCCCCGGGAGGAAAGGGTCCGCAGGAGGGCTGGGGTTCCCGGGGGGCTGGGGTCCCCAGGAAGGCTGGGGTCTCCAAAAGGCGCTGGGGTCCCCAGGAGGGCTGGGGCCTCCAAACAGTGCTGGGGTCCCTGGGAACCCTGTGGGGTCCCCAAAGAGGACTGGGGTCTCCAAAGGGGGCTGGGTTCCCCAGGGGGGGGCTGTGGGGGTCCCGGGGAGGGCTGGGTTCCCGCTGCCAGCGCCAGTGGGGGAGCCATCCGACGGGGCGAAGGGCAGGCCGGTGCCTCGGGGGACCTCTTTGGGGAGGGGCTGGGGTGGGTCCTTTCCGCTTGCTAATTGCCGCGCATTAATTGGATGCTTGATCAGATTTTGCTACCTGAAACGGGCCCGTTTTCCCTCGCTGCCTCGCTCCTGCCGGACGGGCAGCCTGCCTCTCGGGGCCCGTTAGCTGCGAAGAAAAATAATGACGGAAATATCTGCCGCTATCAATAATTACCTGTGACAAATATTGTAATAATTAATAATAATATCTATACTAAGAATAAGCAATAGAATTGAATACAATACATATCTCATATATAGCATACATCATATATAATCTACTATATTCCATGTACTATATAGTGTAGGCTATATAGTACAATATGATACAGAATATATATAATATCACATAATTAATATAATCTGTAATATATTGTAATGGAATATATAACATGAAATATATGGTATGTAGCATATAATATATAATATACTATACAATGTATACTATGGAATGTGTACTATAGAATGTATTACGCATGAAATAATAGTGTCATGTAATATAATATATGATATAACATTATTTACTATAAAGTCATATAATGTAAATGTGTCTCATTGTATACTCTCTCACGATGTACGGTATATAAGCCATACGATCTATGCCGTACAATCCCATCCCAAACACTGCTACCACCAGCACCCTCCGTCACGCCCATTTTACCGCTGACCAGCACCCAAACCTGGCGCTGGGGGCCCTTTCGGGGGGGGCAAAGCCCCCGGCCTCCCAGTTTAGGGAGAGGCCGCCCCCCCGGGCCATGGCCCCCCGAAACCGAGCATCCCCGGAGGACGAGGAGCGTGGGGAGCGTTAGGGCGGGCCCGGTCCCCGCATGACGCTGACATCAGTCCCGGCATCCCAACCGGCCGCATCCCGACCGCATCCCGCCGCCATGGCGGCCAGCCCGGCCTACGGGGAGGAGAAGGGGGGCTCCTCCAGCCTGGGGGAGCCCGAGTACGGCCACGACCCCGCCAGCGGCGGCATCTTCTCCTCTGACTACAAGAGGTGGGGACGACGCGGAGCGGGGGAAGGGGACAGCGCGGGAGCTGGGTGGCCGCCACCGTGGGCCTTGGCCGCCATCCCAGCGGGGCCGCGGTACCCGACGAGGGAATGGCCACGGTCCTGGGGAGGGGGCGCGGGTGGGGACGGGGGTGAGCGTGGGGACGGCGATGGGCACAGCGGACGCGCTCACGCCACCGCTGCTGCAGGTCGCGAAGGCTGGGGAGGGTCTTGAGGGAAAACTGCCGGGGTTTTGGAGACCGTGTGGTGGGAGGGAGGCACGGGGACCCCCACTGCACCCCGGCCATGGGGTCCCTGCCCCGGCCTCCGCTGGCTCCCGTGGGGCTCGCTGGGCGACGGCACCCCCCCACCCCGTTCAGGTCGCCAGTGCAGGGGGGAGCTGAAAAATGTCGCCCCTGTGTGGGGCAGGCTGCTGTGGGGCGACGGGGACGGGACGGGGGTGGGGGGCACAGGGACACAGAGGAAGGAGGCGGGGGTCCCGGAGCTGCAGGAAGGTGGGGTTCCCTTTGTCTCCCCAGCCCTGGCAGTGCCCCCCGCCCGGGGTGTGCGTCCCCTCCCTGGCTCACTGACAGTGTTCCCCGTCCCTGGACTCCTCCGTAATGCCGCAGCAGTGTCCCCCTGCCTGGCAGCGTCACCCCCCCGGCCCCCGGCAGTGTCCCCCAGTTTGGCAGTGTACCCCTAGCCCTGATGCCCTGGCAGCGTCCCCCAGTCTGGAGGTATCCCCCATCTCTGACCCCCTGGCAGTGTCCCCCAGCCTGCCCCGCTGGCAGTGTCCCCCAGACTGGCAGTGACCCCCTGGTGCTTACCCCCCGCAGTGTCCCCAGTCTGGCAGTGTCCCTCATCCCGGACCCTCCGGCAGTGTCCCCCGCTCTGGCAGTGCGCCCCCCAGCCCTGCCCCGCTGGCAGTGCCCCTCACTCTGGCAGTGTCCCCGTCTCCCTGATGCTATGGCAGGGGGCTGGCAGTGTCACGCTCCCTACCCCTGGCTGTGTCCCCCAGTATGACAGTGTCCCCCCAACCTTGAGCCATTGGCAGTGTCCCCCAGTCTGGCTGTGTCCCCCCATCCCTGCCCCACTGGCAGTGTCTCTCCATCCGGCAGTGTGTGTCCCCCCACGACCCCCTGGCAATGTCCCCCAGGCTGGCAGTGTCCCCCACCCACGACGTGCTGGCAGTGTCCCCGTCTCACGGTGTCCCCCCTTTCCTGAGCCCCTGGCACTGTCCCCCATTTTGGCCAGGTCCCCCGCCTCTGATCCTCTGGCAATGTCCCCCATCCCAGCAGTGCATCCCTGCCCCCAAGGCTGGCAGTGTCCCCTGAACCTGACCCTCACTGGCAGTGTCCCCCAGTCTGGCAGCGTCCCCCCTTCCCTGGCCCCCAGGCACTGTCCCCATCACCTGCGTGCTGCCCTTTGCCGGAACCCGTCCCCTTGTGGCCACGCCAGATCTGCCACTGTCCCCATGAGCCGTGCATGGCGCATGGGGCCAGAGAAATGCCCTCCAAGTGCCACCCCACCACCCAGGTGGGACACCCGCAGCTGTCCCATTGTCCCACTCCACCACCCAGGCGAGTGTCCCACCACGACGAGGGGTACCTGGCCAGGACTGAGCCCCTCAAAGCACCCAGGGAAGAAGCTCCCTGCAATGTCCCCCAGCCCAACTGCAAGACGGGTGTCACTTGGGACATGACACCCCGGGGTGGCCTCATCCACCACAAAGGGTGTCGCAATCGCGGCTGCAACCCAACCCCAGCATCAGGTTTCAGCCAGCAGTGCCTGGAGGAGGAGCGGGGCCACAGCCCCGCTGCCACCATCCCCAGGGCCACCACCCCCGGCCAAAGCCATGCTGTCCCTGCCGCCAGTGCAGAAGCTGCTGCAGCAGCTACCAGCAGGGCCAGGCGGGCGGCCGAAAACACCGGCAAGTGGTGATGCGGCTGAGGAGGTGACGAGCCCGGTGCTGGCCACTGAGGCAGGACAACCCGCCTGCTACAGCGCCCTGCGAGCCGACGAGCTGCGGCCGCTCGCCAGCCCGGAGCCCACGGTAGCCACCAGCACTGGGCCACCACCGCGGTAAGACCCCTCCAAGGAGTCCCCCCCGGGACCCTCTGGCGTCGGTGGCTCTGGCCAAGATTCGTCCCACGGGTGCCACTCCCAGCCTTGCAGGTCCCCCCAGTTTGGTGGGGAAAGGTGTCCCTTAGAAAAGTGGACAGTGGTGACAGCCAGCCTTATAAAAGGCTGGTGGCATTCTCCCAGCCCAGGGATGGGACCGGGGAAGGGCTCTGCCACCATGCCCATGAGGGGACAAGGGACACCCAGCCAAGCTGGGCCGGTGGCTGGGATGGAGCCGGTGATAGGCGCTTGCTCCCTGGGAAGCAATCTGGGAACATCCTGGGGAAACAACCACAGCCGGGCTGGGATGGGGTCCTTGTCCCAGCACCCAGGATGGGGACAGAGCTGGGTGCCAGTGCTGTGCTGGTCCCTCCGGCTCCTCTTTCACCTGGCTGTAACCCAACTCCTGTCCCCATGAATACTGCATGGCGAAGGGCCGGGTTGCCAGCCTGATGGCAGGCTGGGAGCAAAAAAACCAGAAGACTGAAAATGAGTAAAAATGGCTAAAAATAGCAAACAGGATTTTTTTTTTTTCCCCTGGCATGGTGCAGGCACGATGACCTCAAGGAGATGCTCGATAGCAACAAGGATTCACTCAAGCTGGAGGCCATGAAGAGGATTGTGGCGGTGGGTGTTGCTGCCATTGGTGGGGACCACTGCCGGTGCCAAGGGGCATGTGCCGTGCCGTGCCGTGCCGTGCCGTGCTGGCCACCGCGCATCACACTGCTCCTTTACCCCTCAGATGATCGCCCGGGGGAAAAACGCCTCTGACCTCTTCCCAGCTGTGGTGAAAAATGTTGCCTGCAAGAACATTGAGGTGAGGAAGGTCTTGGGTGGCCCTGGTAGCACCCATGGGTGTCCCCAGGGTCTGCTGCCTCCCCTGCAGGAGGGTTTTGGGGATGGGCTGGGTTTTGGGGAGCTCTGAGCTGGCCCCACCACCTTCACCCCACAGGTGAAGAAGCTGGTGTATGTCTACCTGGTGCGCTACGCAGAGGAGCAGCAGGATCTGGCCCTTCTCTCCATCTCCACCTTCCAGCGAGGACTCAAGGTGAGCTGGTTGGAGGACCTGGGGAGGGAGTGCAGGGGAACAGCGAGCCCCCACGGCCACGCTGCAGCCCCCCACATGTCCCCACAGGATCCCAACCAGCTGATCCGTGCCAGCGCCCTGCGAGTTCTGTCCAGCATCCGTGTGCCCATCATCGTGCCCATCATGATGTTGGCCATCAAGGAAGCCGCCTCAGACATGTCCCCGTACGTGCGCAAGACAGCTGCCCACGCCATCCCCAAGCTATACAGGTAACAGGAGGCCAGCTGCTAAATTTGGGGGTTCCAATAAGGATCCGGTGCCAGGGTCTGAGCTGCTTGGTGCAGGCAGGGGCAGGCAGGGATAGGGCGGGATTCTGGTCTGGCTGCACCTGCCCTGCTCTTCCCTCGCAGCCTTGACTCGGACCAGAAGGACCAGCTCATCGAAGTGATCGAGAAGCTACTGGCAGACAAGACCACAGTGAGTGGGGCACTGTATCTCCCCTGCCTTTAAATCTAGGGACATCACCATCCCCGATGACCTGGCGTCCTCGTGGGAATGCAGATGTCCCCACCAAACTGGTGTCCCCAGGGGGATGCAGCCATCCATGCAGAGCAAGCATCCTTGCAGTGATGCTGCTGTCCCCACCAAGCCTGCATCCTCATGGGGATGCCACCATCCCCACCAAAGCGGCATCCTCACAGGGACACCACCATCCTCATCACGATGAAGATGCCACCACTCCGGTGAGTCATCCCAGGCTTTTCCTCCACAGCTGGTGGCTGGCAGCGTGGTGATGGCGTTCGAGGAAGTCTGCCCGGAGCGCATCGACCTCATCCACAAGAACTACCGCAAGCTCTGCAACCTGCTCATCGACGTGGAGGAGTGGGGGCAGGTGGTCATCATCAACATGCTGACCCGCTACGCACGCACCCAGTTCCTCAGCCCCAACCTGAACGTGAGTGTGGGAGTCTCCGGGTGCCCTGGGAGCCCCCAGAGAGGGGAGGTGAAAGGGGGG
>VZSC01007555.1:0-35886 GCA_013398225.1 Steatornis caripensis
ATCTTCCGGCCGCCAGACCTTAACTACCCACATATATGAAGGCAGAAGATAGATTGTTCTGTCAGCTCTAGTTTCTGTCCTGACAGTCCGATATCTTACACAGTCTTGAGCAGTTCTTTGAGGCTGAAATTACAAATAAGATCAATAAAACCACCTCTCCTGACAGCCATGAATCAGTCAGTCAAACATTCAGGCAAGTTATGCAACTGGTCTACCCCTCCTTCATTAGTTCATGAACATGAATTAAGAAATAGGATAGGCATTGACACACTGCAGAAATACAGAGATCAGTTATGTTTCCTAAAACATTATTTGATCTAATATTCAGGAACATCTTAGAAAACATATTTACTTTACTATCTGAGTATTTATATATCTATAAAAAAAATGAGGCAGAAAATCAGCATTTAGAAAGGAACATATTCCTTTTTATGCCCCAAATTGAATAATTCACTTATCTTTTTTTGTCTCATAGAATAGTCTATTAAGAATATTTTAAAAACGAATTGATTCATCATTAAATTTGTATATCTAAAACAGTGTTGAAAAAACTCTTCATTTCAGTCCATTAGATGATTTCAGATCATGATTCAGATGATATACAGCTTCTAGACATCAGCAAGTAACATTAAAGAAGCATTAGAAAGCACTTATTGAAATCTGAAATCATAGCATGCTGCAGATATTTTAAAATTGGAATAAAAATACATTTGCATTACTTTTCCACAAAACTTGTTAAAAGCGGATCAGAAGGAGTATGTTTAAAAATAACTAAAAATCAATAATTTATCATTATTATATATGAAAGTCTCAAATATATGTAAAGATTGAAAAAGGAAGAAAAAGAGTTTCTGATGTGTTACAGTTACTAATGCCCCTGCCTGTATGCACATATGTGATTTTTTTGTGCTGAAGGTGAATGTGAAAATTAAGTATATAGTTATTAATTCCATCATGCTATATAGAGGAAAAAGTCAAAATTAGATTTCCTCTTCCACATTCACTGTATCAATTAGTGTCTACCCACAGGAGACATATAAAGAACTCAGTTATATAGAGATTTTACAATGAGTTTTTCTGCAAAGAATTATTATAATGAAAATCTAACTTTTGAGAAGAAGGATATATATAATAAACTTGACCAAAACAAAATTCAAATTCATAGTGAGCTCCTTGAAAATGGTCCTCATTTTAAACATTTCCACAGCTCACCAGCATGGAGAACTGAATCTGTTTTATCTTTCTCATTCAATTCATTGCTTCTTTGTGTGACTCATAAATTTTCCAAATATGTATGATACAAACAAGAGACATATTTCATTATCTTTTCTGAGTCAGTTTTGCCTTGTTGTTTTGGACCGCAACATGTGTTGGATATTAAAAAGAATTTTTAAAAAGGGGAAAAAGCTTAGAAAAGGGATTTGCTTGAAACCTCTTTAACACTGACTGTTCTCACACACAGACTTCAAACCATGCTTGCTGCATGGTGTGACGAAGTACTTACCTACTGAAATCAATCAAAGTTTTGCCATGAATTTCAGTAAGGCTCGAATTACACTGTTGACTTCATTCACTGTGTCAGGTTTAGTAACGCTGGAAATGGCAATACTCACTTCAGAAGGAAGCTAGGTGCATCACCCTATTCTGTCTCAGTGGGTTGAATGTAAAAGGTGTATGTCCTGAATCAAAAGTAAACATTTCCAGTGGTATAGTTTTCATCTAAGCACTATTTACTTACCTACTTACTATTTCTGCTGAGGTTCATTCGTTTCTTTCTGTAACTGTAGCTTTAAGACTTATGTGAATAATAGAAAAACAAATTAATATATTTCTCAGTTTTATGTCCTTAGTTTATGAGTGGATATACAGATATGTGTATGTGGAAGAAGGGGAGAAACCCAGACATCTAGTCTATACTGGCAGCCACTGTTAATGCTGATTTTTGTAATGGGGGAACCCAAGTTCAAGCACTGAGAATCAGTTCTGATAGTTGACAGTTTGAGTTTTTAGTTTTGGTATAGCTGAATTTTCAAAATCTGTTGGAGCCTATCTGCAGAGGACTGGGTTTGGAAAAGGGAGAACATATTATAAAAATCCTCAGTCATTTTGAACTTCTTTCTTTTCCTTTGGATTCTTGGAAATCTGATAGTTCACAGTTCTAATGGGTGAAGAATATATCAAGACCAATATTTCAAAATCTATTTTGATATTTCTGTTTCAATTTGTTTGGGGACAACAAATTTTGAAAAGGTTTGCTTTGAACTTGTTATGATTTTCTGGCATAGATTTAGTCAGGCCTCATTATTTCTCCTATCTATTTTGGTAACTAAAAGAAAATCGATACTATTATGAAGACCTGGTCTGTCAAAACCCTTACGAGTGTGCTTAAAAGTAACTGGTCTCATTGAAATCATCATTACTCTACAAAGGAATAAGTTTCATGCTTAAAAAGAAATATGCATTGTAACCTAGTTAGGCAGTCATCTAAGAAGAGATTTTTACTTCAGGAAGACTCTAGTCCCTTTCATAAAATCAGATAAAGCTGTTCCAACAAATGCATCTTGGCTCTACTTAATTAATTTTGTGTTTTTCCTTACAAAACCAGAAATTGAATGATTGAATGCATATTTACTCTGGACAGAACAAAACAGAGTCCATCAGAGGGCAATGTTGTTCATTATTTACCTATTTAGGACAAATTCGTAAAGAATTGCTGAACACAAGTTAAGAGAAAGTGATTCATTTTTATTTGTAATGCCCCACTTTCCCAAGCAGTTCCATATAAAAAAGGTTGCATCTAGGCAGAGAGAGGGAGGGAAATGGAAACAGAGGAAGGAAAAGAAAAAGAATGTTTCCATCTGTCACTTAGAGTTTTCTTCTAACAGCTGCTGATCTGACTAATGACAGTTGCATAATTACCATTTCACACGTGTTTGATAATGTTCTTTGTTTGGACTGCCAGTTGTCTTGATGGAGTACACTCAATGGTGCTATTCAAAAGTGGAAACCTGCTTATTTAAAATCCATGCCTAGAGCAATTTGAAGAGCATAAGCTCCCTATGTGAGACATTCATGCCCTCATTGCAAACATTTTTTGTAGGTTTTTAATTATCACTCTGAAAATTCCACTGCTGGAAACCATAAATACATCAATACTATTGAGTTTTTCTGGAGTGCATAAATGCCTTTTTGCATGTATCAGTATAAGTGTTCAAGAAAGCATAATCATTAGACTGACATCCAAATTATTTTACCAGTGCTTTTTAATAGAAGAGATAATAAGAACCAGTGTACTTCACCATGGCTCTGATACAAAGCTAACTGAATATAAATATAATTATGCCTTGATCTATCAACAAAGGTAATATCTCTACTGATAAGGCTCTCTTTAGCCAATGAAGATTTATTTCTGAATCCAACATTTTTATATTAAATCATAAATGCAATCTTAATGACTGAATCATTCCTTCAAGTCATTTAATAAAGTTTCCACTGTCCCATGAGGGAAAAGTTCGCATATTTCTAACCTGCTAGGAAGTTAATCAGAAGTTGCATTTAAATTCTTCATTTACTATCCCAATCAATGAATATTCTTACCAAATAATTAGAGTACCTTAGAAATATAGTGTTAACAGAAAGCTATCTACTAATTAGAGTTCCTCAGGAAGCATTTTGGCAATGTAACAAAAAACTGTAGCATGTTCTCACCTTTCTGTGTTCCAACCTACATTAGCTAATTAGAAAAAATTAGTTAAAGCATTCCCCAGGAAATAGAAGAGCAGCTTTGTCATGAATATGTTCTTCTGTTTATTGGTTTGTTGGACTAATACAGCATTAGCAAACTAGAATCAAATTTAAAAAAAAAATCATAAAGTAAAAGATCATTTGAAAGCTGGTTTCTTCGGTATGCAAAAAGTAATACAAGATAGAGATATATAACTGAGGGTAGTAGTATTGTTCAGCATCTCTGAAATACAAATCAGTTGTTTATTAAAGATGTATATGTTTAAGTGATTAGAGATGAAGGATCTTAATTTAAGTTCAGGTACTGAAAAAATCTAACCAGATACTGAAAACTTTGTCTAAAGTCACTTTAAAAGTTCTAAAAAAAATTTGTTAGATGTTAATTTGGGAAAATGTTGATTATACACTGAAAACATTCATGTAAATATTAATTATTCTCATTCAGAAAGTATATGTAGGCATATTTAAATGTTACTTTTTTCTCATATTTTTTTCCTCTGTGTAGATTCTCAAGCCACCCTCATCACTGTAATGTAATTGCTTCTCACTAGAGCTTTAAGCACTCTGACTAACATCTGTCACGTATAGTCCATGATCCTTCTCATCCTCTCCCTAGGGAGTGTATGTAGAGCAGTGTGTCATTTTGTTAGGGTTTGATTTGGGGGAATTTATTTCTCACATATTGCTGTATCATTACTTAGGTTTGTAGATAGAGAGTCTGTCAGAGAGTCATTATCTATCTCACGAAAAGATGTGCATTTAGTAATTTACTACACCAACATCAAATACGCTTTATAAAGTATTCTTATCTATTTTGGAGTAGTTGAATTGTAGCTGTTACAAAAGTCAATTGCTCAGCAAATGAGCTCAACAACATAAGAAACGGCTGGAAGTCTGTAAGAAAGTTGTGTGTCTCTTAGCATCTTTGGCATTTTTACAAAGCAGAAGAGTGATTATAGTATAATTCCAGTCCTTTGACACTTTGTTCACTGTAGTTCAATTTGATTAGCTTTTCTGGCTGGGTTACTGGGTTCCCTCCAATTTTTATATCACTAGTGATGCCATCTGTCCCAGGTATTTTTCCTCCTAAAGGCTTCATGACTTTCAGTATCTTCTTTTTGAGTGAATAAGGTAAGATTTTTTATTCATGTCTCTTTTTATGTCGTAGGAAGTGGTGAAACTTGTCATGTTTGTCACTGTGCATTCTTGTAGAGCTGCTGGTAAAGCTCATCTGCTCTCTGCAGGATGCTATCTCTCCCTCTGTAATTAGTCTTTCATCACTGTCTGAGAGGGACATCTGGTGTCAATTATCTGTTTTCTTCTCATCTTGCTACAGCTGTTTCTTTTAAGAATATTTTAAATCATTTCTGTGTTGCACCATATATTCGGATCCTTTGTGATCTTCCATTTTCAAGGTCATGCAGAGCTTGTAGTTGCAAGCAGTCATTCTTTCGCTCTCTTTTATCATGAGTGTCCTATATGCATTTGCACTACTGAACTGATCATGATAAAAGACCATGCAGATATCCAAAGGTACAGCTATACTGAGATTTCTTTTTCAGATAAACTCCTTGGCCTAGTGAAAACTTGGTTGTAACTTGAGAGGACCAAGTTACATCAGGGCAATCACATCCTCGTCAAAAGAATGTAAGTGATTGGTACTTGGTATATTTTGTGTCCTTTCTTACAACTCGTGGAATAGTATAAAAAAATCTCATGACTAAAAATAGGTAGAAAAAAACATTTTACATCATATTCCAATCAGCCATATTTTCCCCAGTACAGTATGATATTTAATTTCATGGTTTGTTTGATGCTTTTTTCTAGTCTCATTGATTTTGGTAGCAATATTCATTTAATGTAGAACCTAATGATGTTGAAGGCTTGAGTCTGAAAACTTCAGGTAAAATACAGTGAGAGCATACAGGGACATTGGGTCTAGCAGATTCTCGCTCAGACATCCATTAGCAGAGTTTGTATCAGCAGACCAAATACCTGCCCTCTATAACTGGGCATAATGTCTTGTTCATGTCAACATTAGGGAGCTAACACTATTCCAGATACTGCTGATTTATCTTATCCAGGTCCAGAACTCTCTTACCAAGTTGCCAGGGAACATAAACAAAGCTGGTGAGAGAAAAATCCCAAAGTGAAAGCAATTTTAAGATCTCATCAACAGTAGTTTTGGATCTTGACTAAAAATCTACTTACCTGAAATAGATAGGAAATTTGCAAAAAATAAATAGACACTCATCTGTTTTGTTCCAGGCTAGAAGTGTGGCTGCAGGGCAATCATTACTTCAAGATAAAATGCAATCCAAGCCTCCCTTAGACTGCTTATTATCTCCCTTTTGTCTTTTCTATACAAAAGGAGGAAGCTTACTATTATTAATATTTTTTTTCTTCTGACATACATAGTGCCAAGGACACAGGCTGCTCACATTTCCTATATTTGGTTAAAGTGCTATATAATTGCACTACTGAATACGCCAGGGCAAAGATGAAAGACTAATTTATTCACTTAAGATAAGGACCATTTGGACTCTTTTGGGTGTCTAGAGAGGAATGATAAACAGCTAAGGATCTATGTAGTCTCTGGTGATGAGAAGCGGTGATGTAGCAACCAGTGACAAACTTGAATCAATATAAATATTTTCCCAAATTAGCCCTCTGCAGAGATGAATAAGGAACCTTAGATGTCTCAAAGCTGTTGCTTTTTTGTGGTTTGCAGAGTATTGTTT
Source organism: Steatornis caripensis (assembly GCA_013398225.1). Taxonomy (NCBI): domain Eukaryota; kingdom Metazoa; phylum Chordata; class Aves; order Caprimulgiformes; family Steatornithidae; genus Steatornis; species Steatornis caripensis. The sequence goes on from VZSC01007555.1 coordinate 6,486, forward strand.
TAGTCAAAGTTTAGTTTTTATTTTCAGGGTCCTATTTATATTTTAAATGCAGGAAAAAAGACTTTCAAGATGTGCTGGTTTTGGCTGAGATAAAGTTAATTATCTTCGTAGTAGCTAGTATGGTGCTGTTTCGGATTCGTGCTGAAAACAGGGTTGATAACACAGGGATGTTTTCGTTATTGCTGCTGAGCAGTGCTTACACTGAGCCAAGGCCTTTTCTGCTCCTCGCACCACGCCACCAGCAAGTGGCCTGAGGGTGCACAAAAAGTTAGGAGCGGACACAGCTGGGATAGCTGACCCCAAATGACCACGGGATATTCCATATCATACGACATGATGCTCAGCATATAAAGCTGGGGGAAGAAGAAGGTAGAAGCAGCGGACATTTGGAATGATGGCGTTTGTCTTCCCGAGTAACTGGTACGTGTGATGGAGCCCTCCTTTCCTGGAGATGGCTGAACATCCGCCTGCTGATGGACAGTAATGAATGAATTCCTTGTTTTGCTTTGCTTGTGTGCTCAGCTTTTGTTTTGCCTGTTCAACTGCCTTCACCTCAACCCATGAGTTTTCTTACTTTCACCCTTCCGATTCTCTCCCCATCCCACCAGGGGAGAGTGAGTGAGTGGCTGTGTGGGTCTTCATTGCTGGCTGGGGTTAAACCACTACACAAGATAAAATGATTAATTCTCAGAAAGTTGAGTTTCCCTACATGAGAACCCAAACTTTCATCATGAGATGATTGCACCTCTTCTATACAGAAACTGGAAAGAGCTAGCTTTCAACTAAGATTGTTATAAACATACCATAATTCAAATTTCAGTTTTATTCTGTTAATGTGGAAATCAAGAGGATTATTTTTGAAAAACTAATTTCTGAAACATTTAAAATTTAAGGAAGTGGATTTCTTCTGGTTCAGGAGATTAAGAGATTCTTTTCCTGCCCTTTCAGACAGACTAAACTACTTGGTTCATGTAAGTTTTGAAATATGCTTCTCAACAAACACAGTAGTCTGAATTATCTCTTTCCATTATTGTTGTGTAGCCAATGCACAAAGAAAAGAGGTTAAACTTGCTTTTAATTTCAGAGATTTCCACTGATTTATGTTAATGTGACATATGACTCAGTATATTCTGCTCTATCTGTTACAAAGCAATATGAGTAGGTACTCAAATTTTTTCCCCCCAGTTTTTACTGGCAATCACTCTTCCCACATCTCTCAAATCCCTGAACCTCAACGCAGGGACTGAAGGAATGAAATCCCCCCCATCACAGGAGAAGAGGAGGTTCAAGATGATGTGAAAAACCCGAACATACACAAGTCCGTGGGACCCGAAAAAATGCATCCCAGGTTCCCAAGGGAATTGGCAGATGTAGTTGTTAAGCAGTTCTCCATCATATTTGAAAGCGATGGCAGTCAGGCAAAGTCCCCACTGACTGGAGAAAAGAGACTATCACATCTGTTTTTAAAAAGGGTAATAAGGAGGACCCTGGGAACTACTGACCAATCAACCTCATCTCTGTGTTCAGTAAGATCATGGAACAGATCCTCCTGGAAGTTATGGTGAAGCATATAGAACATAGGGATAGGTGATTAGAGAGAACCAACATGGTTTCACCAAAGGCAAATCATGCCTGACTAATCTAATAGTGGCCTTCTACGATGGAGTGACTGCATCAGTGGACCAGGGAAGAGCTACAGATGCCATCTACCTGGACTTCTGTAAGGCCTTTGATACAGTCCCCCACAATATTTTTACCTCTAAATAGGAGAGAGATGGATTTGATGGGTGGACTACTAGATGATAATGAATTGGCTGGATGGCCATATCCCAAGAGTTACAGTCAATGACTCAATGTTCAAATGGAAACCAGTAACAAGTGGGTGTCCTTCAAGGATCTGTACTGTAACCAATAATATTTAAAATCTTCATCAATGGCATAGTTAGTAAAATTGAGTGCACCCTCAGCAAGTTTGGAAATGACACTACGCTAAGTGGTGCAGTTGCTTCACTTGAGGGAAAGGATGCCAATCAGAGGGACCTTGTCAGGCTTGAGAAGTGGGCCCACGTGACCTTCATGAAGTTCAACAAGGCCAAGTGCAAGCTCCTGCAACTTGGTCAGGGAAATCCCCAATAACAGTACAGATTCGGGAATGAAATGATTGACAGCAGCCCAGCAGAGAATTGTTTGAGGATACTGGTGGATGAAAAAAATAGATATAAGCTGTCAATGTGCGCTTGCAGCCCAGAAAGCCAATAGTATCCTGGGCTGTATAAAAAGAAGCACTGCCAGCAGGTCAAGGGAAGGGAGTCTTCCTTCTCTGCTCTCGTTAGATGCCACCTGGAGTACTGCATCTACTTCTAGTGTCTGCAGTACAAGAAAGATATGGACCTCTTAGAGTGGATCCAAAGAAGGGCTGTGAAAGCTGTCAGAAGGCTGGAACTCCTCTCTTGTGAAGAAAGGCTGCGAGAATTGGACTTATTCAGCCTGGAGAAGAGAAGGCTCCAGGGAGACCTTACTGTGGCCTTTCAATACTTAAAGGCGACTTATAAGACAGATGGAGAAAGGCTTTTTAGCAGGGCCTGTAGTGAAAGGACAAGGGATAATGGTTTCAAACTAAAAGAGGGTAGATCTAGTTTGGAAATAAGGAAGAAACTTTTTACTGTGAAAGTAATGAGACACTGGAACAGGTTGCCTCATCAGCTGTTGTTGTGACATCATTGGAAGTGTTCAAAGTCAGGTTGGCTGGGGTTTTGAGCAACCTGATCTACTGAAAAATGTCCTTGTCTATAGCAAGGGGTTGGACTAGTTGTCCTTTAAAGGCCCTTTCCATCCCAAACCATTCTATGATTTTCTTTTTTTTTTCCTTTCCTCAGGTCAGTCAACTTGGCAACAAGGAGAGACACGTACCTATTTCTATAACAGATTACTGAAAATTTATACTATACAGTCTAAAACAGTGAACACTATATATTTTATCAGCTTCAGAGTATTACATTTATTAACTGTGCTACCTAATCACTGACACTACCGCATACCTGGGAAAGGAAGTTTTGACGAATGTCATAAATTTCTCGTTGCTTCGTAACTACTTATTTTAGCACTCCAACATCTAGCACACCTCTCATTTCTTCTTTTCTCTTCCAGACAGCCTGCCATGGCACAGTATTGGAAATCAGATTTTACAAGGCTTTTACAAATTAGAAAAAGAAAAAAATCAACAAGATATGTCTTAGCTGAGGGGACTAATGGGTTTTGGTTTGGTTTGGTCAGTGCACACCTGACCACTCTTTGCACCCAGCTGGGTCTTTGAATCACAAGACAAAAAATAAGAAAAAAGTGGCTCCCACTTAGGAGGGGAGATACCTTATACTTGAAGTAGTCTTTTATCCAGGCCAAAGATATATCTAACTAAATATTAAGACTTGCTAATCTTAATAAACAGACTTACCTTCTGTTGTCTCAGCCTATTTTACAGTTCAGGTTCAGAGTGACCATCTTCATTTCACAACTATGGAATTAGGGCACAGAAAGAGGGAAAGTGAGTTGGTCAATTTTGTCCAACAAACCAGAAGCAGAGCTTGGAACTAAAGTTTGGTCTCCTGAGACCTAAGTGCATATTTGCCAAGAGGCAGTTGCCAAAGCACAAGTTTTTTAAAAGACCCTTGAAGCTTCATGCCCAGAGCAATTCTGGTGATGAAAAATATAACATATAAACAAAAAATATGAAATTAAACCTTGAAAGGGAATTCAATTCTTCCAGGAAACACAGACGAAATGAAATTTCCCTACTATATAATGTGGTTCTCAGGATGTGTTTCTTGTGAGTGTTATGGAAATGAAACAGAGAAACACACAGATGAGATACAAAAATAATTTCCTTCATTTTTTTCTAAACATTTTTCACTGTAATAGCCAGAAACCTTTATAGCAAAATCATCCAAATCCCAGGAGTCTGCTCCAGTCTCCCGCTTAGCTGTTGTGAGCAGTAGCCTCAGGCAACTGGCTTACTCAAAAATTTAATTTTTATTTAAAGAACTAAATTGGAACCTATTGTATCGACTCCCAGCTCAGCTGCTTTAGAAATAAAGGTCTACTGTAAAAGCTGGGGTAGATCTGCAGCAAAACTTAGGCTCTGAAAAGAGAGATGTAAATATTATGAAGGGAACTTGCAAATAGGGGAAAAGAAAGATAAAAAGACCAAATATTTTTCACCCTTTTGGCAGAGGGTGTTATCATTTGTAGCAATGGGTGGGTCACAGTCAGCAAATGAGGCCAAGCAGCTTCAGTTAGCAATTTTCTCATTCAATCCTTAACCAATTTCTCAGGTGAATGTTTTAAGAGGATTTTACCCTATCCTATTGCCATACAGAGTTGACATTTATGAAGGTAAAAACTCTGATGTAGTTTTATAGTATTTTAAAAATCTGAGAAATAGATAATTTGGCTAATGTTCACTGGGTTCAAGAGTTCCTTGTTTTGCAACATAAATGGTTTGTTCTGAGACTTTCCTTCCCACTCCAACCAGCATTCCCAGCCTGGTCTGCCTGCCAGAGGATGGCACATGTGTACTTCAGGCACGTGGGAAGAAAAGAAAGGCTGAGGGTGGGATGGCTGACATAAATAATGTCTTGTGTGTAGACAGTGCAGAAGTGTTGAGTTGCATGGGACTCTGCTCTTTCTTGAGCATTTTTGAGCTTCAAAGTGAGAGCGTGTAGAGCACCGTTTTCGATGAGTAGGCTTTTTTTTTTTTAAAGGTGAGTTGTTTAGAGAAGCAAAAGAAAGTGAGCAGGCAGTCAGAACAAAGGACTACATCTTTTTAGCCCATATAGACACAGTACTTGGAACATCTACTTTGGAAATAATGGGGCTGATCCTGCCTATTCTATGTGGAGTGAAGAGCTGAGAAGACAACAGGGACTAAGGGAGAAGGGGAGGAAACAGCGAGAAAAGAGAGCTAAGAGACACTAATCAATGTTTGACTTGTCTAAAACAGAGAAATAAAGCAGCCTAGAACAAGGAAATAAGACAGGTAGTATATCTGTTTCCTACTGCCAGATGTAGTTGCCACTTGTAAGAACATGTTAAGTGGGTGGTGGGACGCTGACGTTCATCCCTGCCCTTGCCTACGCTTTGTCATTGTCTGTTCAGGGATGATGGCAGCAGCACCATGTTTGAGGAGAAGAGAAAAGGGCTAGCCAGGAAAATAGGAAGTCACATATCTATACAGCTGTCTTCTGTAACAAGACCTGTATAATTTATAATTCCCTTAAAACCTTCACAAATTCTTATAGGATGTCAGAAGTTTTTGTTGTTTTTTATTTTTTTGTCAGGTATGTAAGTTCAGTAATTTAAGTTAACACTTTTTAATCCTCCTTACAACTGAAAGGAGTCAATAGGATTTTACAGTGGCAAATAGACACAAAGGCATTGAAAAGTCTGTTAAGCCAGCTCTTTAATGCTGTATTAATGCTCTATTAATTTTACTGGTAATGCAATCTAGCTTAGACTACCAGTATTTTAGGGATGTAATGCAGTTAGGCAATTCCATTAGGTTCAAAACTTAACTTCTCAAAATTGATTATCTTCTTTGAGGAGACTTATTGAAGGGATGCTAACAATATCTTGCTATACCACGTTACAAGACACGCAGCTTTGGCAAGACTTTGTTTCCTATGAGTAAACTTTCAACATCGTTTCTATGGAAACCTTATGTACAGATTGTCACGTCTCAACTTTATAGGTCCTTTCCACATCTTAGAAGCATGAGAAATGTATATTATAGTACTAAATGGGGATTTTTTTCCCCTGTCTAAATGCTTTCCACATATTTCTTCTTTTTTTTCTTTAGCTCACATTATATGCAATTATGCTCCTTAAAAGAAGCTTTTGTTGCATCCTATAATGTAGCGAAGTGGTACCTCTGTTACAGTGCTCCACCACCAGTGCTCACCAAGCAGCAGAAAGTCTCTGTGCATGTGAAGCTACTGCTTCACGTCATTGTGAATTAACTCACAGTGGGTGTTAGACATCTGCACATGAACAGAAACCTCCCAGAGGAAAATGTTTGCATTAGATCTCAACAGTCTCCCAGCTTCCATCAGCCTACAAAGCAAAATCCCTGTTTGATCTTGAACTCAGCTCTCTACAGGACAGGGCATATTGCAGCATTATCACATAGTGGTTTAACTCTGTGTGCTGTTGTCATGAGTCATTCAGTTCCGCATATGTATTAAAGGTATTTTTTTCCTGCAGTGAAAAGAGCCATTATTTACTTTTAATTAGCCATCACCTGCAAATAAATCAAATTTCAAGAAGTGAATGACATCTATTTGCTAAGGAGTTTTTCTAATCCAGTTCACAAAATTAATCCCTATTTGAAATAAAATCTATTGAACATCTCTATAAATGTTCGTTTGTAGAGATTCTTTTAATTCAATTAGCTCTTTACAGTAAATGAGATGACGTCCACACACTTTTCAGTATGTTGATTTAATTCTTCACATGTCATTCTCTTTCTGCCATTCACTTTTACATTCAGAGAAATTATTGGCCTGTGCTTTCCTAAACCTTGTGTAAATGAGTATAGATTAAGCAAGATATTTGATCGCATTTTTTTTAAAAGTCTTTAAAAAAAGACATATCTGTAGGCATGAGAGAAAGGCAATAAAAAAAATAGAATAAATTAAAAGCTAGCTTCTTGATAATTTAATATAAAAGATTCTATAAGTTGTTCCCTTTCAAATTGTCACAGCTAGTAATGCACCTGTTTGCAGTTTCCTGGAATTCCATTTCTAAATCATGACAATAAGATCTCTTTGATCACTAAGGGTAAAAATAATTTCCAACATCCTTCCCCCCAGCCCAAATATACATAGATTTTTGTCCCAAACTAGTAACTTAGGCTCTTTTTGCAATCAGTGAAGCAATAAAGGCACCTCTGTTTCATGATTTAACCCCAGCCAGCAACGAAGACCCACACAGCCACTCACTCACTCTCCCCTGGTGAGATGGGGGAGAGAATCGGAAGGGTGAAAGTGAGAAAACTCATGGGTTGAGGTGAAGGCAGTTGAACAGGCAAAGCAAAAGCTGAGCACACAAGCAAAGCAAAACAAGGAATTCATTCATTACTGTCCATCAGCAGGCGGATGTTCAGCCATCTCCAGGAAAGGAGGGCTCCATCACACGTACCAGTTACTCGGGAAGACAAATGCCATCATTCCAAATGTCCGCTGCTTCTACCTTCTTCTTCCCCCAGCTTTATATGCTGAGCATCATGTCGTATGATATGGAATATCCCGTGGTCATTTGGGGTTAGCTATCCCAGCTGTGTCCGCTCCTAACTTTTTGTGCACCCTCAGGCCACTTGCTGGTGGCGTGGTGCGAGGAGCAGAAAAGGCCTTGGCTCAGTGTAAGCACTGCTCAGCAGCAATAACGAAAACATCCCTGTGTTATCAACCCTGTTTTCAGCATGAATCCGAAACAGCACCATACTAGCTACTACGAAGATAATTAACTTTATCTCAGCCAAAACAGTGCACTCGGGATATGATTCATCCCACCTCACTTGGAAAACTGTCTTAAGGCAGGATGAATTAATTTCAGGAGAGTGACCTTCTCCCTCCACCTAACTGATATTCGATTTTAGTTGGCTAAAGCTAGATGGGATCAATTTTGCCTACAATCACTTGTCGTGGTTTGAGCCCAGCCAGCAACAAAGAATCATGCGGTTACATACTCAGTCCTCCTCCCCCCACACCAGGATGAGGAAAGAATGTACAAAACCTGGTGGGTTGAGAGAAGGACAGGGAGGGTTTACTCACCAGTTATGGTCACGGGCAAAACAGACTCGACTTGGGGAAAAAATTCAATTTTATCGCTCATTAATCAAAACAGAGTAGGATAAGGAGACATGAAAGCCAGATCTTAAAGCACAAATAAATACCCTTCCCTCCCCCCTCCCCGGGCTTGAGTCACCTTGCTCCCGATGTCTCTCCCTCCTCCCCCCTCAGTGGTGCAGGGGGACAGGGAATGGGGGGTGCAGTCAGTTCACCAGAGATTGTCTCTGCCGCTCCTTCCTCCTCAGGCAGGGAGGGCTCCTCACATACTTCCTCTGCTCCAGCGCGGGGTCCCTCCCATGGCAGACAGTACCTCATGAGCCCCTCCGATGTGAGTCCTTCCCATGCGGTGCAGCCCCTCAGGAATGCATCGACCCTGCATGGGCTGCCCACAGAGTCGCGGCCTGCTTCGGGAGCAGGTACCTCCCCTGGTGTGGGGTCCTCCACGGGCTGCAGGTCCCGCTCTGTTCCACCATGGTCCTTCACAGGCTGCAGGTCCATCTGTGCCTTGCCGTGGTCCTTCACGGGCTACTCCACCACAATCCTCCGTGGGCTGCAGGGGCACAGCCTGCCCGCTCCCCACGGGCTGCAGGGGAATCTCCACTCCAGTCGCCTCCTCCCCCTCCTTTCTCACTGACTCCTGGTATCTGCACAAGTGTTTCTCTCACCTCCCCTGCCTTCCTCTGCTGCAGGTCTCAACAGCCATTTCCTTGTCCTGTCCCCTTCTTAAATCCGTTTCCAAACGGCCGGGCCTCAGCCTGTGGCAGTGGCGACTTGGAGCTGGGGGAGCTTTAAGCAGCTTCTGACAGGGGCCACCCACCTGCGTAGCCCCTTCCCCTGTTACCAAAGCCCCGCAACACAGACCCAACACATCACTGAAAGTAAGGATACTGGCAGTTTGCTACATAACCTCTGAATGTGACACATAGCCCAGTTTTGTGGTACAGCTATGTGACCTTCATTTAGGTTTTCTGAAGAGCAGTGTTGACCTGCAAGAGTTTGTAAACTAAAACCATGTAAGATGAGAAATTTAAAAGCAAATATAGAAGTGAAATATATTAGAAGGTAACAGTTAGTAACTTGGGGTCTGGAGAGAAAAACACATGAAAATGCATTAAAAAATGAGAAAAAAAGAAATTGAATTGAAAGACTCCACTAAGTGAGATTTGTTTCAGCTCAGGAGAAAGCTCAACGTGACTGATACTTCATTGCCTCACTGTGACTCCCTGACTAACAGTCTCATCAGGTTTCTGCATCAGGAGTGATGAGTATGCTATGCTTAGCCCATGCACTTTAGTCGCAGGCATCTATTGCATGTGTTAGTTTATTTGCCAGGAAAAGCTATGTATTTATAAATCACATTTAGTCCTGCTTACAAAATTCCTAATCCTAGTGAAGAAACCCTGATAAAAGCACTGTCACTTTCTACCAAGAGTAGAGGTAGCCTACTAAAAAAGAAGACAGTCGGATGGCACAGTCCTCCTGAGATTACCAGGCACAAAGTGCATACTGCTAGAGACCCAAGCCATTTTCTCACATGAGCTCAAATCTGTCTCAACTGACTTGAGCCAGCAAATACTGGAGTGGTGGGACTGACATCCTATGTAGTACAAATTTACAACACAGATTTGTAAACAGCTGTTTTGATAAGAAAATGGAAGTGTGGAGGTCAAATTAAAATGTTGTCCTACTGATCAGGACACTGCAGGGACAATCGGGAGGCCTGGGATCTTTCGTCCTTCTCATTGCTCCTAACAGAAACATGAAGTTTCTCCTAGCATGGAAATGGCTGAACAAAATAGAGACATTAGGGGAAGGAACTCCACACTCAGGGAAAAAAATTATGAAGCAGCATGAAAGAACTATGAACTGTTGTCAGCACCCACAACTGCTGGTAGGCACCCACAGATCTGGTGGACACTTCCCAGCTGATCTGGTGAGAAACATGAGCAGAGGAGAGAGGCAGAGCAGGTCCCACAGTCTCAGGGATTCTCAGGGACACTTGGGATTTTGTTGAAATCCTCCGTCACAGTCTGACTTGTGGGTAAATCACTTACCTTTTCTGTGCTGTTTCTCTTCTTACACTTTGCCTTTTTTTTGCCCGGTTAGCCCAAGAGGTCCTTAGAGGTAAGGATCATATCCCACTGTGTTTTGGCAGTGCACAGTACAGTGCTACTGCAACACAATAACTGAGTGATAGGTTCATTTTTCATAGCATAAAGACCCATTTCTATACATAAGTATAGTTCTGGTTAGCTCTGGAAAGTTCTGATGCCAACAGAAATGAAAAAAAAAACTTCCTGACAGTTTCTTAAGGGACATAAAATCGCTCTCTGTGGATTTTAGCCAAACAACAGTGATCTACCCAGACTTCTCCTTATGAGATACATTTAAGACTAAATCTGGTTATTTGTTTCTGCTTTTATGTTTGATGCTTGGTTGTTTTGTATGTCCCTTTTTGGTGTAAGCTATCTAACATCTCAAATGTCTTTAAGTAGCATGACTACTGCAGCATTAACTCAGGAATGCAAGAAAACCAACCAAAACAAGCAATGAATTTACTGTTGAGGTTTTATGCCTGAAAGCAGACTGAATAGAGGCAGCATGAGAAGCTGTCAAGAAGTTTTGATTAATCTCTCTAGCTCATTATGTGTGGAAGTGTTTTTTCTTTTTTCTTTATTTTTTTTCCTTTTAATAATAGTCTTACTGGAATTCTCACAAGAAAATCCAAACACATATTTGGTTTGCAGCCAGAGGATGAAATGGTCCTGATTATGTTTTGACATCAGTTTTATGCTGGTAGAACCCAAAATTACTTACACAGAGTTAGTTACTTCATGCTTTCGGAGTAGAAAGCAGACTCAAGTCCAATATATATTCTGTTACTTGAAGAGAGAATATATTAGCTATGAAGATGATTAAAAAGAATTTCTGCACAGTGCTATTACCCATACTATCTGCAGTCCATCTCCATCTATGTATCTTAAATGGTCATTTTAAATCTTCTTCAAGTCTAAGAGTAGCTATTTCCCACCCCACACAGTTTTAATAAAAATAGGAAACACTTTCTACGCTGTAGCTTATTTTTGCAGCACTATTGTGTTCAGTCCAGGGCAGATTTTCCTTTGGCATTTTAATGTCACCAGATGATATAAGTACATGGCATATATATATATATATATATATATATATAAAGATAAAAAGGAGATCTGAGACATCCATGTGGAGCTGCACATATCACATCTTTGGGAATCCTAACCATTGACTGGATTCCAAGCGAAATACCTCCAGACATCACAAACAGCACCAAATAGTTACATGTAGGTGATTGAAAACCCAAAGTGAATGAGATTCTTACTGAAAATTTTATGGACCTAGAGATGCCTCAGTATCAATTTCTGATTCCAGTTGGTTTTGTCTGAACCAAAGTGCAACTGCAACTGACAGTAATCAGTCTGATCTCTGACCAAAACTTATTCACCTCTTCTTGCTATGGGTGAGTACCACAGAACTGCATTCACTTAAGTAGAATTTCATTCAATTTATACCTGTATAAGTGTGAACAAAAGATGTTGCTGACATTAGAGAGCATCGATTGTAACTCAGAACTAAACACAAGCTCAATTTAATTCACATATGAGAAAAGAATTTTTGACCAAGAAAAAATACAGTTCATACTAGAATTGCAGGTTCTTTATGGATCCTTGAGCCAGGAAAAAAAATATACATAAACTCTGTTTATTGTCTGCTCAAAATGGCACTCCAACTCAAAGTACAGAAAGCAAACTAGTATGTTGGACACAGCACATTTCTTTCCATCCAGTGTAAAACTGTAAGGACTCAGGTTAAATCAAAGAAGTTACTCACATGTAGAAAACCACATAAACTAGAATGGAGTTGGGCCCTTTCAAATATGTCATTGGTATCAGGAAAGAAATAGAGCTAGAAGTGCCACTTGAAGATGGGTTGTTGTGATATTAGAGGAGTTCAGGAAAATTCAATTCCAATGGAAAATAAATACCTTATAAACTGGATCAAAATTATCTGATCTATTTAATGGTATTCCTTTGAAACTCAACCTCTGTAAAGGATTACAAAGGCATATAATGAGCAGATTTGCCATATAATGTTAAATTCCTTCAGAACTTCACACTGAATTTCTGCAATAATGGGACCTTGGAAAGTCCATGGACCTAAAATATAATCCAAATTAAGCCTATTTGGGATTTCTGAACCTGTCATTGAAAAACTGTCTTCCTCTCTCGTAACTGGACACCAACACTCTTTCCACCTAACAGAAATCGCAACCCAGCATGGGTACATAGGTCATACCCTTTGGTAGCCAATGCTCTGAATACTAGTACTGTAGCACTTTGATTTGGCAAAGCATTTCCTACTTACCTTCATCTGCCAAATAAGTATTTTATATTTTATGCTGCCTGTAGAAATAAAACAAAGCATTTTTTAAAAGATGACTTTTGAGAGTATAAATTTTGCCTCTTAAACAGTCTATTTTTGCTAGCAGATTACAGATTCCACAAGGCTGGACAAAAAGTATAGGCTAAAAATATTTTAATCATAGTCAACCAGTCATAAAATTATTCTCATAAGAGAATCAGCATCATGACCATCTTAATGTTAATAAAATCTTACTTGCAAAAACACTACTGGACAGCTGTTCTAAACTCTCACTGTTGCCGTGATCAGAAACTTTTTTCTCATTAGATGTGTAAACTTGTGAATAGCCATTCTATTTTTTATTATTATTATTATTTCCTTCTGTGTCAGAGTCACCATTTGCTTTTCTTCTGTGCTATTTTGGAGTGCAGACCTCTCTCTTTCAATAAGATCAGCTGTTATATACAATTCTCTTTCTTCTATTATTTCCAATTTCTGATCTTACAATTTATAGTCAAATAATATTGTTATTAGTCTGTAAAAGCGTGTCCTTCCACACAGAATCAAGTTGTGTAGGACAGTTTTCCAGCTTTCAAATCACCCAGTTCTTACTGTATATGCCTCTCTTTCCCTGTACTGATAATACATTCCAACATCAGAGAAGGAACACTACTATTTTTTGTACAAGGCCATCAATGAAAACTTTAACTAGGATGAACTGCATCATGAGTAATATCACTACTGATCTCCTGCAGGCAAACTTTTATCCATTTTACAATTCTTGAAGTAACTGACATTTCTCTACTCTAAGTAATAATTTACTCAACGTAGTATAGAAAATGCTTTACTGCAGTCCACATTTCTTCTGTACACGGGAAAACAAAACCAAAAAAACCCACACTTTTGTTACCAAAGATAAAGTATGCCATATGACTGACTTTGCATAAATCCATGTTTTTAGATACAGAGCCTGCAGAACTTGAACAGTTGCGTGGACATCAAAAGTCATTGCCTTTTATGACTTTCAAAGCATTGTGTTTGGTAACTGTATCAATACAGATAGATATAACTCCTGAATATAACGCTGTCTCCTGAGGGTTGTATAGCATGTAAGAACACTGAAGGCTGAGTTCTGTGTATGGTGCTTTTTGAAAGGGGTGAAATACGATGTGTTTAGGAGTCTTGTTCAAGATACAGAGGATATTTCTGCTCTGAGCTGCCACTTGTGGTATTTTCAGAGGAGTAGATATGTTATATATAAAGGATTATTTTTGCTTACTAATGAGAAGCTATGGTGCCTTTAGCCAAAACGAGTTGTAAATGTTATACTAACTCTGGTAATTTTTTTTTTCACATTGTAAAGTGGGGCTGAGAGGAATGTTCTGTGACCTGGTTCTGTCTCCACTTCAAATGTCTGTTAAGGTCAAATCACGTATCTTGAAATTCACAGAAAGTTTTAAATACTGAGAAAAGCAATTCATAGGCTCTTGAGCCCTGGTACCTGAGTCTAAAAAAGCCAAATGAGGTATCTATACTTCCTGTACAATGAGAGGAGAGAAAGGGAATGGAGTTAACAGGAAGAGGATTTAAGTGAAAGTTGTGATTGCCAATAAGAAATACTGGCCAACTTCGTATCAGAGATCAGGCTTCTTATTCCAGGGCGTAGTGAAGTGTGTTTCTGTTTTAAGGGCTGAGTCCCAAGTGCTTCAATAACTTGTGAAGTTAGTTATTGAATCTTGGAAAACAGAGGAGGTATTTCTTTCAGAGGCTGTAGTCATTGCACCCTTTTATCAAACACACTAACAGGAGGTGCACATGTAATAGGTGGACAGCCTGGGCTCTAATTCCTTCCACTGCCTGAAGGATTTCAAAACACACACTATACTTATCTTTGAAGCACCCTAGGTATGAGGTTAAAATCTATTCTTAGGTGAAGGTCCTAAACCAATTCCACTCTCCAAGACAGGATGGCCTGTCAGACAATATTCCATGGGAGCCAAGGCAGAATCCATGGAAGATATGAAAGGAGTATTGTTCAAGAAAATTACCATGAAGCCTATCAATTTTTGTTAATGTGTTCTAATCCAGATCCAGAACTTCAAGAGTCTCTTGGTCCATTTCTGGTGATTAAGGAACTTTGTTGTTGGTTGGATCTTTGGTATGGCATCTGGTATCATGCTATGAACTAACACTAATGTTAGTTGAACTAATACTTTGAATTATTACATGCTTACTCTTTGTTATATATGTTTCACAACTTATTGCCTGAGATTTCTTGAGGTTTAATGGTGTTATAGGTGTAGTATATAAAACCGAAGAGGCTGTCACCCCATGAAAATCAAGGAATCTGCAAAATGAACTTTGTGCAGTATTACAGATGAAGAAAACCTGGCACTTGATAGAAAAAGATCTATAGAAGCTCATCTTATAGTTTATCACATTCCTACCAAAGATTTCATAGGAAAAAAACTTTGAGCACTCCAACTGTATTCAAAAACAATAATTTTGTAGACATTGGAAAATGAAAAGACAATCATCTATATTAAAAATCACCCTTATGTCCTCCCGAAAAAGTCTGAAAGAAATGCTTATGGTTAATGGGCCTTTGGCACCAACTTGACAAGTATGATGAGTCCTTTTAGTGTAGTAAAAGTATTCATTGCTATGGATAAGCCCCCAGATTTAAGAGCACATTACCTGAAGAAGTTTCAATTGCTGGCATACAGAAACAATGGGATGAGATGAAAGAGAAAGAGGCTTCACCCACAGATAGCTTTCCTGTGGAAAGCTGCTCCCACATCAGAAATGGAGGCAAATTAGAGAAATGTCAGGGACAAAATGGAAATCTGGAAAGGCATTTGTTCTTCAAGCAAGCCCTATGAATTTATGCAACCAAGCATTGCAAATTAAGATGTTCACAGGGCTGAGGAAGTGAATATCCAGAAACATGAAAGGTGTATCACCTGGGATGTTTAAAACTTATCAGATTGTGTCAAACCACATGCAAGATAATAGAAGATACCAGATTTAATTGTTCACTATTGCTTTGAAATAAAAAGAAGATAAATGTATCTGAGCTCTGTCAAAAGGCTTGAGTGGTTGAATCTCACTCATATGCCAGAACTTTAAAGTTCAAAATTTCCCAGAACTTGAGAAGCTTTTATAGAGAAGACAGAGATAAGAGCCTTGTTACTAGCTTCTGAATACAAAGCTTAAATACTTCTTGAATGATATATGAGTCCTTCGATAAGATTCTTTACATAGCCACACTTAGGCATATACATCTAAACGATTTTTAAAGCTGTGTTAGCCCATAGAAATTGAACAAGCTTCAGAACTAGTAAGGTTCCCAAAAAGTAGTTTGTCATGCACTAAATCATGCACATAAATCATGAAAGGCAAACTCACAACTAGTAGTTTGAGATAATAGTTCTAGTCACAATAGTGTTGAATGAACAAGAACAATGCAAAGTAGGGCTGTGTTCGTGAAAGCTCGCCAACCCAGCTATAACCTAAGCAGGACACATGAAGCAGATTAAATATTCTTGCAGACCATAAAATCAGATGAAAGTTTTCTAGTATGATAGAAGGGGTTTCATTTCAGCATCACAAATATAAGCACATGGTTTTTTGTTTGAATGGGTCCTTATTTTAATCTCAATGAAATTATTTTTAGGAAAACCAGGCCTATACCGGAAGTGTCTTTTGTTTGGTTCAAAAGTAGCATTACAAATAATTGATAAAAAAGGCACTTTTGTCATATTTTTATGTCAAAGTAATAATGTTAAAGTTGTGTGCTTATAAAAATGATTCTTTTCTTAGGGAACCGATTAATTTGATTTATCTCCTTATTAAATTAAAGAAAATTATTAAAACTGGTAACATTCTGAAGGACAGAGCTAGCATTTTAGGCAAAGGGTTATTTTTGCTCATTTATTGCCATGTAATAAAAGGGTGAAACCTTTCACACAAAGGTCCATTAAACGCTCACTGTAGATTACCACTTCTTGAAGAGTTAGCAACTTAGCTGTTTTTTTCCTAACTTTCAAAGTGCTGTACCAAATGGTGGAGTAAGTCTATGATCCTTATGTAACTACTCTGAAACTTTTGAAAAAATGTTTTCCCTTTTCCATCCTTTGAAGAAACTGTTTAGTGTCAGTTTTACTCTCAGTCCCTTCAACACTTTGTCAATATCCTGATCCCATGGCAGATTTGGAATTAGCATGACTAACATTTCCTCACCCTTAATCAATGAACTTCAGACTTTCATCAAACACAGTTTTTCATTCATCTCTCTCAATTACATATGAGGTCTTGTCTTGTCTGTACGAAGTAGGCCTACCCCTATCAATATTTATTCTCTCTTGCAAGTCATTATTTTCTCAAACCAAAGCCTTGTTTTTTCACTTTAAAATAGAACAAGATGTTTACACTGACAAAAAGTAAAGCTCCTTGGAGTTGAGGCAACACCCAATAAAGAAAAAAGATAAGGAGATTTTATGGTTGAGAGGAGAAAACAGAAAGGAGATTAATTTTTTTTTATATTAGCATCATCAAAATTTTATGAAAGATTACCTATTTGTTCCAGTGTTAAAAATTTGGCTTCCACCTACACAATAATTATGCATTAAACCTGTCATCACAACAGGGAACAAGAAACCCTTGTTCAGATGCTGAGATAGGTACTTTCCTTCTAATCTATAAGGTTTTGACTCTTCCCTTCTTTCATCATTCTTACTTGTCAAAAGAAGTTATTTATAATATTCAAATTCTAATATATCATTGTACTTCAGAAGCAATTTCTTTAGAGACACTAATTTAGCAGAGGATAAAGTCACACAACGTTTAGTGATATCAAATGACATTTCTAAATATATCATTCATGTAAATTGCTGCTTCAATGAGAGCTATAGCAAATTTGGGGCAAGAACATGGTCCAGTGTCACATGTCCCTGGAGGTAACGTGTGAAAAGACTGGACTTTACAGAAAACTCAAATGTTGATGAAAAGTACTTGGTATAGATCTGGGACTTCATTTACGGCAAAAATTCTGAAATGTGATGTCAATTAATACACTTTATTCTGACTAGTTCTTTCTTTTTAATGACATTATATTGTGTTGAAATGTGTTAGAAACAGATAAATTAGTGTTTCAAACACAATAAAATATTAAAAAATAAATTCAAGAAAATGCATTGCTCACTCACACTTTTTCCCCAAGTTTTGTATTTTGTCTTTTGATTATGTTTACTTTTTTTTTAACCTGTCAGATAGATGTGGTGCCTGATGCTGAAAATTTGATGTGCACATTTTTGAAAATGCATAGGCAACCAGGAACATAGATCTACAGAATATGAGTGGAGCTTGTGCTCTTAAGACACTTATTTTTCCTTGAAATCCTAACTGTAGGTTTCAGGGAGCATATTTTCAAAATGCCGAAGGCCCATGTACTGATAGTGCTTGTGAGAATAAACTGATATCTGAAAACTGCAAACATACTATCAATCAGGTCATTTGGAATGTAACCTCACACTATTCAACTGAAGATGCAGGAGATGCATAATTTTTGGAGATGAAAATTACTGCCTGCAAAAGTAACCTGTGCATTTAAACCTGCAGATAAACTGATATGCATGCAGCAGTAGCTCTATGACAGTACACAGAAAGTATCAATAGGTGATATGGAAGTAGTTAAACAAATGTTAATTATTCTTTGTTTAGGACCAAGGAATGTAGAACACCTAGCAGAACACACATCTTTCTAGCAGTTTCTTAGCACTTTAAATTTCATCTCTGCTACTTTCTGCTCCATTTGTGCCCATACTTCTTGCCTCTTCTGGCCCATGTTTTGACAAGTAAACAATTTACTTAGGAAAAATGATGCAGGATGAATAGATTTTTGCTTAAGCCATGGAGCATGGATGGTTCAGACATTTTGTAAAATTACTAGAAAATAACACCACTATAGGGTGCAAATCCTCAGTGGATCAAAGCTTTAGTAGGTTCAAAGAAGGGGAAAAATCCTTAAGAAATGTCCATTTGAGCTACAGAATTACAAAATTATTTCCAGTGGGTCTAGTTCAGAAGAGTAATCAACAATGCAATTTGTGTTTCTATATCCTTCCATATTAAGAAAAGAACATATACTATCCTTGTTTAAACAGTCTAAAGAGTTATACAAAGAAAATTAGAATAGTGAAACTATAACTAAAGGAGTTTATAGATAACAGTACTGATCGTTTTTAATGTTAATTTTTACAAAATGTATGCCAGTTAAATTACTTGCTTGATAGTGTTTTAATCTGCTTCATTGCTATTTTGCTTTCAGTGTCACTAAGCCATTCTCTTTTTTTGTAAGAGTAAAAACTCAAACGATATGTATTCAGTTGCTTCAAAAAATAGTGCATACGAAGAGAAAGACATCCTGGCCTTACTTCCAGGATCACACCAGCAAGGATAACAAACTCTTAGTTTCACCAGGGCCAAGAATGAGCTGTAGGTTACTGACTTCACAGATGCACAAGGAATTCAAAATCTCAGATACCTCAAGGATAATTTGCTTTAGTGGGGAAAAAGGGCTTTCCATGTTTCCATAACTTGTTTTAACCAAAAGGATGATGTTCTATTTTCTTTTAAAGCAGGTTTTTTAAGAAGTATATCAAGGAATACACCAGTTAATTTCCTGAAGTAAATTTTATCATACCCTCATCTTGCAGCCCAACCCATACTCCAATACTGACTTTTCAGTGACTTATTTGAAATTTTAATGCTGAATTAAAGCTATTATTTTATATTTGCTGGAAGTCCTAGTCTTATAAAGTTGTTTATCCACTTTCATATATTACAGAATGATGTATTACAAAATGATCTATAAGGCAAACCATTCTAAAACCTTGCAAAAGTATAACATATTACATACATGTAAATAGAGGAAGCTGGTTTAGGAAAAGTTTCAATAACTTTTCTTACAACTGCACCTACATATGCATATTTTTACAGGCAGATAGAAACATACAAACTCTTCAAGCATAAGATTGACCCTTATCTGTCATAAGTAAATAATCTCTGCTTTCATTTTTCCAATGACCATTTCCAGTTTTATCACAGTATTTTGTTACATAAAACTCAGATTTTGATCTTCTTCTCATCATACTCAATAAAAGGAGAGATTTTAATTTTCATAGAACATTCATGTGATACTCCAATTACATTATTCAAGCACGGTTTGTTTTCTAACAAATTTACAAAGTCATATTCTGTAGAGAAAAATATACAAATTTCCAACCAGCTGAGCAACATGCAAAGTTTCTGCAGCTCCAGTTTCTGGTGAGAGCTGGTGTATTACAAGAAATAGCTTCTAGCAATGACAGCAACAAGAAAAATATTTCTGCACTAATGAGGAAGGGAAATTAGGGAAAGGGCAAGTTTAAAGTTATTTATATGTTATTTCTGTATGCCACTATTCTAATCAATATTTCTATTTATATTATAGAGTGAATTATTATCAGAGAAATCATTGATGTAGCACTTGGGAAGTCTTATTCAAGGCACATCTGTCAAAAGCTGGCTTTTCAGGTAGCATATTACATCAACAATATGCATCTGTAGTAGGCAGCTTCTGTGATTCATTATACAGCTGCACAATATAATTTTGTAACATCTGCTGATTTTTATTCCTATACCTGATGAAATTATTTGTGGTGAAAGATGGTACAAATGAAGCTAGAGGCAAAACTGCCACTGACTTTCGTGGAGTAGCCTGGCTTTTTTCAGCAAGGAATTTTCATATTTTAGTGTCCTGGTTTTGGCTAGGATAGAATTAATTTTCTTCATAGTAGCTGGTATGGGGCTGTGTTTTGGATTTGTGCTGAAAATAGACTTGATAATACAGAGATGTTTTTGTTATTGCTGAGCAGTGTTTACACAGCATCAAGGCCTTTGCTGCTCCTCACACCACCCCACCAGCGAGTAGGCTGGGGGTACACAAAAAGTTAGGGGGGCACACAGCCGGGACAGCTGACCTCAACTGTCCAAAGGCATATTCCGTATCATATGACATCATGCTCAGCATATAAAGCTGGGGAAAGAAGAAGGTAGAAGCGGGAGATGTTTGGACTGACAGCATTTCTCTTCCCAAATAACTGTTACATGTGATGGAGTCCTCCTTTCCTGGAGATGGCTGAACATCTGCCTGCTGATGGACAGTAACAAATGAATTCCTTGTTTTGCTTTGCTTGTGTGCACAGCTTTTGCTTTACCTGTTAAACTGCCTTTATCTCAACCCATGAGTTTTCTTACTTTCACCCTCCTGATTCTCTCCCCCATTCCACTGTGAGGGGAGTGAGTGAGTGGCTGTGTGGGGCTGAGTTGCTAGCTGGGGTTAAAACACAACAGGAATAAACAAATAGCAATTGCCCTTCAGAGTCCCCAAGCTCTTTGTTTCTCGGTAATTCACTTCCTATTGATACTGCACTTCCTAAAAGGTAAGTTATTTGCCCACATGATAGCTCCAGGTCCCAATAAACTTAAATATTACAGTACTTGTGACTTCATGTAGCTTTTTTTTTTTTAGAAACAATTCTCAATAATCTCTGCTAAACTGTGGAAGAACTGTTCCAGAGTAGATTTAATTACTCTTTGAGATGAGTTTTTAGCAATCCATCTAGAAATGTTAATATTCTACCACCTTACTTAATGTGTTACTACTGAAGTGGTGTAAAGCTGTTGCTGAAGGATGTCTAAAATGGGTTAATATTTTCATATATTTTTTTACTCTGATGTAATTTTTGAGGAAACTAAGAATAACAAAATGTCCACTTGAACTTTAATTCTAAATGGATTTATGTCTTGAGGGACTAATTTAGATTCTCATGTTCAGATTTTCACAGCAGTGCTGAGAAACTCATGTGCAATGCAGCTGATTTTTGTATATGACTGTTGAATATGGGAACTTTTAGCAAATAATTTGTCTGTGCTTTTGTTATATTTAAACAAGTTCACTTACTCATTTAAATGACTAAGGTAAGCCTCCCTATTTCCATACAAAAAATACGTGGAGCAACAGGTATATGCATTCATTCCTAGCTATTATAAATATTAAAACCCACATAGTTCATGATGTAACTAAAGAGAGAAAACAATCACTGTCTCCCAGCAGGTGACATTTACAGGGTTGGAGCATTGAGTACTCATAATCACTCAGTGTCAGCCATCTATTTAACTCTGCCTACAAGAATGTAAGGGTTTGTCACTCTAGTGTCATGTGTGTAGGTCATGCTCTGAGGCCCTCCCACCAGGGTGGTGGGTTCTAGAGCAGTGCTGGCAGCCCCATCTCTTGCCATGTGAGCCAATGAATGGCAAGCATTTGAATCTTTGACTCAAATATGTAAATGAATGTGAATTTCCAGCACCCAATAATTTGTACAAAAAATTAATATTTTACATTTTTCTAAGAAGGCTCCAATGTGCTTTCCTCATTTTAAGATACGTTCCCTTCTTCAGCATCTTTTCCTATGGTTTGAATATGATATTTAAATTCTTTTGTGTGTGTGTGTGTGCGCACAGGAGAGTGAGCGAGAAGCAAGAAAGAATGGGATGAGAGACAGCATGCATTTGTGGTGTCATTTTGCACTATAATAAGAATACTGGCTTTCCTAATTTATTCAACCCCCCACATACTCTTGCAGGCAATTAAAAAATGCTTTCTAACTGCCTTCAAAGCACAGTGCACTTGACAAGTCTGGCAGATTCCTTGGCAGTTTGCTGAACCTGATACAAGAGCAGGTAGTCCCAAACTTACACAGCTCTAGTTTTATAACTCCCAGAATCACTTTTTACAAGTGAGACGTATGTACATATCCATTCTTACAGCTTTAAGAGTTTGAACACCTGTTCCTTTTAAGTCATTCCCATCTCATACCGTTATTTATAAATGCTCTAAAACACAGCATATAAATCATTGTTGGTGTATCTACAAGAGAAAAGAAAATTGCCCTAAATGCACCAGTAGTGAATACGTCTTTTAAGAACATCTCTTCCACTCATCAATAGGTTGAGTTAGAACAACAATGCTTTCAAAATACATGTTTTTATGCAATAGAATAGTGACAAATTTTGCATACAAGTTAAGGTTAATTAAAATTCAGGGGTTGAAAACAATTATCCTGCTGTGAGAGTTTTCTGCAAGACAGAAGTATTTGTTGACCCAAGATTAGAACAGTAAACCCATAAAGTAAATAACTAACCCAAATAATTTAAGATTTCTAAGATTTCTTGTGAGAGTTTTAAACAGAGATCTATTACACCTGTTTGACATTCACACTGCTGCTCTGGTTATATTTTCTTAGAAAAACGTACTCTTCCCAAGACCCAGCAAATAGCTGCTATCAATATGCTGAGAAACAAATTGTAAATTGGATGGCCAGCACCCTGGCCTAGCAAGTGGTGCTATTGCAAGTTACCATGAGCAGAAAAAGGAGTATTGTATTCTACCCACCTATTCTACCTGCCTGCCCTCTCCCTGAAGGCTGCAGGGGAATCTCCACTCCATCTGCCTCCTCCCCCGCCTTCCCCACTGACTCCTGGTATCTGCACAGGTGTTTTTCTCACCTCCCCCTCCTCCCTCTGCTGCAGGTCTCCAGGACCGCTCCTTTGTCCCTTCCTTAAATCTGTTATCGCAGAGGCCCATCTATTGTCTCTGAATGGCCCGGCCTCAGCCCAAGGCGGTGGTGACTTGGAGCTGGGGGAACTTTGAGCAGCTTCTGGCAGGGGCCGTCGCTTCCCCTGCTACCGAAGCCCCGCCACACAGACCCAACACAGTACCTGAAAGAAAGCCTTTCCCAGTTAGTTTCTGTTGGCAGGAAGGGTGTGGCTGTGCTCTTATCACTTTCCTAGCTATTACACACAGATACACAGAGGGCTGTGCCCTCTTATTTACCTCCCTACACCTTTAAAAGACACAACCTGAAGAACAGCAAAGGCCAGAAAACAGGCCAGAGGCAG
Organism: Steatornis caripensis; assembly: GCA_013398225.1. Taxonomy (NCBI): domain Eukaryota; kingdom Metazoa; phylum Chordata; class Aves; order Caprimulgiformes; family Steatornithidae; genus Steatornis; species Steatornis caripensis. Next base: position 29,723 of record VZSC01007555.1, read on the forward strand.
AGCTTTGGTCTCTTTGAATTGCCTTCTATCTGTATCTTGGGAGGCTTAATATCACCAGACTTCCATGGCATCCAGTCCTGGAGGCAGCCTGGGGAGGAGAGACAGTGCAGAGCACTGAGGATGAAACTCATGGAGCTTTGTCAGTGTAGGTACTGAGTTGGTCCCAGATAAGTAGCAGAGGCAGGTGAAATGAAGACAGTGTGACATCACAGGGACAGCAAGGATCTGAGTCCAGTAAACGTGCTATAGCTCGGTGTGAATCATACAGCATAATCCAAATATGCAGCTCAGAAGAGTCATGAAGGTGATATCTTAAAATCAATTCTGTAAGCAATCAAAATCAGTTATATTCATCATATCCAGAGCACTTTCTTTGAACCTAGGACCTTGAAAGGCTTTGATTTCCTTTTTAATGTCCCTGTTCGATTAGTTATATTAAGTCTCCATAAATGAGGTTTGGCAGCCTACTTTAATCTAAGGAAATTTACCGTAGCTAGTAGCAGCCACCGGGAAACCCTCCTCTACCCATTGCCCCACCTTCATTACTTACCACCAGAGTACAAGGTTGTTATGGCCTTTTGTCAGTTAAAAATCTCATCTGCAAGCTAAATAAAATCTATATGACAAAACTTATTTTTTCTCATATACCATATCGTATATGAGTACAAATGTAACACATTTTGAGAAATTTGGCAAATAGAACAGGAGGCATTTGTATGTTTTTGGTTACATAAATAACTAAGAAAGGTTATCATATTTTCAACATTATATCCTACAAGGATGAAAATATCTAAAAGACTTTTTTGTATTATGGGACCTTTTTAGCACAGCTTCTGTCTCCCAAAATGGACATAACCCAACTAATACTACATGAGACACTCTTCCTTATGAACAGAAGGTTTCCACCAAGTCCTTTCCAGTTCCGTAGGCCCTTTCCATAATACTGAGGAGGCCTATATTTTCTTTTAAAGGAATACCAAGAGAACTATTCCTTTTCATCATCAGTTTCTCACCAGATTTCGTATAACATGTTGCTTAAACTTGTACTGATTTTCAAAACAAGAACTTATGTTTAAGATATCTGGCCAATTCTCCCACCAATATTTATATGTATAACCTTTCAAGATCCCCACTGCCCACATAACTGAACAATAGGCAGAGTTTATGGATGAACTTGCTGAAGGAAAATCATAAACTACTATGTGCATGATCTCAATGTACCTCAAAGCCAAATTTTCAATGCTTTCACAAGCTGTCAAAATCAAAAGGCAATGAATGCTCCAGACAGTAGCTACTGCACTTTACACGTTGGAGTCTACTATATGAGAGTTATAAATTCCAGATTTTCAAACTTCTTTTGATTCTGTCAGATATTGTAGTTGAATGTAGTCATAAAATTGCCTAATGCTCTTTCTGCCGTTAATATGGAGATAGTCAATACATTGTGAAACCTCATATTTTAGTGAGTTTTCCTGAAGAATGTACATCGAGATGCAGGTGATTCTAATGTCAATATTTAGGTATAAAAGTGTATCATAAATTTTTTTGAGCCATATTATAGCATTGTTGTGTTTTAGAGACCTTGTCATACCTGCAAGAAAATATCTCAGAACAGAAATACTTATAGAAATACTTAAAAAAATACTTAAATAAATAACATTACTATAAGTAAGACATGACCTATAGTCCACATGGATTCCACATGAAAGAGTCAACCTTGAATGTTACAACAAATACAATATAGTATATACATATATAGTGTATTAAAAGAAGACTACTCAGTCACTTTTTGGAAGATTTTAAAGCAGATAGCTAGCTCTTGGTTTCGAAAGCCAAATGGAAGAGTAATTGACTTTCCCTCTTATGCTTCCTAGGTTAGGGTCAAATGGTGACATTAAATGATTAATCAAATTTTGTAGGCTGATAATTCAATTTAGTTGCATATCACTTAGGAGCTTCATGACAACAAGATAAAACCAACTTACTATGCCAAGGGAACTAAACTCATCATTAATGAAGTCAGTGGGAACGCATATGAAAATCCATTTCTTTACTAACACACCATATTATCCAAACCCAGAGCTCTGTTCAGGAGACCTTCTGGGTCAAGGTCTCTGGTTTTCAGGAGCTGCTCTAGTCTAGTGCAGAAGCATGGTGTGAAGGTTCACCAATTCTACAGCAACCAGACAAAGCATTGAGCTAGCTAGTGCTGTCTCCAGTTTCCCTTACTTCCCTGTTCCTACTGCTAAGCATAGGCCGCAAAGTCCATAATGTGGATCATCTGTCTATATACTTATTTCTCTTTCAGAAAGGGAAACCTACAAACATATTAAAGTAATAAGTATTAATTAACAAGTCATTAGTGTCTCCTACATTTACATCCACATTTTAAATTAATTTCAGTAAACTTGTCTTTACCTGTGACTTTGAAAGGATCTCAACGACTCAGAAGTCTAGTAAGGTTTTCTTACTAAATTTACAGGACTGTTTCTCTGCAAAAATACTTAAATGTATCTGATTTCTTTCATTTAGTTTTCAAATTCTCTGCCTTTCTGTCCCCCTTTCTCAGTCAGTCTCTTTTTCTAGTTGCTTGTGTGGCTTATGGCTGCATGTCAGATGTAGGAAATGACTGCAAGCCTTTCAAGACACTATGCATGGCAGTATGCAGAATATCACACATTATGGTTCTGAGATGAATATAAGGGAGTGTAGGGTTCCTGTGGTGGCATGTAAGTGTCCTGGGAGAGCCTTTGGATGATACAGGAGGTGAGCTTCGACTGGGGATATGCATTTAAGACTCCCTGCTACTTGCCACCTACTGCAAAGTGCATTTCTAATGCAAGGTGAAATCCCAGTACTGGGAAAATGCTGTGCTGAACAACTGCTGCAGACTAATTATACAGACACAAAACAAAGTCACTGGGCTAGTTCTGCCAAAAGCTGAGGAGTTCAATACAGAACATTGCATCTTTAAAACATCAAGCTGCTAGCCCAGCCCTTGGGTCTGCACTGTGTTTCTCTGCATAGCAGAGGAGGATTTGCTGGTGTAAAATGGGATCAACAACTGAACAGGGAGACAGTTAAATGCCTAGAGGAAAAGCTGGATTGAGGGGTATGCAAAACATGTTCAACAGCATAACAGCATTTCTTCAGGTTGCAAAAAAGCACTTACTTCTGATAAGATTTCATGATTCCATACTCTTAGATCTCAATGCCTGCCCCTGTCCATCCTCCCTAGATACAGCAGGGGAATTAGATAATTTCCTAAGTAACTTCATAGCTAACATGTTTACCTGGCAGTAACAGATGTGAGGTCAAGCCTTCCTATTCTTAAGGAAATTTGACCCTATTACATTTTCATGATCATTTTTAATTATTGCAGTGATAACATTTTAATCCATGAACATGGGATAGGACAAAGTGGACTCCCCAGGATTGCTTATAGACCGGCAGGGAGAATATTCCTCAGGAAGGTGAAATAATAGCTAAAGTAGAAGAGACTTGGATTCTCTCCTGTGCTGAATAAAATAGCGCTATCATTTATCACAGGGGAAGTCAAGTTCAAGACGGTCTGAGATGTGAGAAGGCATACTGGTTTGGACCCTGCAGGTAACCTTACTGTGTCAATCTCAGTTATGCTTGAAGGAGAATTAATCATTTAGCTGCTAGCAACACTGCTTCTAGGCATTAGGAAGAATGTACCTTTAAGTAAGAGAAAATGATTCGCAGACTTTCACTTGAAGTAGGAGGATGCGTATCTGCACAGAAGAATAGGGAATAAATGCATCCATCAGATCAATAACCAGCTACCTGTGAGACTAGTGGGGAAATGTAGGGTATGCAGCTATATTTAAGGGCTCGCATGCTGAATCTTCAGGTATCCTGATTCCTTTGGTAGAAGCTACCTGGAGTATAAACTTGGGCTTGGCTCCTAGCACCTAGAACAGATTCAAATGGAAAGAAAGCTTGCAAGGCTTCCTCCCAGAGAAAGCAGAATTCTCCTATGAACAGTGCATGACAGAATGCACAGGAAAAACTATCAGAAAAAGCTTTGGTGCCTCTAGATTTCAGATATGTTAATGGATAAATAATTGTCAAATAGTACTGGGGAATTTGTACATAGAACATTGCTGGAGTTGGAGCTGTAGGGATGAGCAAACGGATACTGTGTGGTTCATCATGCATTCTGGTATATTTGACTCAGAGTGCAATGTGGTGAGTAAAGTATATTGAAAAATTAGGCAACACAGGGTTTTAATTTGTTCTACATATAAGTGGTGGTCTTCCTCCTGGAACACTGGACATTTGGTAGCTGTATGGAGCAGAAAAATTAGCAAGAATTTCTCCTTCTGCAAGGAAAAAACTTTTGACAGGCAAACCCAAACATACGCAGTTCTATCACTGGAGCTATATAATTAGCAATCACTGCAGTTATGGATTTAAAAGATTGACTTTTTCTCCAGAGTAAACCCATTGCAGCTGACGGATCTGACAAATACTATAGGACAGAAAATTCTGTGACTCATATTTCATATAATTTCCATATCCGATCAAAAAGCATGAGTCATAAGATGACTAAGTGAAAAATAATTACGATTCAGAAAACTCAGATTACAGCATGATTGTTCCTTAAAAAATCAGACCACACACATATATCTAACTTAGCATATCTGTTTCCCATGTCTATTGAAATACCAATCTGATTTTTAGACTACTCAAAAATTTGCATTTTTTCTCATCCTTGCTAGGTATGAGAATCCAAACCCACTAAAATTTCACTCTTAATGGCACTTCCGCTGCTTGTCCTCAGTGTATTTTATCCCATATGATTTCTAAGACAATTGCCCTATATATTCCAAAAGGGTAGTATAGCAGGTTGGAAGGGACCTCAAGGATCATCTGGTTCAACCTTTCTTGGCAAAAGCATGGTCTATACAAAACGGCTCACCACCCTGTCTAGCCCAATCTTAAAAGTGTCGAGTGTTGGGGAATCCACCACTCCCCTGGGGAGATTATTCCAATGGCTGATTGTTCTCATTGTGAAAAACCTTCTTCTTTTATCCAATCAGAATTTCCCCAAGAATAACTTGTACCCATTATCCCTCATTTTTTCCATGTGACTCCTTGTAAAAAAGGAGTCTCTGTCTTCCTTGTAGCCACCCTTTAAATATGGGAACATGACGATAAAGTCTCATCTAAGCCTTCTTTTCTCAAGGCTCAACAAGCTCAATTCTCTCAGCCTTTCCTCATATGACAGGTTTCCCAGACCTTTGACCATCTTTGCAGCCATTCTCTGAACTCTCTCCAGCCTGTCTACATCTTTTTTGTATAGTGGGGACCAAAACTGGACACAGTGTTACAGGTATGGCCTGACAAGCGCCAAGTAGAGTGGGATAATGACCTCTTTATCTCTGCTGGTGATGCCCTTGTTGATGCAATCCAGCATCAGCAGCACACTATTCACTCATATTGAGGTTGTTGTTCACTGGGACCCCCAGGTCTTTTTCCACAGAGCTGCTCCACATCCAGGTAGATCCCAGCCTGTGCTGCACCCCTGCATTATATTTTCTCAGGTGCAAGACTTTACACTTGTCCTTGTTTAGCTTCATAAGGTTCCTGCTAGCCCACTCTTCCAGCCTATCCAGGTCTTCCTGCAGGGTGGCTCTCCCTTCCGAAGTGTCTGCTTCCTCACTCAGTTTGGTATCATCAACAGACTTCAACAAGCTACACCAGATCCCATCATCCGGATCACTTATGAAGATATTAAATAGCATTGGACCCAATATCAAACCATGGGGGACTCCACGGGGGNCATATGACAGGTTTCCCAGACCTTTGACCATCTTTGCAGCCATTCTCTGAACTCTCTCCAGCCTGTCTACATCTTTTTTGTATAGTGGGGACCAAAACTGGACACAGTGTTACAGGTATGGCCTGACAAGCGCCAAGTAGAGTGGGATAATGACCTCTTTATCTCTGCTGGTGATGCCCTTGTTGATGCAATCCAGCATCAGCAGCACACTATTCACTCATATTGAGGTTGTTGTTCACTGGGACCCCCAGGTCTTTTTCCACAGAGCTGCTCCACATCCAGGTAGATCCCAGCCTGTGCTGCACCCCTGCATTATATTTTCTCAGGTGCAAGACTTTACACTTGTCCTTGT
>VZSC01007556.1:21299-38495 GCA_013398225.1 Steatornis caripensis
AGCCACTGCCCTGCTGGGATTCTGGCATTCAGTGATTCTATCTGGTGTGGCAGCAAACGCTGCCTGATCCCTGGGAAGCCCTTCCCACACCCCGGCATCTGGCTGCTCCTTGCTGCAGGTATCCAGCTCCGCTCTGTCTTGCGGAGCTGCTGAACCAGGTCTCTTAATAAAGCATCGTGAAGGTCTGCTGTGTTAAAGGCAGTCAGTACGGTGAATAGTGGATGTATTCTTCCTTAAAAATTTGTCATGCTTGGGCTCCCTGTCTGGGTACAAGCTGACTCCTGTTCTTACCTCTGCCATCAGGGTGGTTCCAAAGAATGTTTATCGATATGGTGATAGGTGCTTTTTTTATATATATATATATATATAAAAATGTATATATAAAAAATATATGCCTCCCAGTTCTTAGTTTGTACGTGCAGAGCTGTGACAGCCGGAGCAATCCACCCCTTACGAACAAAAGTCATCTTCCCTTTTCCCTTCTCTGAGCAAGCAGCATCCTCTTTTGGCCCTTATTTCCATTTAGATAATAAAAAACATGTTTGCCCAACGTGCGGCTTGGTGTGGTGGAGGTTCCTATCAGCACAGCCGCTGTCTGGTATGCTGAAACCGTGCTTTCGAGGTTCTCCTGAGGAGAAGCTTGAAAATTCTTTTTTTAAAAAAATAAGCACATTCGCAACTACGGCGTGAAATCTTTCTCGTGGGAGTTATTTGTTGCCCTGGTGTTTGGGTGCTCCCTGCGGTGTCTGCCTCTTGGACGCTGAGCGTGCACAGCTGCCTGGCCCTCGATCAGATCCCGTTCCCTCAGCCAGCAGTAGTGAACGTAGGAGGGGAAGAACAGCCTTACGTGGGTCAAGTGCCACTTAAGGCTTGCTGTGCTTTGAAACGACTTCACTCTCCATCAATGAAAGTGTATTTAAGCTGAAATTTGCACTTAGCTCAATTTGAAGCCTAAACAAGCACATACTTCACTTCTCGCTGTGATTTTGGAAAACTAATTCAGAACAAATGTTATTTCTCTCCGAGCCAGCGGAGAGAAGTATTTTTGTGCGCGCGAGTGAGAGCTCCCTTCTCTGGTAGCTATGCAGGGTTGCTGCTGTAGCTTTTGTGGCTCCTCGCTTGCTCATAAAATAATTTTTCATTTATTTGCAACAATCGAATGAGTTTGACATATGCCGTCGGGTCATTGGCGCTTTTGAGGACCGCAGGATGAACGAGAGACCTTGCGACAAGACTGACCGTGCCGTCTTGCTTAGATGTTTGCACATAAATATTAAGTAATTTTCCCAATTTTTCCTGAGCTGTCACGCTGTTTTTGTAGGAATTAAAGCAATGAAGAATTGCATCCTTAACGAACGGGTTGTAAACGGCAGCGCTGGTTGAATTTGCTCCTCCAAGCTCTTGGTTAAAGTTATGGCCTCGTACATTATGGACCGGTTCGTTGCCGATTAAGAAAAAACCCAACCTTAAGTTCACTGAGATGAATTGTAATGAGCGTGGTTGGTTGACATGGGGAAATGTCGGCTTGACTTGAGCAGAGGAGGGGGTGAGTGTGATGGTGGTGTGAGCCGGGTGGTGAAATTTGCTGTCAGCTGGTGACGGGTGGTGGGGGCCCAATGCCTTCAGCTCCTGCCGTCGCGAGCACATGAGGGAATTTCCTCACTGCTGAAAACAATTGTTGGCAACTGGCTCCTGCGAATGGGGGAAGAGGGAAGGAAGGAAGGGTTGAAACCCTTTGAACAACTTGGGCACAGGGGGTTGTTTTGGATGCTGTTGCAGGGATGTGTGTGGTCTGGTATGTCTCTGGGGTCCCCCCCATCATTTCTCTACTGCTGTTCAATCTTGCACGAGGGCACTTGCACCTTTACCTGCAGCTGAGAATGGTCATCTTTTAATTAGTGAATCTGCAGGGACAGCTTGTGCTCGTTATAAAAGCACCATTTCTAGCAAACAGCTACTAGGATAACTTGTCTGTGCGTCATGGTGGGCTTTCCCCTGTTTCCAAGTGGCTTGCTTTGTTGCTTGGAGGGTATTTAAATAGGTGGGGGGCAGTGTAAGTGGAATGAGGGATAATGGAGATGACGAGATTACTTGGGAGAAGGAACTTTTCGTGGTAGGTGTTGGAGACTGAACGGCAGGAGCAGTCTGGGATAACCTACTTGTGTTTGCTACCCTCTCCCGTTGAGGGCCTTGCTCAGCTCAAGCGTGCAATACCTGCCGTGGACGATGGATCCAGCAGCTTGTGCTGCTCCAATATCACGCTCCAGTTCTTCATGCTCGGCGCCGGTATATTTTCTGCCTTGCTTTGGAGGCTGGAGTAACTGACCGCTGAATATCTGTACTTCTGAGGTGGGTCGGAGGAGAGCTGGTATGGTTCACAGTCTGAAATTCTGGGCGCTTTACTGCGGTGAAGTTAAAGCTTCCTTGGCTTCGCCTTGCTCCTGGGGAAAGGCCTGGTGGCTGGAAGCACTCTGACTTCTGGCGCAGCCAGGGCTTGTTGCGTGGCCGTAGGCACCTCGTTTAATTCTTCCATGCCTGTGTTTTTCAGGGTGCACGATGCTTCCCTTCAAAGGGAAATCGAGACAGTTTGGTGTTCGTAAGGTATTGCGGGAGCTTCATGGCATTTAAGGGTACGCGGCTGGTTTAAGTTCTTGTTTTAACATATCCATGATTCAAGAAGTATTCTGTTGATCCCCAAATAAACACAGATATTTTAGATACCCTTAGTAATGTTACACTTCCAGGAATATTACAGAACGCGTGCTTTGGATGCACCTTTAGAAGCGAGAACCAAAGCTTACAGGCTGCCGTCCTTATTTTCAGCACTGCGAGGTCTTGCGAAACGCTGAGCTGAGCTTACTCAACCAGGAGGCGATACGCTATTTCCAGATTGCTTTTGGTAACTCTGCTGTTCAGGTTTCAGTTGTCTGAGCAAACTTTCCTCTTGCTGATTCTGTGTCTGGCTTCAACTCTTAAGAAACCCGCTGCAGTTCGAGTCTGGATTGCACATCAGCGTGAAATACTTGGCTTCAGCCTCTATATGTGCAGAGTTCAACTCGAGGCCTTCCAGATAATGAAGCTGGCCTTGCTTTTCAGCTGCCTTCATGCTGAAAAGAGTATTACGCATTGTTTGACAGCTGCTATGCTTTGGGGGAAGCTAAACCTCAATGCAATTCAGCCGTCGCGACACAGGGTGGCGGTGCCACTTAAAGGTCTGGTGCCCCAAAGGCTGGGATAATCTCGGTTTTTAGTTTGCTGTCCTCAGTGCTGTGTCCCTTGGTGGCTCGGAATTACCTTACTCTGCATGTGTCTGCTTCTTCCAAAGCCCCCTCCTCTCTGCTCCGTAAGCCACAAGCCACCAAGCTGGCATTTGTGGAAGAGCTGGTGAGAAGCTTCAATGTTAGCAGTCATCCCATGGGCTAAGGAGCCCCCAAAATTTTCCGGCAACGGTTAAATCACCCCCATGCCTGGCACATGCAACTTCTCCTTCTCAGTCTCTTAAATCCCTGTTTTTGATCTTCCTCTTAAATCTGCTCTCTAGATCCTGCTGGCTGAACGTTGGCTTGGTGCGGGCTTTAGCTGAGTATGTGTTAGTGTGGCCGTAACTTTGCACAGTGCTAGCTCTGAGGAGCGCGTGCTTGTGTGTGTGTGGACTTGTTTCAGCTAAGCTGTGCCCCGAGAGCAGTCTTCCCAAATTTCCCCGAGTGTCCCAGTCTCCCTCCAGTTTCCCCATTGTCTTAGGTCTGTCTCTGTAACCCAGAGCTGTTGTGACTCCTAAACCGCTTTGCCCTAGAACCCTTTTAGGGATGGCACGAGTTCAGGAGCAGAATGTTTCGTGCTGTCTGCTTTTGGTAGTCTGTATTCCCCTGTAACTGGGGAGAGCCTTTGGGCACCCGTGGGCCATCTTTGTTGTTTGCTGGGCTTTGGTAAGGTCAGTTTTGGTGTTGGCAGAGGTCTCTCCCTTCCAGTTCTTGACCCGGTGTTCCTGTTCTGTTTAGCGTCTGGTGCATTAAGCTCTTATCAGCACATCTTGCATGGGATCTGGTTTTCTTGTGCTTTTTTTTTTTTTTTTTCATAAACAGTAGCCCGAAAGAGATCTTAGAGCGTGTTCCTGCATGCTGCTGACCCTGTGGCCTTTTTCTGGGCGTCCTCTGCAGCTGGGGTGCCAGTGGACTTGCACGTCTCTGCTTGGGACTAAGCAGTCTCCTCCGCTATAGAAACATCCCGGATCCTGTAGTTCTTTCCCGATGGAAAGCATGGCAGGAGAAAAGCTCTCCCAGCCCAGCTCTTCCAGGCTCAGAGGGCTGGCCTGGCTCGTCATTGAGTCCGTTCGAGTCATTTATCAGTCTGTGACCAGACAAGCCGGAGGAGCTGGAGAAGTGCCTGCGTGATCTGTCTCAGGCAAGGTTGAATCTATCTCGTTTTGAAGGGTGAGGCAGCCTGTGCAAATCAACAGCACAAAAGAATTGCCGACAAAACTGCCTCCCACTGCTTTTTTTTTGGTCTGCTCGTGGTGGTCGCTTAAAGTAATCCTTCTGGAAATCTTTATATAGGGTAGGTGGGGAGTCTGGATAACTGCCCTCCCCCTGTAAAGCCATATAGCACATCAACAGGATGTCTGGTTCCAAGAAAAAATACATTATAGGGTGCTGTCTGTGCAGCATTTAGGAAGCTGCTTGGGTTTTTTTAATTTTATTTTTTCTGTTCTTTAACTGAATTGTAACATGCTTGTAGGCAAGTTACTTGTGATTCTGTTACCCCGCTCCGCGTAGCTCTTCCTTGTGTGGGAATTGCGAAGCTTTGTGTAATTAAGGTCACATAAGTGTATGAAATACTGAAGGTGAAGACATGCTTTCAATCTTAAGCTTTCAGCTAGTGAAATGCTTATCAGTGGCATGACGGAAAATCACTTCCGAGTGCCTGAATGTCTTCTGATGTTTTGTTGTACTAATCTGTTATAGCTGAGGCATGAATAAGTGAACTATATGCCAGAATAAGCAAAACCACATCTCATCGCTGCTTGTTTTTGTTCCTTCCATGTGTTTTAAGGCAGTAGTATGAGCTCCTTCCTCCCAAGCTGGTGGAGGGATGACCTGCCTAGACCCATAGTTGCGTGTGTGAAGAAACTGCAGGAAACCTGAAGTCCGTGAGAGCCCAGAAGATGTGACAGGTTTTGTGGTTATCTCTGTACTATCACAGGAGGTGGGCCAAGACGGGTAAGAGATGCCAGCACCGGTTCTCTTGCCGTCGTGTTACCAGCAGTTAGGACCATAAGAGGCACCACCTTGTTGCAAGATACTCTAGTAGTGGAGATAATGTCCTTTAGCCTGTGGTCCCTGAGGTAAAACTGGTCATGATGCCTCTTTAAGGATATTTGGATTTGGCTGACTTTGTAACGTGTTGGACAGAGGTGTGGGAGTCTCAAAGGCATTGACATCCTACAACTTTCATGAAGACAGTTGGCCTGGTAGAGCAGAAGAGTCTATAGATCAACAAAAAAGATTAAGTTTGTGCCTCACTTGACACTGGAGAATCCCATGGACAGTGTAAGTGTCCCATTCGTAGGATGAGGTTGTTGATACTGCGCCTTCTGAGACACAGGAATCCATCAGCCATGGGAGAGGAGCATGTGAGAAACAAGACTTGGCTGACTCAAACATGAGTGTAATTACTTGAGTTGTGCTTTAAGCAAAGATGAAAACAGTGCTTTCGTCTGGTGAGGTCTTGGAACCTTCTGAAATCTGCTGTGTTTGGGAAGAAGAGGAAGATGAGGCTTGGGAGCAGGACCCCATTGTGACAGGTGCTGCTTGTGAAGGTGGCTAGGTGCTGCTGGATTCCGATAGTGTCCTGTCCCTAGAAGATGNGCTCTAAGCAAAGATGAAAACAGTGCTTTTGTCTGGTGAGGTCTTGGAACCTTCTGAAATCTGCTGTGTTTGGCAAGAAGAGGAAGATGAGGCTTGGGAGCAGGACCCCATTGTGACAGGTGCTGCTTGTGAAGGTGGCTAGGTGCTGCTGGATTCCGATAGTGTCCTGTCCCTAGAAGATGATAAGCTAACAGTCTACACAGTTGTTCTTAAATGGCAAAATGGGGGAGGATGTTTGACTTAGGAAAACAAAACCCAGAAGCAGACTAGATGGTGTCCACCAGTGCTCTCGTGCAGGTGTTGCAGGTCGTAGGGTTGCTGGGCTGGAGAGAGTCCAGCGGAGGACTACAAAGATCGTGAGTGGACTGGAGCATCTCTGCTGGTATTTCCTTCACATCTGAGTTACCAAATAAAGGTAACCCACATCGTCATGGATTTGGATACTTTGGTTTCCCCCTTTAAAAAAATCAGCGCTTCACTAAAGGTCAGAGTGAGAATCAGCCAGAGACAGAGAGCAGATGACTCCATTGAGCTCCCTGTCTCTCGTTACAAATAGCACATCTGATGCCCATCTACTCCGTTCCTCTGAGTGCATCCTCTCCCCCCAGCCTCTGCCTGTCGTAGAGGATTAGACGTGCCGGCACACCATTGCAGGCGCAGCAGAGAGGAGATTAGAACGTTTGTGGTGGCTTTACGTCCACGTCCTCTGATGCTCGTGGGTTTGTGTCTGCCCCCTTATTTCGACACTTTTCCTGACAATGGGACATGTGGTATGAACGTTCAGAAACCTCCTGCAAAGTGTGACTAGGGTGTATCGTTAGATTCCTTCCTTTTTTAAACATGGTTGTTTACAGGCATTGTAAAGATGATTCATCTCTGTCTTAATGTTAAGCAGCTTGGATGGGCTGAAATTTATCTCGCTTGGTTCTAGTGAGCATTCCTATGCTACACATGGTGCAAATCAACTGTCCTTCCAACTTGAAAGAGCTTGAGAGAGTAGGGCCTGCTGACGCATCGCTTTTGTTCTTCGGGGAATTGTTTCCATTGTGCTCGCAAAAAGAGGAGGGAAGTTGAAAGCTCTGCTCGTGGCCAGTTCTCTCCATACTTGCCTCAGTTGGGGGCATTCGTGTTTGTTGTAGCTGTTCCGGCTTGCCTGGCTTTGGGTTGCTCCTTACGTTTCCTGGCTCTTCTGGAGGCTGAACGCTAATTTGTTCAAGCCCTCCGTCTTAACGTCTTTTATCGTCTGAATTTCATTCTTTAATAGGGACATTATACCAAGTCGTTCCATTATATTTTCAATTAGGGTAATTATTCTTCGTTTCCTTCAGGATCTTGTCTAGCACAGAATAGCTGTAGTCCACCCCGGAGATGGCTGTGGCTTTATGGTGGCTCTGTTTTTTCCAGTAATGTATAGTCTAAAAATGCTTTGTTGTCACAAGTGCATGCCTAAGAAGGCTTTAGAGTACATTATAACTAGAGAGACCTGGCCTTGTACAAATGAAGGAAATGGGCATTTGTCTGTTACAGTCAGTGGAAGTTGAGTTGGGTTCTTTGAAATTCTTGTAAAACCCCAGGAGGAGTTAGTACCCGGAGCCAGAGACAACGTTTCTTTCAGCTTCAGGTCTTAGTACAGCATTGGTTAAGATCGGGTGGTTTCCAAAGAGCTTCAGCTAGTCTGTAGGTTGGACCTGTAGACAACAGAGCTTCAGGGCATCTCAAGAAGCCACCTACACAATCCTCTCCCTATCTGAGGACGTGTTTAGTTTCTCCGGCAGCAAATGCGTCTAAGCCGCTTCTCCTTGGTGTTTTTTCTGACTGACTCTTAGAAATGATCAATTTAAAGAGATTCCGTTACATGCCTTGACGATCCCCTTTGGATTTCTGCCACTCTTACAGTTTGAAAACTTTGTCTAATGTTTAATGTAATTCTGCTGGGCGATTTAAGCCCGTTACTGTTTTTCTTCTCTTCAATAGATGCAAATATGTGCATGGGAATGTGAGTCTGGGCCTCCTCTGGTAGTTGTACTCCCAAACGCCGTTGCCTTTTCATCCAGCTTTCCTCCCTGAGGATGTTGCTGTGTCTCATGGCCTCCAGAGGAATTTGCCAGAGTAGGCATCTATAGTTAGAAGGACGATGGGCTTTCAGTTACGACACTGCACTTCGGAAGGGAGCAGCAGTTTGGGGACAATGTCGAGATTTGTTGGCAAGGAGGGATTTACTCATCTGAAACTCGGCATTAGAGTCCCAAACCTCAACCCTGGATCAGTTGGGACAACAGAGGCTTAGGGCAGGGTTAGTGACTCTCTTTTACAGAGGTCTTTCGGTTTTGTTGGAATCCAGCATGCTGCTCTTGTTGAGTGGGTCCAGCTCAGCAGGGCTAGCTCAGCTATTCCCAGTTTTTATAGCAAACGGTGCCATGTATTGAGCTCCCAAGACCTAACAGATATGCTCCGAGCTTCTGCATCTGAGTTGTGCTCTTAGAGCTGGTCCTGACCTGTTGTTTTGCCTTAAAGTCATTTCAGTTCCCTCCTCAATTGAAACACGATCGGTAAAATATATTTCTGACACAGCTTTCATGAAGCTTAATTGAAAGTTCATTTCTGCTTTGAGACTCTTGTGCATCACTACTAAGCCTTATTTTGACTGCGTGGGTTCTGGGAATGTGGTGGAGAAATGAAACAACAGAGAACTACGAGAGTAAGGTAACATGGCGGTATACGTGTTCTTCCATTCCTAGTTTTATCTTTTGGGGGAGCCCTTTTGTGTATGTCCATCAAATCAGATTGATTTCTGAGCGTGTCTCCTGCAGAACCTCTCTGCTTTTGGGCACGTGTAACTGTGAGTTCGTGACCCGAGTCTTCTCAAATGGGACAAAAGGACTTCTCATTCTTAAACGCGGACAGGGGGTGACTCAGCCACAGAAGCAGAGGTACGTCATGCTGCTTGCGATGCCGGAATGGATCTTGTCTGGCCTTCAGCTGCCTCGCTAAAAAAGCAATGGTCCTTTGTAGGTCCTATGTCAGGTTGATGTGCCCGAGGCAGGTGTCTCAAAGGGCGCTAGGCATCTATATTCAGGCAACCGAAGCCTACGTGTTTTCTAATCAGACTTGCACGTGAGTTTTAAAAAGCAATTATTAGCCTGTAAATGAGAGCAAACTTCTCTAGCTCGGGCTATGCTGCTGGGAGAAATTGGGTCAGCAAGGTGCTCGTCTCTGCCAGAAGTCCCCGTTGCGTAACGTTTCCTTCTGGAGCCGCTTGCGTGGTTACTCCTCATCCGGTTTGATTAAATGGATCGAGGTTACAAAAATGGTTAAAAGTAGTCTTGCTGTTTTTGGGGTGCTGGTGGTGCGGCAGAGGGTCTAAAGGCCAAAGTAGGCAGGAGGACGCTGTTGGTGGGACTGGAGAAGGAGCCAGCAGAAAGCTTTTTCCACTGGCAGAGCTGCGCGCAGAGCTCAAATCTGTGTGCTGCGGCAAGACAGGAACTTCTTGACACAATGAATTGGCAGCGAAGAGCCGAATTGTGCCACCTCATTCAACTTTTGCCTGCGAGTGAGACCTTGAGTTGACCTTGATAATGAACCATGCTCTTCTGTAAGAGGAAAGGAACTGGAAGCCAGCGCTGCTGAGCACCCCACGCTGCCAGGCAGGGACTTCCCTGCCAAGTGCTGTTCTGTCGTACTCCGTACCGCCTGATGAGGTGATGGAGGCAGCGAAGCTGCTGCTTTGCTCTTAAAAACCGTGCACGAGCAACACGTGAGCCCGTGCGTCGTGCTGGCTAGCGCTGCTGCCCGAGTCCTCTTGCGAAGGCGCTGGTACGCACGCTTTGAGCGTGGAAGTTATCAATCACGCCGCTGTCAATTTTAATGCGCTTTGTGTGGTTTTATAATGCAGCGCTTTTAATATCATGCGTGTCTTGAGGATTTGTTGTGCCTCTGTTGGATGTTATGACAACATTGCTTCACAGCAGAAAGGAGGGCCTGAGACTTAGAGCCAAGAATGCAAGGAAAAAAAAAAGCAACTTGTTTAAACAATGCATAAGACAACAAAATGAACTTTGTTAGTAGGGGAAAACTTTTATTGGACCATAACACAGCAAGTAGAGACGTTAGAATTTTCCTGTGGTAATCTAATCGGTGTTTATAGATGTAAAGGCTAAAATATTAATTCTGTAAAGCTTACAAATGTGATATTCTGGTATCAGTAATCCGACGTGTGGATGCTTTGGCAGGGTGCCTTTCTTCTTCGTTGTCAAGCGTCCGTTTTCTCCTCTTTCTTGTGCTGCTGATAGGGTAAATAGCCCAGCAGGAGCAGAGCGGGTTCCAGGAGAAAGCGCTTGTCTCCAAAACTGCCGTCGCCCTTGCGATGGAGCTGGTCCGCATCTCGCCGCGCTTCGGGAGCGGGGAGCAAGATGTGGCTCAACGGCAGTCTTCTGCATTCTCTCTGAAAAAGACGGGGCAATGGGCACGACTTTTAACTTGATGTCACGGCTTTTACATTGAATGGTGAGAAAGAATTACAAGGGTGTGGTTTTTTTTTTTAAAGAAGGGGTTAATTTCCACCAAGAATATTGGTGTCTTTTGTCTAGTTTAGGAACCGCTTCTTCCCCTCTCTTCTCTCTCCTGCAATCTGTAGATTCGTACTGAAACACAGAAGTTGACCCTTTCTGGAATTTGGTGGTTCAGGTAGACTTTTCAGCCCGGCAGTGGCTTTGTAGGGTGGTTTGTGCCTGTTGCCTTGTCCTGTTATTCCGCTCTTTTAAGTTTTTTATCGCTCCACTAATGTTGGGACTGGTAGAGTCTTCTGTTCTGCAGATGCAACGTCTGGACTCAGGCGTGACTAGAGCTCACATACGGCGTGGAGCTGATAAAGGCTGTAATAGCAAAGACAAGGATTTTGTATATTAGCGTCCTTAGTTTGCTTTCGCACAATGCCTTTTCTTCTGTTTTCGCGATCTCTTACCCACGTGCTGCCTGTCGCTTGCAGCGGTGGCTTCCAGCGCCCTGCTGTGGCAGGTGCCTCTGCACCTGCGTGAGAAAACCATGTTTTAATTTGGCTTTTTTTCAGTCTGCTTGCCTGTATCCCGTTAGCAGTGGAGAGTTTATAGCGTATTTATCCGGTGAGGCTGAAACGGCGCTCTTGTTGGATGTGGGAGGTGTGAGGTGGGACTGATGCTCCTGACTGTGCTCTGCTCTGCTCCGGGCTTTCGCAGTTCAGTGAGGAGTAGGGATAACGGCTGAAGTTCTGTAAGTTTCTCATTGTTTGACCCTGCTTTAAAAAAAACAAAAAGAAAGAAAGAAATAATAATAAAAAAAGCCAGAAAGTATTTTAACTGTTGCCGAACTGCTGTACCGCCCCAGGTCGGCGATGCTGCCCGAGCCTGAGGTCCTGCAGCGTCTTCCCCGCCGAGGCAACGTTAAATCCTCTCTCCGCCCCTGAATGGACATCTGTTGAACTTTTACGTTTAAACTCTGATAGACAGAGATCCCCGTGTGGTTGCTTCCAGGGTTTGTGACTCTCTTCAGTTGTGTTTCATTGCAAAATCTAACCAAGATCTTTGCAAATCGATCCTTCCCGTAACAGCTCTGCAGAACTCCTCACCTTCCTCCCTCTTTAACGTAGCGGAGGTCGTCTCCCGTGGCTCTGAGGTCCCCGTGTCCTCTCTTTAAGTCTAACCCCAATTCCTTTGGCTCTTCGTGGGCCGATAAATAAGGTGCCGTGGCTGGCGTGGAGTCTGTGGTCCCTGCTGCCTCCCCTCTGATCCCGTTGTGCTTGTGCTGCTGATTTTGACCTTTCCTCGGACCACTACCACGCGCTTGCCTTTCTTGACCTTTGTCCTCCTCAATGTCTGGAAGCACTACCAGTTTCTCGAGGTCTTCGGCTGCCGCTTTCCAGAAGGCTCGCGACTCCCTTCTCTTTGGTGTCACCAACATATTTGGGAACTACAGCTTGCAATGTATTTTCCAATTTGCTAATAAAACCGCTGAAGAAAGCCAGGCCCTGAACAAATGCGTGTGGAAGCCCTGTTGAAAAGCTCCTTCTGGCTGAGGCCATTGACAAGTAACATAGTTTTTTAGGCTGATTTTTAAGTAGCGTACGCGTGTGGTTTATGGTGATGTTTTGTACAGCATTCCTCCTGGAGTGCTTGTGGGAATGCTCACCGGCGCCGTGCCAGGACCTTGCTGAGATCAAGGTGTTCCCAGGTATTAAACCCGGGTTATGCTGCCAAATAACAGTGTAGTGCCGCCGTTCTTCCGGAACAGCTTTGTTTTCTACTCCAGCACTTTGTGATAATGGGATATTGCTGATTATTTGGCTGAATTTTCCAATGATTGGAATGTTTTCCAGTCTAGACTGAAAATAAGATGATGGGGTAAACTTGCATGCGAGTTAAGTGTGCCTAAGTAGCTGCGGGAAGGCTTTCTAAACTCTAATAATGAAAAATATTTATGATGAAAACTTTTATACTTTTCCAAAAAGGAAATAAGGTTGCTTCTTTCTCCATATTTGTGATGTAAACGTAAACCTGTGTGGGTGATGTGACAAAACGGAGTGGGCTTAACTTCTGTTTAATTAGCAGAATGAAAACGAGAAGTGCATTCTACGCTTGCTCTTCCACTGAGATGATTTCAGGTGTAATACACCGAGTAAGCGGGGTGTCTTTGGAACACAACTTGCTACTGCTGCGCCGGTATGCGGATAAACTTTGTGAAGCGCAAGGCTTGAAGCTGTGAATTCTGACGGTTAGATACTAAACAGATTACTCTTGCAAACTTTCTTTGACCTTTTTGCCGTGGAGCTGTTGCACCACTCTTGAAAATTTTTTTTGTATTTTTTTTTTGCATTGCTCAGTAGTTAATTTGTTTATTACGAAAGTTAGAATAAGATTAAACAAACTGCTAATGCTTTTATGTAGCTTAATGAGAAGAAAATGTTTCTGAGGGATTAAAACCACTACAGAAGTTTAAAGGGGGGAAAAACCAGAATAAAATTGAAGTCCACAACAGACTCAGGAATTTGTTCCACTTATTAATTGAAAACAAAAGCAAGTCACTTCTGTTCCACTGTCCCCAGAATGTCCTCCTTGCATTGTTCCAGATCTCTTTCATTTCGCCCCCAGAGATTTCCCTCCTCTGTACTTTCAGCTGAATTTATTTAGGTTACTTCTGAGTCCCCGTCCTGCAGGCAACTCTTGTTGGGAATGAAGTTGCAAGGTCAGCCTCGCGGCGCAGCCTTCTCCGAGGCTGCCCGAAGCCCTCTTGTTAACCGGTTGAGCGCGAGACATAGGGAAGACCTGCAAAGCTAGTTCCTAAGTACTTTCTAGCATTAATTTATACATGTGCAATAACTTCCAGCTCCTCTGGCACTTTTGCAGCGTGCATATATGGTGTCTGGCGTAGGATGTGCCAGCCTGAGAACAGCGGTGCCTGAAGCTCGGCTGGGGAGAACATGGGTTGAGTTGGAGCTCGCTGGCAGCGCGCAAGGTGTCCTGCCTCTGAGCGCGTTTTGCGATTGAGAACGTAGTAGGGAANGGCATAGGACGTGCCAGCCTGAGAACAGCGGTGCCTGAAGCTCGGCTGGGGAGAACATGGGTTGAGTTGGAGCTCGCTGGCAGCGCGCAAGGTGTCCTGCCTCTGAGCGCGTTTTGCGATTGAGAACGTAGTAGGGAATCCACGGCAGCGTGGGGCTTGAGTGCAGGCAGGGTCGCGTGACGCTCTGGGGTGCGAGGGGAGGATGAAGGTGTGAAAGGTTCGCCATCGACACGTCGTGCTTCTGCGCAAGCTGGGAAATGGAAAAGGCGCCTGAGCGTCCGGCTGTGCCACGAGTCGGTGCCTGCGGTGTCGCCGTTGTTAATGGTTTGGCTGCTTGATGGGGGCCAGGTATTGTTGCTCCTGTTCTGGGGGATAAACTCTGCGATAACGCAAAGCTGCCTGAGCGCAGTCCAATCGGAGAATTACAGCCTGCTCCGGAGTTAGAAGATAAGTGCATGCGGGACAGACCATTCTTTCTCAGGCTTCTTTAATCAAAAGGCTTGTTACTAAAGCTATCTGACCAGCAATTTTTTTATGGCAAAGGAAAAAAATAAAGCAGCCTCAAGGATCATTTTCTTTTGTCACAATGCTTGGCTTTTTACAATCAAGGGAATGAACAGCCCAAAGCAAATAAAAATCAATTTTTATTTTCCTTATTTTATTTTTGTNCGGCCAGCAATTTTTTTATGGCAAAGGAAAAAAAAAAAAGCAGCCTCAAGGATCATTTTCTTTTGTCACAATGCTTGGCTTTTTACAATCAAGGGAATGAACAGCCCAAAGCAAATAAAAATCAATTTTTATTTTCCTTATTTTATTTTTGTGTTGTGTGCTGTCGTGATTATTAATGAGTCTATGCGTAAGACTTTTTTTTTCTTTCCAGAAATGTTTTTGTGCATCACCTTCTAATGTCTTCTGAATGACTAATTACTTCATGGCAGTTAACCAAAGAGCCGGATCAGACTGTAGTTACCATTTGAACTAGGAGAGACGTTGCTAGAAGCAGAGCGTATGTGCAGAAGAAATGAGGTAGAGGGGAGCAGCTGGAGAGACCCGTCAACCCAGAGCCAAGGCAGTAGGTGTCCTGGAGGTTTGGTAGGCGAGAAGTGGGAAGCATAGTGCCCCACATGACCTGACCAGGTAATCCTGAAGAGGAAGAAATACATAACGAAGGCCCTCAGTTGAGGGAATCGGGTGAGAACCAGAGTTGGTCTTGAGAAAGTTGACAGTCGCTAGGTAGGTAACAGTGCACAAATGTCGAGGATATGGGATCACAGGGATGGTTTTCCAAGAGCGATGCTGTAGCTCCAGCACCTGAACAAACAGCTGAGAAAGGTGAACCTCTACCAGAACCGGGGAACCGAAGACGATGATCGTAGAGTTTAGGACTTGAGGGGTGTTTTGACGTGATTGCGGGGGAGAGATTTGTTCGTGCAATCAAACAGAGTCCCTATGTTGTTTATTTTGAGGTAAAAGTCACTCCATAGTCACTGTAGTCCGCTTAGATGATGATGTTCAATACAGAGCAAGAACTTGACGTCCTGTAGCTTTGCAGTTGACATTGTGCAGCTTCGGAGTGCGTTGCAGTTTGGTCTGGGACTTGCTTGGCTGTTGGCCGTCTGGTTGTGTTTTAGAGGGAGGATGGGAGCGAAGGATGCTGGTTCTGCATTGGAGGGAGGGTTGTGGATGAATGGGAGAGCTCCAAAGGGAAGATAGAGTTTGATTAAATGAGAGCTTGGAGCGGACCCCTAAGATGCTGGGGTTTCGTTGCTGCCTGTCACCAACTTTTTTTTTTTTACACTAAAAAAAATAATAAAAGGGATTTGGTCATCGGACCTTTATGTCTTAGATTAGCCATCTCCAAAGGAAACTTTACATAGAGTTTGTAAGTAATTTTGAGGTTTTTTTTTTCCCCCTGTTGATAGATGCCTCTCTAAATGCTGATGCTACTTCCCTTTAAATGCAAACCCATTTATTTGGCACTCGTAATTACAATTGGATTTTTTCTTTTTTTTTTTAAATTTATGCTTGCGTGAAAACCACAACTTGTCTCGCTTCATTCGCCTGTCGTATGGACGTTACCATCTTTGAGTTAAGCGTTCGTTAGAGCAGAGGTGCCTGGTTTTCATGAGAGACCCTGCCGAGCAGCACTAGATGGCACTCTGTCTCCAGCTTTCGCAAAACTTTGTAAGCTGGAAGGAAAAGCCACTAGCATCACGCTGGTGGTGACATTCATATAATTTGAGGACGTTCTGTCTCTTTAGCACCAACCAGCTCGTACCTTGGAGTAAAGGCGGCGATACGGTCGCCTTTGAAGACTTCTGCTCTTGGCGACTGTGTTATTTTACATCGCGTTTTAAAGAGGCTTATAAAGGTTTGGCATTTTTGTTTTGCTGTTGAGAATGGTTTACTGCAATAACTGAAATTGCTAAGGCAGGTTTTAAAGACTGGTAATGAAGGAGATTTCCTCCAGCTTTTAGTCCTGTCCTGGTATTTTTGGTATTGCTTTGAGACCTTTGTGGATAGGTGGGGTTCCCGAGAGTGACTTGTGAGCACGGATCACACCAAAGGATCACATTGCTTTCTGCAGGCAGAGAGATTTAACGTGTCCGGTTGGATTCATCCAGTTCTGGTTCTTTTTGAAGTGTTGCTTGTCACTGCTGCGATTAATGTATTTTTTTTAAATCCTTATAGTTTCTTACAGCTCTGTCATTCCCCATCTGTTATATCTAATGGAGTCCAGTGTATAATTAATTTAACGTTACTTTCTGACACATTGCAAGCTCATATTCCATAAAGCTCACCGTGTACTTAATTTTTTCAGACTGGGAGAGAATTCAGGTTTAGGAGTTAGCACTGTTCCTCAACATACTAGAACTTCAAACGACAGGCGTGAGGGTGGGATTTCCACACTCCATAGAAAATATCTATGGTTGCTGTAAAAAAAAAAAACCAAAAAACCACCCCGTGAATATCCCATGCCATTTCAGGGTGCGATGCAATCCCTCTGCTTTCGAGAATAACTCTTGCTTATTTTGCAATCGTGATCTATTGCTTCTGCACAGCGGCTCTTTCTGCGGGTGAGAGAGTCGCCTTCTGGGCTGCTTTGCAAAATGATTGGAAATAATGATCATCACCAGACAGCGTGTGTTGGTCACGGACAGAACAAAAAATGCTGTAACATGGCAATTCAAGCTTCTCTTCCCAGTTTGGTGGAATTTAAGAAAATATGAAGGATAGATTTTTTTTTTTAACTTCCACCTTTAAATTTAACACTGCTGATTTTGGGTGTGCCAAAGACTACCCGTGACCCGCAGCTTGCACAGTGAGTGCTGTATCTTGGATTGACGTGTCCCCATCGTTTTGAGTAGTCTTCAGCTGTGTTGGCTTTTCAGCAACAGGGCTAACAACTGACATGGAGTGTGCCCTGGGCAGGCTGGAGAGCTGGGCGGGGAGGAACCTGATGGAGTTCAGCAAGGGCAAGGGCAGGGTCCTGCCCCTGGGGAGGAACAGCCCCACGGCCCAGGACAGGCTGGGGCTGAGCTGCTGGGGAGCAGCTCTGCGGGGAAGGACGTGGGGGTGCTGGGGACAGCAGGGTCACCGTGAGCCAGCCATGGCCCTCGGGGCCGGGAAGGCCGAGGGGGTCCTGGGGGGCACTGAGGAGAGCGTGGGCAGCAGTGGAGGGAGGGGATCCTGCCCCTCTGCTCTGCTCTGCTCTGCCCTGGGGAGGGCACATCTGCAGGGCTGGGGCCAGCGCTGGGCTCCCCAGTTCAGGAGAGACGGGGAACGGCTGGGGAGAGCCCAG
>VZSC01007556.1:39069-52393 GCA_013398225.1 Steatornis caripensis
GCGTGAGGGTGCCCGAGCCCTGGCCCAGGCTGCCCCGAGAGGCTGTGGAGTCTCCTTCTGCGGAGAGATTGAACCCCGCGTGGCCGCGTCCCTGTGCCCCCTGCGCTGGGGGCACCTGCTTTAGTGGGGGAGCTGGGGGATCTCCAGAGGGCCCTGCCAGCCCCTGCCGTGCTGGGATTCTGTAACTGTGCTGGCAAAGCTGTGGCTGGGAAGGGAAATGGATTTTGGCTTTTCTTTTGGAGCTTTTACTCTCGAAGCCCAAAGAACATCCAGAAAATTGTCCAAGTGGAGCACTCGGCATTCCAGTGTGTGATGGCAGGTAGTGATCAGAGATGGCTGTGCTCAAAGACAAAGCACAAAGACTTTGTTTCAGATCATTCAGCGCTGGATCGGCCATGTTGTGGTCCCTGAGGGAACATCAAGCTGATGTTTGACAGGTGGAATAAGGAAAAGAAGGGCTGGAATGGAAAGATTTTCAAACCTGACTTTGGTACTTGGTGTGTGCAAATAAAAAGCAGAACTGTCCCTTTACCAGAGGAAGGTTTTTTAAAGCTCGTGTTTTGGGTATTTCCTGTAAGCAATGACAGTTACAGATACTGGAATTCTGACCAATGTTGGCATCTTCTTTTTAGGTCTGTCTATGATGGAGAAGAACACGGTCGTTTCATGGAGAAACTGGAAGCGAGGATCAGGAATCATGATCGTGAGATAGAGAAAATGTGCAACTTCCATTACCAGGGCTTTGTGGACTCCATCACGGAGCTGCTGAAAGTTAGAGGAGAAGCTCAAAAACTGAAGGTGAGAGAAAAAGCCATCTAGACATGGTGCTGGGTGTCCGGCTCTAGGTGGCCCTGCTTGAGCAGGGAGCTTGGACCAGACGATGTCAGGTTGGACCCTCCAACCTCGACCACTCTGGGATTCTGTGAAACCTCGTGAATGTCTCCTTTTCTCCTTTCGTCTAGAGCATCTCTCCTCTATCTAAAAAATACGTTAAAAATTAAATATATATTTATCTTCATTCCTCCTGTAGCAATAGGTTAGCCATTCGAAATTTGTCAATTTTGGGGGCAAACTGGAGCAGTGTGGTACGTTAAAAGCACAAGAAATTTTAAAGCTAAGCCTATTTTGCATGAGGAAACGTGCTTTTCTTGGTGTAC
Organism: Steatornis caripensis; assembly: GCA_013398225.1. Classification (NCBI taxonomy): domain Eukaryota; kingdom Metazoa; phylum Chordata; class Aves; order Caprimulgiformes; family Steatornithidae; genus Steatornis; species Steatornis caripensis. The sequence continues at coordinate 40,227 of VZSC01007556.1, forward strand.
CTTATTTCTTCAGCAAAAATAAGCTCTACGGTCACAAGTACAACCACTGTAATAGCATCTACTCTAGTGCCCCATCTGACATTGAATTCTGATTACAGGTAGCGTGGCTGAGAGAAATCAGCAAAGAGGTCTGATGCAGATCTGGCTCTGCAGTGACGAGGTGTCTGCCCAGCGTTAGCGAGTGAAACGTTAATATTCAAAAAGCAAATGAACGTCAGAGCGTTGTAAGGTGTTCGGGGGCAAGCAGGAACAGTAGGGAAAAATACCTACTAATTTCACTAAATACTGAAAGACTATGTAAACGAAGGCAGAGCTTGATTTTTTTTCAGGAGCATCTCCAGGTTTGGTTGGCTTAACTGGGAGGTAAAATGGTTAGAGCTGGGAATGGAGAAAGCAAAGTGGTTACAGCTAGGAACGGGCTTTGCAAGTATCGCGGCCTTTAAAGCTCTGCGGAAAGGTGAGAGAAAGGTGGAATTTACCTGTTTCTTGAAAAACTGCGTTTAGTGGTATGTGGAAAAAGCCATTTGTAGGATCAGAATGTGGATAAGCGTTGGGAAGGAAACTGGGCAGGTTTCTGGGGAGAAAAAGGACCTGGGGGTTGGAGGTGTTCCTACGTGTAGGGGCCAGATGGGCTTGTTGTTGAAGCTTGGCTACGGTGTCCTAAACTACAAGTATTCCACAATTTGGGGCATATAAAAAAGCACAGCAATGACTTAATCAGTGTCAGAGATTGGAGGCCCTTCCTCATGTTCCTGCACAAGTTAGGACAGAGGCAGGGGAGGCTGCTGTGCCGTCCCTTGCTGCTGCAGCAAGGTGGGACCTTGATTTGACAACCAAAACCAGCCTCCCAGAACGGTCATGTAGTGAATGGGACCGAGTTTTGTGGCACCCAGAAAGGTGTGGGCTGTCTCCAGAGACCGACACTGCGAAGGCTTTCTGGCTGAGTGAGGTCTGACCTGTTGAGAAGGACCTTTCTGGGAACGTGGGAGACCGTTCAATGGGCACTAGAAAACATGAAGCTATAAATTAAGGGGAAAAAAAAAATCTTGGAAAAGCAAATTTTCTGGAAAAGAAGACAAAACTCTGACTTCAGTGTGCTGACTGCTGCTTTTCAGACATCTATTTGTTTGTTTAAAGCTACCTCTGGCATTTCTTAGCAGGCTTCTAGCTTCACACACACAGGTCCCTGTCCCACGAACGGACGCGCGCTCACAGCAACACCTTCGTGGAGAGGTGCCCTGATGCCAGAAGCCCCCGTATTACTACAGCGGTATTTTCCATGGCAAGGATTCATCCAGCAGTTGACTGCAAGATGAGGCCACTAGAAATACCATGAAAGAAGTATTATTTTTTTTTTTAAGCTATTGTTTCTAGCCAAGAATTCGACATTGTTTGTTTGCAAGGCTTGTTGCTGTTTCCCATTCTACAAACAGCTACTTTGTTGGTGGCGCACTGTGAAGTCCATCTCTGTACCCTCAGGATCTCTCTTGATTTCCATTACTATGTGATCTATAAAACGGCACATGGGAAAAATATACACAGAAACTTATTTGAGAAATACTGAGCCCTCTTTGTAAGGCTTTCCCCAAGGAATCATCCTTGGGTCCAGTGGTGAGAGTGGGTTTTGTTCCAGCTATTCATTCTCTATTTGATCTTGGTCTCTTTCTCAGTAGCACTGGTCTTTGAACATATGAGCAACCAGCAAATAAAATAAATGCCCTCCGTATTGCGTCTCTAGCGTGTATCTTCACTTGTGTGCTTTTAGCTCTGGGGTATTTTGTATAACATCACGCTTGCACAAATATCACCGTTCGTTGTTTTAAGAATGTACGTGCTGAATACAAGCTGGGTGCATTATTCCCCCCCGCGTGTAACGCAGNTTAGCCCTCACGTGGGTACTGCTGTCCTTCCTTCTTTGGGAAACTCGGGTCACGAGGTTGATAAGTCTTTTTTTTAGGTCCTACTACTTTTGACCTGTCAGGCACAAAAGAGAGGTTATTCCTTCTTGGTTTTGGAGTGGTCTTCTACAGGTAGGAGGTTGTAGCGATGTTCTTCTCAGGTCTTGCCCTCTGTAAGATAGGTAGCCCCAATCCATCGTAGAGGGTCATGCTTTCCAGGCATCTCACCGCTTTTTACTTTCCTACTCTGAAGTCCTTCCAGTTGATGGGATTTGGCTTTTTTTTGGTGATAAGCNTCAGGATCTCTCTTGATTTCCATTACTATGTGATCTATAAAACGGCACATGGGAAAAATATACACAGAAACTTATTTGAGAAATACTGAGCCCTCTTTGTAAGGCTTTCCCCAAGGAATCATCCTTGGGTCCAGTGGTGAGAGTGGGTTTTGTTCCAGCTATTCATTCTCTATTTGATCTTGGTCTCTTTCTCAGTAGCACTGGTCTTTGAACATATGAGCAACCAGCAAATAAAATAAATGCCCTCCGTATTGCGTCTCTAGCGTGTATCTTCACTTGTGTGCTTTTAGCTCTGGGGTATTTTGTATAACATCACGCTTGCACAAATATCACCGTTCGTTGTTTTAAGAATGTACGTGCTGAATACAAGCTGGGTGCATTATTCCCCCCCGCGTGTAACGCAGCTATCGTTTTCCCTCTGTACTGCAACGCTGCGCTTCAGGTGGCTCCAAGTCAGCTTAAAAACTGCACAGGCCTCTGTGGCTACGCTTTCCGTCCTGCCTTTGTGCCCTACGAAGGGCTAGCGCTGAACTGGGAGCTTTGCCTTCTNCATGGTTTCCAAGCTGGGGCAGGCAATCGGTCACCAGTGAAATGGTGTAGAAGGGTTATTTCAGGTGTGTTGCAGGGTTGTGCTCGTGCGTACTAGTGCGATGCTTGCTTTCTCGGTAACGGCATAGTGCTGGCTGTTCTGCAGTTTGATGTTCCGTGGTTGCTGGGGCCATTTTTGAAGAGCTGCTGTCGAGTCATTTGTTGTCCTGCGTTCTGTGGCTGGTTCTCTCTGCCCAGGTTCAGCACTTCACGCTTGCTGCTGTTGAATGGCAATCAATAAAAAGGCCTTTCTCTGAAAAGACGTCTGCCATCCGAATCTCTTCCAACATGCCCGGTACTGCTCTGCACAGTGCAAGATCTATGAAGTTATGAGTGTAGGGCGGGAGATGAATACAAAGCCATTTTTCTTGCTTAGTGTGTTCAGACGAAGGCAGATCTAATGAAACTGGCTTAGAGCGAAGGGAAGCTCGCCTTCAACCATGCGAAAGCAGGGATCTTGCTGCCCCAGGATGTGGTGATGCCCTAAAAACGCAACAGCCGTACAGCAGGTGCCCGTAGGGGTTAGATAAACGGAGGGAGAACGGCTGCAGCGGTGGATGAGGAACGCAGGCTTTGGGTGCGCCCGCTGGACTGGGAAGTTCGTAAGTCGCTGAGTCGAAGTCTCGCTCCACGGTCACCCTGCCTGTCTTAGGGAGGGTGGAAATCAGCGGTAGGTGGGTGTTGGACGGAGGGGTGGAGTTGGCACTGGCGCGCGGGGTCGCAGCGGTGCCCTTCGGGTCGTTCCCAGCATTCCTCTCCAGCGCCCTTTGCTCCTCTCTCTCATCACTGTGACACTCTCTAAACGATCGCAGAGTGATGTTTAAACCCCCGCAAACCAAAAGCTCTGCTCCTTAGCACATGTTCCCTATACAGATGAATGAACTAACGACTTCAGCATCCCGTAAGCCCCGTGTGCCCACCTGTTGTCTGTCCCCCCTTGCTGCGCGTCTGTCTTAGATTATAAAAATCTCCTCGTCTGAAAAGCTTTGACGTGTCTACAGAGAGTCTAGATAAATAATCATCTCATTTTATTTCGATGTATGAATGTAGACCTTAAGGACAAAAAAACCCACAACCCTCCGCCCCCTGAAAACTCTTAGTGTGCAAGGGCAGAGTATACTCTTGGTTTTTGCTTTAGCTGGGATTGATATGTAATTTTAATAGGAGACTAGTACAGCCTTGGCATTATTTTAGGAGCAGTTTTAAATTACCCAACATGGATTCCTTTTTCCTGGTGGGATTTTCAGGATATAAGCAAATAAAATAATCTTTGGAAGAGATGCTGTGCTCCTGCTCGTAAAATCTCAATACATCATAAAGGAAATGAGCAGTTTTTGCACAGGGCAAGCAGCCAGGAGAGCTGAAGCTACTGCAGAACGGGGAGCAATACGATGCAGATGCTGTAGAGAAATAGTGCGCAGGGAAATCATGGGATGGCTTCTCTTCTTTACGTCGTGGTAAGCTTGAAAACCAGCATGGCCACTGTTAAAACGAAAGGAAGCCTGGCGGGCTGGACGGCTCTGCTCGGTGATGCAACACCAACCTCTCCGTGCGAGACCTCCTGTTGCGGTTTGGACCGGTGCGGGAAATCGTTGTTGCCTGGTATCGTTCAATAGGCAGCAGGAAACAAATTGGATCCTGAATCGATTTTGTTTATGTTTAATCCACAAGTCCCCTCCTGTCGGAACTGGTTGCCTTGTGGTGCGCTCAAAAAGCAACGATGTGGCCGTTGTCTTCTGCGGCCACCTCGAAGCTTGTCCCGCTTTGCTCGGCTGTCGCTGCTGCTCCGTGCACCGTCCGCGCTCTGTCGGATAATTGCCATTCCATCACGAGTGATAAATTCATTAAAAATTCATCGTGTTCCTGCAACTGCTGAAAAGCATCAGGATGCAGGGATCTTAGGTTGGTTTGTGTGATCTTAACGCTCCCGAATATGCTTTGAGAGCTCCGCATCGCAGCCCGTGCTGTTGTCCAAGCTCTGTCTGTTACTGATTTTGCCTGTAGAACGGGCAGAACTCCTGAAAACACACAGGAACTCGTTCATAAAATTTGATGACGCCGGCTGAAATCCAGCAGCAGCAGCTTCCACTGTACAGTGAGTAAAGCGAGAGACCTCTGAGGCATCTTACAGAGATGAGCGTGGAAATGAATATTTACAACTTTAATAGCTGTGAAAGGAGTGTTCTAGTGGGGGGAAACAAGTAGTTTTATGGTGTGTTAGTCTCAGACTGATGTGAAGCACCTGAACTCTGAGCAATCCTTTTCTGCTGGTATTTACCTTTACAATTGGCTGCTTTTGCTGAAGCCCTGAAGCTGGGCATGTTCACTTGAAAGTTTGTGCAGTATTTTTTTTCGGCTGTCCCAGCTGGTCTGTGGGAGATGGTATCTCTGTTTGCAACCCTCCTGCCTGAACTTGAACGATTACTCAGGAGAATTCCCAAAGTCACCCTTCTGCTTGCTGTCTAAGTAATGTGTAAGCTGCTTGTTTTCTATCCTGACGAGTCTAAAAATTAGCTTTGTTCTCATGCGTGTCGTTACGGAGTCGGACTGATGCCTGGAGCCGTGAAGGGCTGAACTGCTGTGGTCTTGCTAGTCCAGGGAACCTACAAGTTTGCAAAGTGGGAAATTCTTGAACTCTGAGCCCCAGCTTGATAAGCTAGTACAGAAAGATGGTTTAGTAAAGAAAATACTTACCTTTTTATACCAGGTATACAAAAAAACCTTTTTATACCAGTCAAGAGGAGGAGTGGGAGCTGCATCCGGAGATCTAAAAGAAAATATTTGAGCTTTATAGGCAAAGCCCACGTTGAAGAGTTCGTTTCTTGTTGTGGTATTAAGGAGTTGAAACCTAATTGTAATCAATTCGGTGTTGGGGAGGGGAAATACAATTCCATGAGGCTTATGTCGTCCCTCTGCCGCTCGCGTAAAACAGCTTTTAAGAAGAGAACCCACGTGAGCACGTGCTGCAAAGCTTGATCTGTCAAGACTGCAGCTTTTTGAGGCTGCCACGCGACAGCGCTAACTCCTGTTGCCTTTTGCATTTCTCTGGTAGCAGGGAAGAAAATCCCTTTGTGGCACCCTGGGTACTTGCCGTGCGGCTGTTGCCGTCCTGTGCGCCAGCACGGCCATGACTTCAATCAGCTGAATAACTGTTTTATGTCATGCGAGAGAAGATTGTGGGGAGAGCGGTGGTGCTTACGTACGATTTCTTTTCTTGTGAAAAACATTGTTCTGGTTTACATGTAGCTGTGTTTTGTCTCCCCCCCCACCCCGAATATCCCTGCAGAATCAGGTGACGGACACCAACCGAAAGCTGCAGAATGAAGGAAAAGAAGTAAGTGATGCATTTGTTCATGCTGTCTCGGTTTTTACTTTTCCATTATTTGGTTGTGCTCGCTAGTAGGGAATTACACTGAGCATCAAAAACTGCTCAGCATCGACTGAGAACGCACACGGCGTTGGCATTAAAGCGTGCCTTGATTCTCTTTGCTGTATTTTGCTTTTCCCCGTGCAAGAGGAGTTGTGCGAGAGCGTGTGAGGAAGTGGTTTTTCTTTTTTGCTGCCTGTGGATTCAAAGCTAGTGGAAGGCGCAGCCTGGGAAGCACAAGGGACTACAAGCGACAGTAATCAAGTTGTGGGCTTGCTCCTGCAGTCCTCCGTGGTGTGAACGGGCTCGTTCATAGCAATACTGCATCCAAAGCAGGTCGAGGGAGGGGATTCTGTCCCTCTGCTCCGCTCTGGTGGGCCCCCCCGCAGCGCTGCGTCCAGCTCTGGGGTCCTCAGCACAGGAAGGACACGGACCTGTTGGAGCGGGGCCGGAGGAGGCCACGGGAACGGTCAGGGGGCTGGAGCAGCTCTGCTGTGAGGACAGGCTGGGGGCTGGGGGTGTTCAGCCTGGGGAAGGGAAGGCTCCGGGGAGACCTCACTGCGGCCTTTCTGTACTGGATGGGGCTGGAGACAAGGGCATGGAGTGACAGGATGAAGCATAATAATTTTAAACTCAAAGAGGATGGGTTTAGATTGGATGTAAGGAAGACATTTTTTATGACGAGGGTGGTAAGACCCTGGCGCAGGTTGCCCAGAGAAGCTGTGGACGCCCCCTCCCTGGAAGTGTTCAAGGCCAGGCCGCACGGGGCTCTGAGCACCCTGGGCTGGTGGAAGGTGTCCCTGCCTGGGCTTTAAGGTCCCTTCCAACCCAAACCGTTCTGTGATTCTATGAATACGAGCCGCAGGGTCTGCCTCCCGCTTCACAGAGCGCTACAGCAGCGATTAAAGTCGGGGTGACTTTTGAGCTGCGTGGGTAGAGGCATCAGGGCACGGGGAGAAGGCAGTGACTGAGCCTGTCTGGGGCGCGATGTGCCTCTAACCACGTTCAGTCTTCTGTCCCTTCATCATATGTGGGTATTAGCAGTCTGGGGGGAACTTCAGAGCTGGGTACTCCCAAAGGCACTGAAGCGTAAAGTTTTTCAAGTGCCTAAGATGGAGATGTGTGAGAACTCCCGGGGACGATCCTTCTCGCGTTGCTCTGCGTGTTCCGTATAAATCTACTCTTTGCAGCTTTTCTGTTTTCCTTCACTGCCCTCGCAGCCGCCCAGACTTCATTTTGCTCGCAGTACGCGCAGGCATTGCTGTTTCAGCTGCGTTGCGCTTGAAAAACGAACGAGAAAATCCCCGCGTTGGGCTGCGTCAGGCCAATTATTCTCGTAAAGATTACAGATAAAAATGCCCTTTGGGGACAAGGTGATGCAGTTTCTCTCCTGAATCGCATAAACATACCTTGTTACTTTGAACGGAGGATTCATCTCCGAGACCCGAAGAACCTGGGATTTCCGAAGGGCTTTGCAAACGCGGCGTGGTGCTGTGGAGAGAAATTGGTACTCCAGAGGACAAATCCCTGAGCTGCCCCTTCGCAAGAGTGAAACTAAAAAGTTTTCTTTCGAATGTGACGGGTGATCCCTGTTTTGCCCTTGTCCCGACGCACAGGTTTTTCTGTCGGAGACCGAGCATTTGAAAAAAACCCACTTGCTGGTTTGTGACGGTAGGAATCCCCCCGGGAGCAGCGAGCGGCCACATCCTGTCTTTGAGAACTAGAAAAGAGAAGCTTGGAGAGGGAGTAGGGAAGAGATGAATGAAACGTGAAGGGGAAATCATTTTTGGAATTCACAGGACGTGCTACAAGGCTGGTATTTTGATGGCTTTGGTTTTGCTGCTCGCTTGCTTGAAATTAAGCTAGGGAATGCTTCTGGTACTCGACGAAACAACCCGAAGCTGCCTGTCCTCCCTTGCTCAGCCCCGCTCTGCAGCGCTGGGCGAGCTCTCCGGTTATCAGAGTAGGCTTGGTTGTCAGCCTGCTGCTCGGATGGTCGCGACAAGTGCAAAGCAGTTTATATCCTCTCTGCTCCGTCTGTTTACTGCTCTCACTGAAGCTTTTTTTTTTTTCCCCCCCTCCTTTCCAAAGTTGATAATAGCAATGGAAGAGCTGAAGCAATGCCGATTGCAACAGAGAAATATTTCGGCGACGGTTGATAAGCTAACGCTGTGTCTTCCTGGTGAGGAATCACAATTACTCTTTATTTGTCGTATAGCCGTTCGTTTTAATTTTGCACCTCTTTGCTTTGTGCTTGTGTCTCAATGCTCGTGTGTTTTCCTTCTCTTTCCAGTCCTGGAGATGTACAGCAAACTGCGAGAGCAAATGAAATCTAAAAGGTAAATCTTGTATAGACTGACGTTTAGATTGGAAGAGTTGCAAAGCACCCGTTTGGTGCCGGATAAATTAAATTGCTTCTCAAAACTTAAGACTTCAAAGTCAGCCTTTCCAAGTTAACTTCTCTTGATTTCTGGCCGGTGTCTTCCCGGTCCTGCTCAGCCTCCTGCGGTACAGCGTAGAACCGGGGTTGCAGCAGGCTCTAATTTTGTTTCGAGTTACGCTTTTTAATTAACGTGGATGTTCCCCCCCGCCTTTTTCCGCCCCCCACCCCCGGAAGCTCAGCGTTGCGATGCACGCGGTCAGCGCGTGACTCGGTACGTGGGCGTTACGATCTAAATTTAATTTTACGAATGTCAGAATACGAAACGTGATATAATCTGAGCGAATCCGATGAACGCGAACGGAAGCCAAGCGCCCGAGAACCGTCGCGCGGGGTGGCGGAAGTTGATGAGAAGGCGTACGGCTTATTTTGCGGTACAGATAATTGTTCAGAGGAGCGAGCTGAGCTAAAAGGGGCTTTGTGGCTCGGAAATCACGAGCTGTAAATCCAGGAGTCTTCTCGGCCTGCATCTGTTGCGCTGCTGAAGGATTAAACCCCGGTCCGGGATATTTGCGTGGCTGGGGTGCTGGGGGCGGTTTGGTTAAGCAGCGTGGGACTTCGGAGGCGCGTTGTAGCCCTGGGGGTGGCAAATTGGGCAAAGAGCAGCTGCTTGGAAGGAGGTCAGCTGGAAGCGCGGCAGGCTGCAGCGGCATGCCACGCAGGGAGAGCAGTCGGATCCGATGCCTGGTTTGTGCCTGCCATCCATCATAGAAACAATACAGAAGAAACCAGATGTTTCCAACAAGGCGATAACTAATTGGATGGGCGTATTTTTACACTTCCCCTCCTGCCTCTGCTGTGATCTCTGTGGTCCTCGGACCCAGGAGCCTCGGCCAAACAGATAGGCATTGCTCCTGAAAGCCGGGCTGGCCGGAGGAGTTCCAGGGAGCTTATTTAGCCGTCACAAAGCTCGCTCTCTGTCTCGGGATGGCTCGGTACAGAATAGGGCAGCGTATAGTTTGTCCAACTGTTTTTACTCTGTCTCTGGGAACAGCGAGGGGTTTATCCGTTGACAGATGTGGGGTGGGGAGCTGGAGCTGATCACAGCGCTGTGAACTTTTGAAGGGGATCCACACGCCGCTTGGTTCCCTTGCTCTGAATGGTGTTTCCAGGGTCTGCTGCTAAGAATTGCACCCCCCCCCCTCCTTGAATTAATTCATCTTGAAACAAATAGAAGTTGAAAGCCACATTTAAGGAAAATCTGAACCTTTGGCTTCCCCTCCCTCCCCCCCTTCCTTTGTCTGGGTTTGATGGCTTCATTCACCAAACGCAGCACAACATATTAAATGTTTCTGTGACTGCACCCGGTCTCACTTACGTAGCATTTCATGATAGCCACCAAGGGGGCCGCTTACTAGCGTGAGTCTCGGGTTTTGAGTGCGCACTCTCGGAGGAGTCATAGGTTTTGCCTTCGGGATGAATCAACTCGACTCTCCCAAGGTAGGCAAAATGAGTTACGTGCTGTTTGCTGCGTGATGTTTGCAAACCGAACGCAGGCGCTGCCGAACGCAGGATCTGTGACCGTGAGCTGGAGCTGGGGAGCCCATGGTCCAAACCCGGAGGAGTGACTCTGCAACCAGCAGAGAGGAGACGTGGAGAGAAACGTTTCATCTGCTGTTGTCCGGAATTTAAGGAAGGGACATAAAAGAGATTTTCTCCAACGGCTGGGATGCGTGTGGCTGCTTGTTGGAGAGCGATGAAGAAGCCCCCGCGCTTTCTGCAGGACTCTGGAGGGATCAGTCTTTTTTTATACCCCTGGGTCGCATGTTATATCCATACGGTCTTCAAGCAGTGAGAAATGAGAATGCCTCATACTGCTTGTGGCCAAGAAGCCTCTGTAGAGCTGTACCCACCCAAGCAGGGCTTGGATATTTCCAGGAAAAAGAAAAAAAAGCCAGCTCCGCCTCTTGTTTTATCACAATGCTGCTTCCCACGCTGGGGAAGCGCTCCCGTTTCGCTGGTGCAGCGGTCACGGGGGTACAGAGCTGGGCAAGAACGCAGCCCCTCTGGGTGCTGAGAGCAGGCGTTCGCGTAAGGGATGCAGCGCGGGCCGAGGCGGCAGTGCTTCAGCTGCAGGAATCGCTGGCCCCTGCACGTCTCACGCAAGAACAGCGTTGAGCTTTCCTCTGCCCTGAGGTGTTTCGGACTCTGAACCCCATCAAGGACCACGTGTTGTCCCCCCCCGGCTGCATTTTCCCTGTTTCTAGTTCAACAAACAATAACCCTAAAAATATAACAAAGCCCTCAATGTGTGTTTATTCCTCTGGTGTCATTTCTGGCTTTCTGTGCACTCCTGAGCTTCTCTCCGGAGAGGTTGGCATTTTATTGCAAACAGTTTTTCATACCTTACCGTAGCGTAAACACCGGCTGGGTTGCAGGGTTAGTCCGGTTGACTTCTGCTGTTGGGAACAGGACAGGCCACTTCTGGTTAAAACGACTCCCCCGTGAGTTCAGGCAAGAATTATTTGGAATGGAGATAGGAGTGTCAGGGTTGTTTTTTTATTGAGTGCTGCTAATATGTTTCTTGTGACTGAACACTTTTTTCTCCCTGCCAAAATGGAAGGTGTAAGCGGCAGGTGCTGGTGGGCAGCATTAACCATGGTTGCAAGGCAGCTGCAGTTGCCTTAGCTCACCCTGGAGCTGGCTGTGACCTGGTGTTAGTCTGAAATCTGTTTTCATAGACCCCGCTAATGCTTCCTAGGTGGTTCCCTCATAATTTTTTAAAAAANAGGTGCTGGTGGGCAGCATTCACCATGGGTGCAAGGCAGCTGCAGTTGCCTTAGCTCACCCTGGAGCTGGCTGTGACCTGGTGTTAGTCTGAAATCTGTTTTCATAGACCCCGCTAATGCTTCCTAGGTGGTTCCCTCATAATTTTTTAAAAAACCTTTGATCAGATCTGTGGTCAGACCAGGAGGAGGACAGTTTACATTGCCATTCGGAAGGGCCCCTGAATTCCAGCGAACAGGCAAATCCTACGGGCTCCGACTTCCCGAAGGGAAAAGAGGGGCGGGCGTTTGAGAAAAATGATTTGCTTAGAATAGTTTCCCATTTAGCATCTTCTGTCAGGCTATGAAAGTTGCAGAAAGGTAGGATAAAATTTACAGTACCTTCCCCAAGGCCATTGGGCATGACCGAAATAGAAAGGCATGCATTGTGTATAGGGGAAAAATCATTGAGATTCTTGCATTCTTAAATTTATAAGGTATATTTCTTAGAGAGTGGGGAAATAAATTGTTTTCGACATTGCAAAGGTCACATACCCCTGTGGTACGACGGTAGTTGCTGGGGAGGCAGGGGCTTTGTAGAAAATGTATCTGTTGGACACCTAATCTGGGGTTGTTATCCAGATTTCCACCTCTATCTAAGTAAAAAGTACCGACCCCTGGGCAACACCGCTGGTCACTGGCCTCCAGCCAGACTCTGCCCCACTGATCACAGCCCGCTGAGCTCCGCCGTTCAGCCAGTTCTCGANCTTTGTAGAAAATGTATCTGTTGGACACCTAATCTGGGGTTGTTATCCAGATTTCCACCTCTATCTAAGTAAAAAGTACCGACCCCTGGGCAACACCGCTGGTCAC
>VZSC01007558.1:0-39063 GCA_013398225.1 Steatornis caripensis
AGGACACAGATGGATGAGTTTCTCCTCACCCTCCAAGAGCTGGCAGACGGAGGCTCCGGGGTGTTTAAGGGACAATAACTTCCTCGTGGAGCAAGACTCCCCTGGAGAAAACACGACGAGTAGGTTTGTTGTGTTTCAGAACAGCTTGCTCCAAAGCGGCGCTAACCGACAGCACAGCAATCACATCCGGAACAAGGGTGTCACCGCCTGCGTGTTTAAGGAAAGCAGCATCAGACCTGAGACTCTGCCTGGTGATTGCACCCGGCTCACGGCAAACATCGGCACGTTCCCCACGATTCTCACCCACGAGCCGCGTCACTTTCTCTGCACCGTCCGTGGCAGAGCTTGTGCCCTGAATCCAATTTTCTTCTTCAGAGAGCTGCCGCCAACGGAGACACTGCAGCTCCCTCGGAGGGTGCCTCCCTCCTCCTCTGCTCATCCTCACCACGTTACAAGAGAGCGGCCCCGACGACCTCAGCCCCTCTCACCAGTAACGAAGAGGGATGCAGGAGCACTGAGCGTCCTCGGAGCGGGAGCACAGGGCCAAGGGGCTCCTCAGATCTCCTGCTGAAGGCGTCTGAGTCTCAGCATCCAATTAAAAATTATTCTTTGCCTTCCCCAAACCTCTCTCCTGTTCGTATCGAGGTGGACAACAGAAGGAAATAATTTTCTGCCTGAAATCATTCTCAAAACACAAGGTGCAGACAACGAGCTCGCCACGTAACGACACCGCCTTCTCATTAGCAGTACAAAGGCACCTTGCTGCGTGCAAGCCGGCTATTTAATATATGCACTTGCTGAAAACGGAGGAGGACTTAGACCATCACCTGGCTAACCAAGACATGCTTGTCATTACTTTAATTCCTGCCTATGCCAGCTTAATTAACTATTCCATTCCTCATGCTTGGCCCCAGCAGAACCCCACGCCTAACGAACGGGCCGACTCGCGATTAGCCAAGCCTGTCTTTAAAGTCACCACAGCACTTCCAGGACCACCACAGCTTGGGAAAAAGGCACGGGGAAACGAAAAATCATCACTCTGCTAAATTGTAAGGTCGTTAAAGTCAAATTCCACACCAAAGGAAACCTCACGTTGTGTAACGGCATTCAGAGGCAGCTGCAGCCTGTGGCAAACACAAGGCAGACTTTTATCTGCCGTGGATACACATCCTTTCCTGTCTTTCCAGGTCAGCATATTCACCATCCACGAGCATCGCTGCACGTGACTGCAGAGCCGCGTCCCCCATGCCGCTGGCTGCCGGGCATGCCTCACTGCCGGAGCGCGTCCTGGCATCTCAGAGCACCGCGCACTGTAATGACACTTAAAAGGACAACACGCAGAGGGTGGACGCGCTGGGTCAGGAGTAAAGGCTTTGTGTGACCACCTGGATGCGGGACTGCCGTGAAGCAGCGATGCTCGCTGCCTCCACCCTCCTGCTGCGCGGGCTGGAAAATTCCCCCCAACATCATTTAATCTGCCTGAGTAGCAGCGCTGCTTTATCTTTTGAGGATTAAGGTCTAATCTATTTCTAGCAAGCCAAGGTATTGCACTTCAGGACAGGAGTGCCGCTCATCTGCTACCTGGGGAATTACGGGGCTGTGATTATAAATAAAACAAAGGTCACCTACCCATCAGTCAGGGTGCAAGAGCCTGACTGCAGCAGCACTGCCAGCAAGTTTGGCTCGCTATCACCGACCCCCCGTGGGGAGTGCTTCCCCACTGCCAGACAGCTCAAAGAAATGACACAGCTCCCTTCTGCACTGCTTGCTACGCCAGCCAGCATCCGAGGTGATGCAGACGCCCTCGCTGATGAGGGCCTGGGCGGCGGCGCCTCCTGCACCCCTTGCCCAATGCTCAGAAATCCCCCCTGAGCCGAGGAACCCTTGCCGTGAGGCAGGGCTGCGGAGCCGGGCGCCAAATCAGAATTTTACACCCACTTTCCCTGCAGAAGACAGAGGACAAGGGCAGGGCAGGCTGCACCAAAACCACTTGGCTCGCAGAATCTTTATTGTCGGCAATAAACAGAGAGGCAGAGCGCGTTCTCAGAGCCTGGGCGAGGTACCAGCCAGCAGAGAGATCCCCGTTTTGACTCCTACACCGCTGCGGAGTCGCAGGAGCAAGAAGAAAAGCCCTCAGCTTGTCCCACCAGCCCATTCGGTACATAATGGTGCTTGGAGAGTCCGGCAGCCCCAACACGCTCACCCAGCATCGTGCCGGCACGGCGGTAACGACCTGGCGGCACAAAGCTGCTGCTGGCTGGAGCGGAGTGCCAGGGCGGCACGGGTTCAGCCGCCGGCACAGCGGCCGTGCTAACGAGGCCCTGCTAATTCGGAGGGAGGGAAGCACTGAGCAGAGGTGACAGGCTGCCGGCAGGCTCCTCCGGTGATTTGCTGCAGCCGTCACGGTCTCCAAGCACAGGTCTTTGTCGGAGAGTCACCCTGCCGCGACATCACTCGAGGCGAGACCGCAGGCTTTGCTCTGTGTGTCTCAGTTCACAAACCTCAGTCATGACCCAAAACAACGGCTGCTGCCCAGGGACATTTCCAGCAGCTCCAGAAAGGGCTGGGAATGAACAGGAGACTGCTACAGGGCCACCAGATCCACCTTCCCCTGCCTACACCAGGCTAATCCGCAGCCTCGCAGGAGAAAGAGAGGGGGTGAAGAGCAGAAGGCTAAACTGCAGTGCTCTCCCAAGGTCCATCCCTGCACCAAAATCCATCGCCGCACAACCCTCCCACAGACGCCTTTGGAATCCAGTTGCCCCCGTGCATGGTCATCAGAAGGAACTGAGGATCCCGACAGTTTGCCGTAAGAAGAGAAGGGCAGTTCTCGCATCCCAGAGCTGTCGCCTCGCACGGCTGCGTGCCCAAACACTGCCGCCTGATTGATAAACATTTCATGCTCTGAAAGTTAATATTTCAACTGGAAGGATCGCAGACTGGACTGCACTAGCAGCCAGCTTCTCAGGCAGCGGACAGTCCTATCGAGATAACAAAACCTCGTCCACCTTGGCTCTCCGAGCTAGCGTTGCTCACCCTTACCATCACATCTCCCCTGCAAGCAACCCCCTGCTCCAAGCCCAGCCTCGGTGGGGACTGACCCTCATGGAAAAGGGGGTCACAGCCGCACCACGTTTGTCACCGGGGGTATATGAGGTGGCCCCCCTGAGCGCCACGTGCCCTGGAGCAGAGCCAGGAGCACTCAGTCCCCGCGGTGGTGTCACTTCCACCATCGCCGGGGGCCGACCGTGCCGCCCTGCAAAAACAGAAAGGGGAACCCCACGGGGGATTTCCACCCCGTCAGGCTCAGGGCAGCCTTCCACTGCCGTCTGCAGTGAGCGGCATGACCCGACGCGGTGAGCAAAGCACAGCGACCCGGACCCCGTCCTGCATCTAGAGGACACGACTGACCAGCAGCTGTGCCATCTGCCCCAGCACGCGGGCGGGAAGAAAGGGCTTGGAATCTCTCTTGCAGAGGGATGGATCAGTACAGCCAGAACTAGCCACAGTTTTGCACCCAAATCCCCGATAAACCAAGATGCATTTTTCCAAGGCCAGTGCCCCCGGAAGTTTTCTTTCAAGGTGACTTCTCAAGCTGTTGAGATCCAACATCTGCAGGATTTTCCCTTGTAATAATAATAATAATCCTGCAGAGATTTACCTAATCTCCGAGTGACTCATTTGCCTCCCTGTGTCCCCTGTCCTAATTACCATAACACTCCTCAGCCTCTCGCTCAGGCTATCTCCCTGCGCGTCCACATTTTGTGCCAGACCATTTTACTGCCTGGAAACACTCTTTCCCTCCCATTAATACCTCCCAAATACCCGGCCGGCGCATTGCATCCTTGTTTCGTACAAGGACACCCATCCCCTTGCCAGGCCGGTTCCAGCAGCGCTGCAGGGCTTCTCAGCTGCAGGACCACGGTGGCGTGGGGGGGGTGGAGCAGCCCCACCGCCCCACCGGGATGTGGGACATGGCCCTACGTGGGACCGAGATCGTCCTCCATCTCATGCAGCAGTCAGCAGCTGGAAACCTTCTGATTTAAGGGCTCATTTATCCGCCCTCCAAATCCTGTCTCCATTATTCCATAGTCCCCTCTGGGAAGCAATAGCCATGCCTTCCAGCGCGGATCACGTCGCTGCAAGGGACGAAGCACTCAAAAATCAGCAAATCCCTGCCATGGTAACTCACCCAGCGCCTCCCAGCTCTGTACCTCAGGTGACTTTGGAATTCTCCTGCGAGGGGCAACCCGCTCTGCCTCAGGCACCTTCTGCTGCAGCAAAAATTGCCAGCGATTAAGCTGTCTTCGAGGCAGGACATGAACGCTGAGCAGGGACCAAGCTTCAACCCACAATTCCCCTGTAGCAGAACCCCACACAAAGCAACAGGCAGCAACAACACTTGTTCACTCGACATGAACCAAATGTGGCCAAACTCCCAGAAGAAGCTGCTGAAGCCAAGAAATTAGCAACACTCCAAGAAGCAGCATATGTTTATATGCATAACAGTGAATCATCTTACAATAGTTAACTGCACACAGGAAAACAAAGTGAAAAATACCCTCATCCTTCCTGCTTCGGACACATCTGTATCAGGGATCAGGCTGAAACACTGTCCGGGCCTATCTAGCGTGGGGTCATTCGTTCTGGAGTGCTTGGTGCGAACAAATTGGGAGACCAGACACGCGATGGGCAAGTTCTTCCCGTCCTCCCACACGCAGCTTTTAAAGAGGGAAAACACAACATCATGAGCCCAAACTCAGAGACCACGGCGATCTGCATTTCAACCATCACCAAGGGCACACCTTCCCCGCCGAGCGCGGGAGGAGGCAGGTCTCAAGCCTCACACCAGGGCCAGCTAAAACGAAGCCTCGCTTATCTAAGGCGCTGCCAGGCAGCCCCTTCCCTGTGTCCTCACTTCAACGGTGCCTTTCCAACCTCATTCTTTCACTGGCAGAAACAGGTCACCATCTGCTCTCCCTCCTGACTCTGGCTAAATGACAGCGCCTGCCTCTGCAGGAGATAAAACAACTACTCTGCAAAGCGCTTCCCCCAACACCCGCTGGGGAGTACAAAGATTCGCTCTCCACACCAGATGACCAACAAGGACACCAGGCACAGGGCTGATGGCTGTCACAAGGAGGCCTGCAGGCTATGAAATAATGACCAGGAGCGTCTGCCACATTCATCAACATGCCCCCAGGAGACAGGAGATCTACGATTTCCACCTGCAAGGCAGGAATTCAACCTGCTCGACTTCCAGCTTTTATTTTCCACCCTCAAGCTCACAGCCACCTACTCCTGCAGCCGCTCTCTGCTCCTGCGTGGCTGCACGGTGCACGGACACGAAGCACTGGAGCGGGCAGGCGACAGGCACAGACAAGACGTCCAGCTCCCCCAGGCTCCACGATCGTCCCAGCCAGGCTCTGGAGAAGAAACCAGGAGGTTTTAAAAAGCGGGAAAGTTGCAAAAACAAGGGGCAGAGAAAAGCTGCCTTTCCTCTCAGGGAGCCTCAGGGGCTGGCTCAGCCCCGCTGCCCTCCCTGCCATACCCACCCCGTCCCCGGGCAGACGGGTCCAGGCTGGCATCCTTCCATCTCCTGCCGCTTTCCCGGGAAGAAAGCCGTTCCTAAACTCGTTCCCTGCATTACAAGGCAAGTCTCTCTCTCACCTAGTGACTATTTCATGGTGTCACGGTCCCCAGCAGTCACGCTGCCCTGCCAGCCAAGGACAACAGAAGCAAATGTTGGGGTCTCATTCACAGCAGGGACTTGAATCCACATCCCAGAAGCTCAATGCTCTTGGCTACCTGGAGTCAGACGACTGCTCTTGTTCACAGGGAGAAGATTTAAAGTGCTAGCTTTGACCCCAAAGCACCACTGCCCGCTCTCCCCAGGGGCGCGGAAAAAGCAAACGAAAAAACGCGGGCACTGGTCATGCACGCGGGTTGCACGCCGTGTGACTGGTGAACCAAAGGACCCTCTTCCTCCCTGGATAGAAAAGCAACAGAGATTCCAATCTCACCGGTCTGCTCACAGGCGTCCCATCCCCTGCTCAGTCCTGCACGGTCTTTCAGCTGTAAATTGTGGGAGACATCAGCCCACAGACCTGCAAGCTGCTGTACCAGGGCAGTAGGTAGCCAAGTTGTGCGGAGCACGCAGGTCTCTGCTGGGGTGGGACACACACGGTGGCAGCCACCGCGGAGGGCAAGAGCTGCTCTGCCACTGCCAGGCTGCTGCACATTGAACTCACCTAACCTCGTTCAGCCGCACTTTGCTGCTTCAAGCCAAAACCAATGCTCCCCAGCCCTCCACCCCCTTCCCTGGGCTAACCTGAACCTCTGCCGACCGGAGCGAGCCATGGCAGCAGTGAGCCCGTACGCACGCCCCACCGCCTCTACACTCGTTTCTCGCCTTGATGAAGCCATTTAATGCTGCTGCGCTGAAGGCAGCAGCCCTCCTCATGGTGACACTTTGCATACATCCCCGCATCCTGGCATGTCACGCCGGTTGCCATAGCAATGGACCGTTTGGAGGAAGGAAGGTTTATTATCAGTTTCTCTATTGAATAAAACCTTGGATTAAATTTTGTTTTCTCCCCGCTGATGCAAAATGTCACGGATGTTTCTGACCCTGCTGAAACTCCCTCTGTATTAACAGAGTATCCAGGCCAACTTTCAAAGCCTATTTACCGTCACTGCTGAGGGAGTCCAACGCACACATCCAGTCGGGGCAGTGTCTGAATCCCCATTAACAATTTGCCCAAGCGCTGGGCTAAACCACAGAGAGCAGCAACCTGGAACGAAGCTCATCTGGACACTTCCCAAACGCTCAACAGAACACGCTAACTGTTGTTAATTAAACGGCGATCAGCTGTCTCCAAGTAGAAAACTTTCCAACAGACCAGGAGTCCCTGAGATTAATCCTGTAATGTGCGGAGCACTTTCCGATGAGCTCTTCCATGCGCTCTGCGACGGTACAGAGCAGCTGCAGAGCTACAAGACATCCAGGTCCGCATGAACCAGGCCCTCAGGCTGAGTATCAGAAATGCAGAGCAGCAGGTTTATGAGTCAGTTCTAGGAATGTGAGAAAACTGGGTAGGAAACGGCTAAACAAATTGCAGATTTTTTTTATTATATTTTTTTAAAGCTCTCTGTGTTGTGGTGCCAAGGACCCTTCCTACGCAGGCCAATTCCCCTCTTTCCCCTCACATCAAAAGCTCTTCAAAATTTGTTCCCATCACGCTTCCAGGCTGACGCACTCTCCAGCGCGTTCTCTGAAATACCACGATGAGACTTGAGAAACACTCCGGTGTTTTAACAGGTTTTTAAAAGTCAGTTGGGAAGCAGGAAACCAGCGAGCTGCAGCACGGCTCGGTAACACGGGCGAGTCGGGGCTCCTCTCTCCCAGGACAGGAGATTCCCAGAAACAGGCGTTAGCCTGAAAATCCCATCTCGCTGCAGCCCAGCAAGCCCTTCCTGGAAAGGCAGGGAGAGCGTCATAAAATCCTCAGGTTTCATCCCTGTGGAGTTTTGCAAGCTATCTGCGAAGCAGTCCGCTCGAGCAGACGGAAAAGCAGCCTGGCCTCCCTGGGACGGGGTTCGGGAAGCACAGCCCATGCTTTAGCAAGGGCGGCTGTGTTTCTGCCCCAGGTCTGTGGCAGGCCCAAGGCGCACGTGCCGGGGCTGGAGAGGGCTCGCAGCCTGGCCGCGGCAATGCCGGGGCGACCACGGGCACACGCGTGCGTTCCCCCGTGCCGGCAGCGAGGGGACAGGGAGCAGAGCGGGGAAGCAGCAGCTTGTTAAGCCGCGGCACATCACTCGCTCCCCGTGCCTGCTCCGCAAGGAGCCCAGGCACGTGTGGCTCCATCTGGCACGGAGCGGGAGAGCTGCTCCACCAGGACACAGCAAGCCACGCTGGGGCCGCAGCACGTGCGCAGGTCAGCCCCGGCTCCTGCCGGATGTCACTCATGATCCCCTTCCATCCCCTGGGATGACTCCGTCCCCATCTCTCCCAGCGCCACCGGGATACATCCAAGGGCACTGCGCCACGAGAATCTGCTCCTCACTCCCCGGCAAGGCGAAGGCAGGTGCTCTACCAGATGGCAACAACTCAGCTGAACATTAAAGACGTATCCAGCGTCAAAACCAAAGGAGTCTGCGCCCACAAGCCTCTCCCCTCGATATGCACCATTTTGGACCATAACCAAGAAGGGAAGTTATTTACGGACATGTTCTTTTCGGCCAGGAACCCACCCGTGCTGGGCCCTGCCACCCCTATGTCCATCTCACTTCTCTTGGTTAGCAAAGACATCGCACTGAGGGACATCTAGAGACCTCGGTGGTCCGGACCTGTCACACTCAGCCAGGTGACAAATATGTCCCGTCCCCCTCTGGGATTGCATTGAGATTGCACGAGGCAGACAGCAGATGGGGAAGTCAGGCTGCAGCTGAACGGGGAACAGCATCTACATCGCTGGTAATCACAAAATATAGCTGCAGAATTCAGACAGGCTGGGATGTCACCCGGCGTACAGGGGACGGATTATCATTCTAATTACACTCTACGTCTAAGGGCAAGAAAGGCAGCCAAGTTAAAATACCTTTTGATCTGTGACACGTCTCCCGTGGTTCATAAGGGGAAGTTTACAAAGACTGAGTCGTGGAGGAGTCAGCACCCCTGTGAAAAGAGAAGGCGGCTTCTGAAACCTCTCCTGTAGCAGCAACAGCGTTCAGCTCCGGGGCCACCCTGGGACAATCTCGCCAACACAAAATGGCATCAGCTCGTTCCTAACAGTGAAAGTTTGCACTTTGCAAGCTTTTGCGAGGGGCAGTCTGCGCCTGAGGGCCCCACTGCCTCGACCACTAGGAGTTACCGTCGCTTCACCTCTGCCCAGCACTCTCACTCCCACACGAGGTTACCGAAGAGCCCTGCCACACACAGCCCGACCATGGCAGAGCGTCTCACTCCGGCACGCTTCGGGTCCCAACGAGCAGCAAGTTCATAGCCTCGGCAGGGTACCGTGAGCGACGGCACGGGCAGGTGCTGGGCTGCGCAGCCCCATCGCTGCAGAAAGCAAGGAGCCAGAGCTCCTTGTGAGCGTAACTCGTGTGGAGCCCAAGGGCTGCGCGCACTCAGGATGCTATAGTGCAGATTCAGAAGGTCACTGTCCTCAGCGTTACGAAGGGTTTGCCTTTGAAACATCCTTGGCAAGGGAACAAAAATCATCATCTCCTGCCTGAATTCTGCCAAGGCATCCAACTAACATCCCTTCTTCATCTCGCACCAAACGCCAAACACGCATTAAACCCACAGCCCTGGTGTTTCACGACCCTTTTCTCACCAGAGAGGCAATGCTGGACTCCAGGCGAGCCGGGGACATTCCCCCAGCCTTGAGCTCCCAGAGCCAGTCTCACCCGTTTTCTGCCTCAGCTACACAGCAACCGTGAGGGAGACACGAGTTTATAATGCACGGAGATACGACATAACGATGGAAACGCAGCGCCAGGACGGGATGCAGAAGGCAGCGTGGCGGAGCTCCGTGCAGGTGCGTGCCCTGCCAGTCTGCTGCCGGGAAATGGCTTTACAAGGCTGCGAATGTATTTCTCTCTTCCACTTCTCATGGGAGGTCCTGAGAAGGTACAGATTTAACGCTGCTCAATTTCTACCACATATTGATCAGATATTGGTGTTCTGGAGCAGCGGAGAGCTCTCATCAATTAGGAAGACGTTCCGTGCTGCATTAAGCCCTGCAGACGGCAGTCAGAAGCCCTCAAAGGCTGACTCAAAGAGCAATTGCTTTCTGTATTATTGCATTTTCAATATGAGACTGATCTCTAAGAGGTTACATTTATTCCCATCATCAAAAATTGCTAACTGGATGAACAACGGCCTCAGCAGTCACACAGCAAGGGCACCGCAGGGATATCTGCAAATAACCCCAGCAGAACGGGACAGAGCAGCAGGCAGAGCGCTGGTTTGCCGTAAGGACACGCTGCACGGGAGGGAAGGGGCCCCCCTCCAGGGAGCTGCCCGACTCTAAGGTACAAAGCACACGATAAACACGGCCAGATAACAATTCCCCAAGAGGTGTCAAGATGGACCAAAGGAAGCTCTCGTATCCTGCGCTGCGTGACACGACTACTGCCAAAGACCACCCTCCAAAGAACCCACTCCCACCTTACACCGAATTTCAGGCTTGGGGAGGCCAGTTCACACCACAGTACTCAGGCGGTGGAAACGCAAGAGATTCCAGATCCAAGGCCTCCATCTGCCTGGACTGACGATTTCCCCTGTCACCTGGGATTTTGCAGGCTTACGGCAAGGAGCAAAACTGAAAAAGAAAAGAAGAGAGTCTGGGAAAGGGAAGGGTGTGAAGAAGAGCGGGAGGGTGTAATTGGTGCGTGCAGAGATGGTGCCTTTGCAGAGAGAAGTGTCCTGAGACACGGGTCAGGAATCCCAAACTTAGGGAAGACTAAAGGCAATAATGCATGTCCTTTCAAAAATGAGTAAAGGGACAGCTGCGGATCCCACATCCCAGCTCAGGTTGTCAGCAGCATGACCTGACTCGGCTCCTGCGCTTTGCAGGAAACCAGAAAACCAAAGGTGAAGCCTCAGGACGTGACAGAAGAGGGTGCAGACAGCCAGAGCCGCTGGAGGAAAGGCTGAGCTCGTTCCATCTCACAGCTCGCTGTTACCACCTTGCTGCCAGCAGAGACCACAGCTCCACTGACTGCAAAGGTCGCATGAATGCTCTGCACCCAAAATAAGGACCCAGGCCTGCCTGCAGCTCACACATGCTCCCCCCCCAGCAGAGAAGGAGCGCGCACAGCACTCAGCAGCTGGAAAAGACCGGGGCAGTCATCGCCTCCATCCGTCAGGGACCTCGCCATCCCCTGCGGTGCTGCGCGGTGACTGTCCGAATCCTCTCTCCGACCTGCACCCACTTCGCTTCAGTTTGGAAACCGGACCCAAGCTGAGGCCGTTAAGGAGAACAAGGAAAGAGCAGCAAAGGGCAGAGCGGCTCACAGCCTGCTGTAGCATCCAGCCAGGACTTCGTGCCTGGCACCTGAACACCGGTGCTTCAGAGGAAAGCAGCAGCTCACCGTTCACGTGGGCTGCTCCACGTGTTGCTTCCAAACGAACACGTTCCCAGAGCTCAAAGAGCCGAGCTGGAAGGGGCAGGGGAGGGTGCTCAAAGCAGACGGGGCTGAAATCTGCTGCACTGCATTCTGAATGCCTTGATCTACAGCGGCAAGCAGCACACACACGGATCGCAGAGACAGTAAAACAAATCTGCTCGTTGCTGTCTAGCTAAGAGGCATTTCTTTCATGCTACAGCAATTGCTTCCTGTAATCAATTCACTGCTGAGGCCACGAGACAACAGAACGTGTTTTTTCCCCAAAACAAGGATCTGATTTCAATTCATCTGAAGGTGGAAACAGCCTCCTGTTATCCCGGAGAGGCCAGGATCCTGGGAATTCCCAGGTAACCCTTGGAGCCTCTCCTGCTTTCTCTAGCCCCCATGTTTCTGGACCAAGCAGGAACCGGCAGCAAGCACTGCTGCCAGAGGGAACGTTGGCCCAGTA
The DNA here is from genome assembly GCA_013398225.1 of Steatornis caripensis. Taxonomy (NCBI): domain Eukaryota; kingdom Metazoa; phylum Chordata; class Aves; order Caprimulgiformes; family Steatornithidae; genus Steatornis; species Steatornis caripensis. Next base: position 11,588 of record VZSC01007558.1, read on the forward strand.
ACTTGCTGAGCGAGCAGAGCCCTGGCCGGCTGCGAAGGAAAGTGCGAGCTGTGCTGTGGGATGCCTGTGCTGAAGCCCAGATCCATTTGTATTCTGCGGGATCGTCTCCTCCGTGTGTTCGCACAGCGGATGACGGGGTCCCTCTGAGAAGCTGAGGCTGGGACGAACTCCCAGCACTTGCTCTGCTCAGCAGAAGTGCTGTTTCTATCTGAGCTCCCGTAGCTATGCCCTCCTGCTGAGCATGGGTTTCGCCACAGCGCTGGTTTGTTAGGCAGCGGTGGGCAGGGTCTTACCAAGGTTCATCACGAGGGAGGTGCAGCAGCATCACCTCACGAGCAGCCTCTGCGGAGGACACAGCACTAGTCTGCAGACCGGAAACCCCAGGAGCTCCGAGGCAGCTGGGCCGTGGCCTGCTGTCAGGAGGCTGACAGCTCATGTCACGATACGGTATTGCAGCAGAGATAGGCAGGTAGCAGTTTCACATCATAAAAGCTTGACAAAATTGCTTTTTAAATCCCTCTGGTTTTGAGCTGAACTGATTTTTTCAGCCCAGACAGAATTGTCTGCCACTCAGGACTGGTAATTTCTTCTTCAATTTCTCAGCAATCCCCCCAGAACAGAGCACGGCAGATTTCCCCAATTCACATTATCAGCACCATTTGCCTCATGAACGACACAAGGACCACCTGAGACCAAAAGGAAAGCTGTTGCCCTTCAGGTTTTCCTCTCTCATAAGCTACACCATGTCTCCGCTTTTAGCCCCCTGCCTCAAGAGCCGTGCAGTTTAAATCTGCTGCCCAGCAAACGAACGGTACATGCAAAACCTCTCTCTTAAAGTGCAGAAAATCTATTCCCTTCCTAGGCTGTTAGACGCCATGGATAATTGATACATGACTCCGCGAGATAAAGAAATAAACCATTCTTCCTTCTGGAGGCCTCTTCTGCCTCTGACTCTCAGAGCTGGGTAGCCTTTGACCTTGAGTTCTTGCATTAATGCCTGCACACAGCCAGAACAGGGATATCGCACACACACTCAGCTCCTCTCCTGGGGTTTTCACTTTCTTCTGCCCCTGAATAATGGCAGCTTTGTCCTCTAGTAAATGAAGGAGCAGCCAGTTTATTGCAGGCCCAGCTTGTTCTCAAAGATAAACCCAGTGAAAAATGTCACCTGCTGATTTGATCCGCCCCGTGTGCCACTTTAGCAGCTGCTCTATCCCAAACACCCATTACCATCAAACAGGTGGAATAATAGAAGTGTATACAGCATGTATACATAAACATGAGAGCTGGGGGAAAGACAGGCATTTCGTCTCAGAGCCCTGCCGTCCTGGCTTAGAGAGCGGCTTTGTTTAGGAGTGACAACGGCCCGGATTCACAACGCAGCTCCGTCAGCACGCAGTACCCAAGGGCAGACCGCGCAGCAGCTGGACCCCAGGTCCCCTGCAGACCACCCAGCCCAGGGCAGCAAAGCAGGACCCTCAGCAGTGACGGGGGTCAGGAAGGAAGCGCCCTGGCACCACGGCAGAGCTACTGTGGGCTTCACTCCTGGAGGGGCTTCATGCATGTCTGCACTTCCAGCAGCCACGGGGGCTCTGGTGCCGTATCAGTCATTACACAGCTACAGGGCCGGGGAAGGCAAAAAAGTGCAAGTGCTGTTTGCAAAACAGCTGTCCAGAGCCACCCCCCACCCCAGGTATCACTAGCAGACTCAGCTCTGCCAGCACCAGAATTAATTTAAAGCCATTTCCAAGCAAAGGCAAACAGTTTAATTCTGCTGCCCTTTGGCAACCCTGCTTTGATTTCTTACTGAGGTCCTGAAATAAATGGAAGGCTTCGACTCAGCTTAGCGAACACAAACAGGAAAGCCATATGACAAATTACCTTTGCAGGCACGAAGGATTCACCTGGGACAGTGCTATTACCTAGTAACCAGGAAGCAACCGCCAGTTATCAGCGTCACAGCCAGCTTTTGCGAGCGCAGCTTTCACCTGTGATGTGTGTGGGAGACGCCAGCTCTCTCACGACTCCCAGGTGAAGCAGCTCCAGCACCCTCACTCGTGGGGTGACGCCAAAGGAGTCGTAGCAGCAGCGGTAGCATCCTGAGACTTGGCAGCTATCCGCAGCCCTCCTGGGGAGTTTAAATTTACTGTCATCATTAAGGACAAAGACACAAATGTCAAACACAAGGCAGCCCATAATGGATTTAACACGGGTTGGAGAGGAGTTAACTGAAATGCAGAGCGTCCATCTTGCTTTAAGTAATTATCCTTGCAGGAAGAACACGGCTACCAAAAGCAAGCCTGCTGTAATTTCTGTCACCTTCCTCCTGACCCCTTCTCCTATTTAAAATTTCTGGTTAGCTTTACAGAAAGGAAAGCAAGACTGGCTCATTAGCGAAGGTACAAAGAAAAACTACAGCAGGTTGGGACGGAGTCCACACGGTAATCAAAACAAGGCTTTGTAGTTAGCACTGAATTCCTGCTGGCTCAATTACGTTTGTGGAGCCTACCTCGTGCTGCACGCAGCTCTGCTGTGGGGAGACTTTTCTTTGTGCCTTATTGGCTGCGCGCAGTGGTACTGTGAGAGCAGTTTCCTTGACAACATTTTTTTTTTTAAGTGGAATCTTTTTTTTTCATTCTTGCCCCACTCCATGGCTGCAAGATCAGGCCTGACTTTGAATCCCAGTTCCAAAGATGCCACAAATAGGAATCAGCGCTACACGAAAGACAACACTCCAAAAGCCCGTCCATATCGCCAGGTCCTGATCCCGCGCAGCCTGCAGTGTGACCAGGCAGGCGTGATGGAGGAGCTAAAGTCAGCAAGACAGTGATTACCGTTAAGTTGTGCATTATGCAGTTCTCCCTCCAGATTTTTTTCTACTAGTGTGACAACATTTTGTTACCCTTCATCCTGTTTTCAGTGTCTAGGGAGGAGAGAAGGGAAGAAACCCACGGCTCACCCCCACCCCACCACCAGCGACTCCAGCACAGTCCGCAGCAGGTGCTCTGCTCTGCGGTACAATACGCTCCAGCTGACTCCTCCACCACACCAGCCAGCCCCTCCATCCCCACGGAGCCCATCAAATCTGCATTTTATCTCCCCTGCGCTCGATCTGAGGCAGGAGACCCACTGACTCCCTTACTGCCCTCAAGCAACAGCAACAAAAAAGCAAACAAAAAAGCACGTCTCTCCCCTTATTAGGGCTAGTCAAGGATCTTCCAGCAAAACAGATGCTCCCCTCCCTGCCAAATGCTGACATGATGGGATCGAAGCTTTCTGCGGGAACATATTGATCCCATCACAGTTCTCAAAAAAGCAGGAGGCTCTGACTGCACTCCTAGCGCTCCAAGCTCGCAGGCAGCAGGTCTGAGCAGCACCGAGGAGGATTAGACGTCAACAAGCTGCTGCTATTTCACCATTTCCCCCCAACCCCACTCAGCACCAGCCTGATTGGTTCTGCTGCCCTTTTCCCTAGGAAAATTTCTTATTTCAGTCCTAAAGCCATTTATATTCCACACAAGAATGTCCTCTTCCCTTTTATTGCTGGAAATTAAAATTTGAAATTGAAATGGCAATAAATCACAAAGTAGCGCACAAGTCAGCCTGCACGCAGAATTATCTGCAGCAAAAGGTATCCCAAAGCACCAAGTCTAGTCAATTGGAATAGCCAGCTCAGCAGAGAGTGCCACCCAGCAAGCTAATGATCTGACAGCCCTACGGATAACAGCAAGGACAATAAAAAACAAACAAAACAGTAGCCCAGGAAGGTCACAAGCTCCACGCGCACGGCCTTGCCAAAGACAATCCAAGGGCTTTCGGAATATTATTTCAGCCAGGGGTTCCCGCTGTGCTCTCCATTCTCTGCAAAACCCTGCAGATGTTAGCAGGCCCAGCCTCCCTGCTTTGCTGGGAGCAGGGGGCCTTTCACAACGTCCTATCCTCCAACTGACTCGGGGTGCTTGTCAGGGAGAGAATTGTTTCAGTAAAGGGCTCCGATTACCAGCACTCAGCCCTGCTTCCCATCAAAGACCTTCAGGAATCACAGAGGATGCCCCACATCCTGGGACTACATTCGCTCCCTCTGTTGACTCTGTGCAGCCCTAAAGCACTCACGTTATTACTCGGTGCTTTTGGTTTCCCTTGCTGCACAGAGAAGCAACCATTCCTTACCTGGTTCTCTCCCCCTCCTTGAGCTCTTCTAATCCATCCACAGATCTGGATCAGGAATCTTCCTCTAGTGTTGGCTCCTGGCATCCCTCCTTTGTCTCCATCTACAGAGTCAGCCCTGTAAGAAAGGGCACAGAGACAGCCACCTCAAATCCTAGCTATGCTGCCAGTATCACTGCAGCCACTGCCAAAACAAAGCCCTCTTGCAGCCTCCAAATCTCACCCACAGTTGTTTCAACAAGAGGAAAGCTCCCTGCCAGTCACACCACTACCCCCGCAAAGAGCTTGGGTGCTCAGTTACCTGGTGCCAACCACATCCCTGAAACGAGGATCTGCTCAGTAGTCCAAAGAGAAGCGGAGCTCCTGTCCTGGGTGGTATGTAGGCAACTTCCTGCAACTGCACCAACAACTTTGTCAGCCAGCCAGTAACTCCGTGAGAAAGCCTACTTTGCCTTTTGATGTTGTCCCGCCAGTCAGTAGCAGCAGGACCTAGACTAAATATATGGCATGAAAAACAATGAAGACTTCACTTACGTAACTTCATTCATTGATGATGGTGATTTAAGTTCTGATAAAGAAGCAGTCAGAGCAAGGGAAGGTCCCGAGATTTAGCTCCACGCTTTGGTTTTGCAAAACGAGAATACAAATATTTAACACAGGACTATCAAGGTAACGACGTCTACATCGTTGTCTTCAGCCCTTGGACAGGCGGAAGCAAAAGGTGTTCCAGACACACTGGTGGAAAGCATTACCTGTTATGTCCCTTCGGGACTTCATCGGACAAAAATCCAGCTCTGGACAAGACTCCCTGACATGTGCATTTTCACAGAAGACTCAAGGGACTATCTAATACCCCCAACTTTGTACCTCTCCAAGTTCAGGCAAGGCAGCCCCCAGGACAGACAGATGAGCACCGTAATCCCCTTACCTGAGCCCAGCAGCCCGCTACGGAGCTCGGCTGCAAACACCCACATGGTCCAAGTGCCTTAGCCTACGTGTCTGCCTACACGTCGGGGAGCATCACAACCCAGAGCCAAGGCTCTGGGTCACCTCCAGCGTGCATGTGAACATCGCTGCCTAGGGATGTGACACTACACACACCTACAGATTTCCTAACGACCTTAACATCTCACTTCAAGATGTGTTTACTGGCAAAAAGCTACTCTTCCCCAAGAAACAGGTACTTGAAATGCTCTCTGGAAGTGATTTGCAAGCATTAACACTAAGTTAAATGAATCACAATTTTTTAGTTAGAACACACACCGTCATGGAAGTGCCAACCATGATTCCTGCAGCTTCTTTCCCCAAGCAGAACCACTCCACTCCGCTTATCATTCTAAATTGCCCCAAAAGTAGCATCTTAAGTGACACAAACACACACGTGATTGTCACCTCTCAGTACAAGTATCAGTATCTGAAGCCATCTAGATGTTAGCGGAAAAAAAAAAAGTAAGAGAAACAAGTAACTCCTATGATGGAGGAATACCGCAGCTCCGGTTAAGCGCATGGTATTTTTTATACTGAGTAGCCTTTCATTAGCAAGCCATTTCACTTTTGTGCAGGAAAACCAAAAAGGTAGAAACTTTGAAAAACAAAGCAAGAGTTTAGTGTTAAAAAAAAAACCAAACCAAACCAACAAACCACAACTATACCAGTACAAAGAGGGGATGGAACTTCACAGTGACTGCTGCCAGTCGTGCAGTCCAAGTGGTTTATTATCTCATTGCCAACAGGCACTGAAAATTTGTTCTAGTACACTAGTGGGAAAAATCTGATAAATACTAGAAACACGATAGTGATTCGCAAGTAACATATTTCTTTGATGGCAGCAAAGCAAAGCTGATTGGATTGTTATCTGTGAAGCCCAGAAAACAGCACCTCAGTATTATTTAAATAAATTATACAGACGAACGCAGCAGCATTCCCCTACCAAGGAAGAGGACGCGATGGGGATTCAGGACTCTAGAAACTCCCGCATTGTTCCCCCAAAACAATAACCCCACTCAAGCTCTGCCAGGCGTCTAGTCTCGTCCAAGGCACAAGAGAAAGTTTTACAACAGATCTTTGACAGTTCTTGGGAAAAGTTAGGAGCTGTTGTTTGATTTGGGGGGGTTGTTTTGTTTGCTAAAAGGTAAGTTCACACGTTTTTAAACAGGTAATTTGAAAGGCAGAGACCTGCGCCTCTCTGCAGCACTGTTCCCTCTTCTCAGAGGCAGAACAGCCTTTCCCGGCAGCAAACGCAAGCCATGGAGTGCCCAGCAATACAAGGGGCCCGGACAAACTTGTCCGAAGGCCTTTACAAATCAGATTAAAGAAGAACATTTAACATTAATGAGCTGCAATAAATTCATCAAGAGCCAGAGGGAAGACATTTTACTGCAAGAACTTTATTGCACTTCGTTCAAGTGCTGAACCGAGTATTGTGCCTACTGGACATGGGTCACAGTTGGGCTCCGCGCTCCCCCCGTTCGTGTCTATGCTGTATGGCAGCCTGCACTTCTCACTATTCTTCCTCAATTAAGGCTGCAGAGTCATAGTATATGATAATTAGTACATTACAAATCAGGGTAAAACTAGGGGGAAGAACGCAAAGTTATACATATAGCACGTAAATTTTATTTTATTGTTCTTCAGAAGAGGGCTTGGGGTTTGGTTTTTAATCCAGCTCAACACCTTCCCCTCCAACCTGGCTTGCATCATTTGCCAAATCGGCTTTAACCACGAGTATTTCACCTTACTAAAAACATCAATTTTGATTTGCAGAAACAGTCAGAACACTAGGCTTCTAGTTTGCCAGAGGAAGGTAAAGGCCAGAATTAGGTAATTTCAGCATCATCTACCTTGGACTCAAACATTACCAGATACGTTATTTCCCTAATGTAGGCATTGACATCACAAACACTTTTGCGTCTCCTTTATCTATTAAAGAAATCAGAAACGTTACACATCTTAAACAGAGGAAGGAACTCTGTACAACAATACAGCTTGAGTCAAGGTACAGACCGAGGTTTGTGGAGTGTGGTGTTTTCTAGCCACGGACCTCAAACGGGTCTCTTGGCACATCTGTAGAATGTGGGGCTTGACAAGTACTACCATTTTTTGCTTAAATTTATAAATCCTTTCCAGGAATAGAATTCTCAGAGCCCATTACTTGTATACTGAAAATGTTTGCACACTTAAGCTGCAGACTAAAAGCAAGTCTGGTACAGGAAGAAATCCTGTGAAGGCAGTTCACATCGCCAGCAGCTGAGGTATCGGTAAAACATGGGTACCAGTCTACACCTACTAGGGGCACAGACCAAGAAAAGCCTTTGGTGCTCCACGGCAAAAGATCGCAGGAGAGCATGACCCTAAATCTGTATTCTAAGCCTCCAATGGCTGAGTATTACAGACATAATGTCAAGTTGAAAGCATACGAGGTCACTACTGGGGCAGGGCACTCATCAAACATAAGTTTGGTAGAAGTAGCCTGGCTGAAACTGCTTACTCGAGGCGGTAAAATGACTTGTCTTGATTAATTCACTGACAACACCAACGGCCCCACAAAAAGAACGTGATGCCGGTCAAAAATCCACATTTACAGTCTGCCAATGGTTAATACGTGACAGGCATGATGGTGTGTAACTAGAGATTCTCCCTCCAAAAGAGCCTAATAAAAAAATAACAAGGCAATCGGTGGTTAAACTGACCTGTACATGAGGGCTGGCCTGGGAAAATACCCACACTAGGCATCTATTCATGGACTGCAGTTCCATGTGCGCACCATCTTTACCTCGTATATGATACAAATGAGACCCTCCCCCCAAATCGTGATTGACTCTGTTCGGCAAGGCAGAGAATCTGGACAGCAGCAAAAAGCCTTTTCTTCTTCCTTATGACAGATAAACTATTTTTAAGTCCTTGTCTGAACTGCCACTTGCTCACCTAGGATGCTTTTGACATCACTTTTTTGCCGGGACAGATTTCCTATCTAGCAACAGAAAGACAATTAACATTTCAGCCAAATTCTTTGGAAAAATAAGACTGACATACACACACACAAAATCACACACACACACATGCGCACAGCTAAAAGCGCTATCTCCCACCAATCAGAAAAGGCCTTTAGCAGATTCGCCACAGACATTAGGCAGTGAGTCTTCTGCTAAAGCCCACCAGGAAGTTTTTTCACACCTGCAGCGTCTGAACACCATGTAGACACACAACACAGACATCAACGAATCTCTAGAATATGCCCAGGTTGGGCTTAAGGCTGTCAGACTGCTCCCATACAAAGGCTCCTCCTCATGTCTGTCTGCCAGGTCCCAGCAAGGTTAAAAAAAAAAAAAAAAAGGCAACTCCATTTAAAAGAGTCCCATAGGAATTAATGCATCAGGCCCTAACTGCGGGGTACTTTTCTCAAATCAAGAAAATAGTTTCTGCACAAGCCAATGCTCTGCTGGTTTTCCTTAGACATAAAATTTACTTTATTTCTTTTCTTAAAAAGTTAAAAATACAGAAGGTTCAGAAACTGATTTTCTCCTTGCAGATGTTCAAACTGCAGCTTAAGGAGAAAACAATCCTTCACTGAAATGTTTCTCTTAATTTTTTTTTTATTTTTTTTTTCAATCACCACCATTAGGACAGATGTTGAGGAGCACTGACTCCACCACTAATTTGATGATGTAGTTTGATTCCAGATTCACATTTCCAGGTGCCAAGAGTCCAGAAAACAGCCATGCTAACTTCTGCCTTCGTTCGAGACTTTTTTATTTTTTATTGAACACAGCAGTGACCGTTGGCATCTTTGAAGCGTAATCGCATCTTAGGTCGGTATTTCTCAAGGTAAAGCAGCTGTTTGGAATTGAAAGCTCCCCTCCTTTTCCTAAAACAAAGAGAATGAAGGCTAGTATCAACGGAAAAAAGTACTGCTTTGATCACTATATACATTCTAAGACAGATTAGTCCTCGTTTCAAAGCTTTTCTGTATCTACAAAACAGCGTTTTGGCTTGGTTCCATATCCATTGACACTCTGAGGAAGGATCAACCAGGCCAGCGCATGCAGTTCATCACCGACATGCCAATACTAAAATCAAAATCCAGTTAGCAAATTTCAGCGTATTTTCTTGGATGGAGAGAGTTTATTTCTATCACCAGCAGTCGTCACTGAACACCACCAAGGTCACCCATTCCTTGCAGATGCATGTGCTACTTATTGTATCAGCACACCAAGACCATGACATTCAGATACAAATATCTAAGAGGCTCTCAGGAAAGAGCTTCTCAGTACAGAAGGTACCATACCCACGAAGAAAAAAAAAAGAATTTAAGAAAGGAAAAATACCGAAAAACCTGTTGACAGCAATACAGTCTACAAAGATAACTGAAGACCCTGGGAACCCAAAAAAGGACGAACTGCTTTTTTGGCAAAGCTCATTCAACATAATCTTACCTGCTGGGCTTCATTTCAAGATCTGATGTTATCACTAAACCAACAGAGCTCTGCAGTCTCATCCTTCACCAGTTTTGTTATTTTCCAGACAGCATGGTTGCTGACATTTCCTGGGTGGGTAACACGCTTACCCACAACACCCGTAGGAGTGCTGGTGCTCACCTACTTGCTGTAGAAATTCTGCTCAGGGGCCCAACCTCACTAGATTTTTTTTTTTTTTTTAATTAGGAGCAATTAGTCCATGCTCAATTCACCCATGATTTTTATAGCCCCAGTCTAGACATTTTTTCCTCCCAAGTTCAAAATCTTTGATTAATACATAAGCCTAGATTTGGGGGTGGGGTGTGGGGGGGAAATCACCTTTTAATTGTCATCTTTAAACAGAGGAAAGGGCACAACCTCAGCATTAATGTCAAAGTCATGCCCGTTACTGTCAGGGTATAGCTTCCAGAAAACAAATCAGAAATCTAACAAACTTTGCTGAAGACACACACTGTTCAAATACAACAAACTGAGAGGTTTCTTGAGAATGGGGAAGTTTAACTTACTGCCTTATAAACTGAACTGCATCTTCGTACTTCATTCCACATTCAATGAGAGCAAGTGCAACCAGGACAGGAGCCCTAAAGGAGAAATCAATATTTAAGAAAGATCTGGAGAAAAAAAAATGGAATCCCTCAAAATACATCAAATTAATCTCTAAACAAATATCTTAAGTATTTTCTTTTTAAGCATTATCTACAGGAAGACATTTGCCTGCTGAGTAACTAATGTAAAATTTCTTTCAGTAGACAGCACTGCTTCCAAGACACATGCACAAAAATAAAAATCAACAGCTCCTTAGCGTTTGGGGCATGAAACAATTATTCTACATTTTTACGCTTTCTCATTTCACTATAACCTCATTTTCTACTCTGCTAAAACAAGTGTGTAATACCTCTTGCATGCATTTTGCTTCTTATGACACTGTCGATTTAGCTACAAGTGAGATAGATCTATGAAGCAGGAACAGATGACATACAGATTTTTTTTTTAATTACATGCTGTACATGGAACTGGGTGTTCCAGTGACAGTAGAGCAAAACTTTCTACTTTGGGATCCACATTTTGGAAATCAGTTAAGGGTAAAGAGCTGTCTTTTCAAACCAGCCGAAATCACAGTTCACCCCGCTAAACACACACAGTTGCAACAGGCACCTCTGACAATGGAGGAGCAAAGGGTCAAACAGGTGCTAGCATTTGGACAACTTGTACTTAAGGCTAAACAAAAACAGCTCAGGAGAAACAACTCTCACTGTCACCACCATGCTGCACCTGCATAAACAGAATTATTCACTTACAAAAGGAAACAGTTTGAAACTTCAAAAGTCACTTTAAAAAAAAATCCTGTCTCTTTTTACTATAGCTGAAGTTCAATTCCCTACTACAGGTAGACAGTTTTCCCGATTAAAGCAAAAAAAAATATCTGTAAAGCTCTTGCTTTTCCCTCTGCCAGAAGCAGTCTGAGAGCAACGGCAAAACAGTCATTCTGCAAGGAACAGCTACACAACAGGAGTTTGCATGACAGAAGGTAGGAAGCTTCTGGTAGCCTTTGGCCTGGTATTATGCAAAACACAGGAGAGCTGAAATCACTCGAGTTACACGTGGCCACCTTCCTGAAGATGTTCCTCAGACAAAAATAGAGCAGCAATGGACAAACAAATGTTAACTGCCTTGGGTTTGTTTTTGGCTCTTGTGTCTTCAAATACTGGTCATTTCTCCCTCTTCATTTCCCCTCTTGCTTCCTCTCTAGGGGATGGAACGTTAAGAACTTGACACACTCCAAATCTGTGCTTACTCGTCCTCTCTAACCCACCTTTCTCGCCCCCTCATTCATATCCTTAAATATTAACAGTCCCATGGTTACTGTAAGAATACTAACACTTAAACTCCAGTTCCTCCTAGCCCATACAACAAACACAACATTCAGAGATTACAGTTGGAAATATGAACGAATGTGGCTTTCCCAAACGGGTCTTCTTCAATTTCATCTTGAAAGGAAGTAACTTCCCAAAAAATGAAGTTATATTTTCAGTGGTGAGGAGAGAAACACGAGTCTGCCTGTGAGAAGAAATACAAGCCTAACTCTTCTTACCACTGAACTGAAGCCACTTGAAAGAAAGTAATTGACTCAGTTTTTCTAAATGTTTTTTTTTAATCACCATGTGCTTAATAGTATCCTGGTTAAAAACAGGAGGAAATAAAAAAAACCAATCGCACAGCCTTATAAATTGTACTATACACATGTATTGCATTTGTCAAGAAGCACAAGAGATTTTAGTGTTTTTGCAGAAAGACACATACTTTCAAATTAATAGCATCTCTAACTGCTCATGTGCTTCATGACAGACAACACTGTTCTGCACATTCTCTCCAAGTTTCTCCTTTCATCCTGGATCAGAGTTATGAAATTACTGAAGATTTTTACGCTGCAGTAAGTCTCTCTTGCTTTAATGACACGAACTCGACGCTGCTGCTTTGAAGTGTTATTTGGGAGAAAACTGAGAAATTGGCGCTTACTTACCACCATCCATGACCTCTCTCCCAAACAAATAAACCAACTTTAGGTCCGGTATAAAAACAAGACAGGGAATACTAACCTTCCCAACCCTGCAACACAGTGAACCGCGACACAGCATCCAGGCTCTTCACGAAATTTGGTTTTCAACAGGTTCAGCCAGTCGTCAACTATCTGGTTCGGGGGTGGTGCTCCATCATCAAATGGCCAGTCCTTTGAAGGAAAAAAAGGACATTAGGCATATGGATTTCAATCCAGAATCAACAGCAAGGTAGCTAGAAGTGGGAGAAGGGAAACACCGCATTCAGCAAGAAGTGCATAGTACACAAGCAGTGCTGCGGGTATTTTTCTGGTTGCACAGAAGTTTGCAAGTCAATATCATCATGCAACACTAAATGTTTAACAACCATTTAATTGCACTTTTCAATAACATTTCAATAAAACTCTAACTCCTTTGCAGTATAGAATTTTTAGAAAAATAGCTACCCTTGAAATCTCATTTTATTAAAAATATGTAAAAATCAATAGACATTTCAAATAAACATTTGAAAGATGAGAACTCTGTAGACTTTTGCCTGCGGTTGTGTCAACCTTTTAAAATACTCTCTGTACTGCAGACTCTGTACAGAGGAGAAGCTACTTCCTAACAGTTCAAGGGGATCAGCAGAGGACAAGGTACTTCGTAACAACTCAAAACAGATCAGCTTGTCCAGCTGCCATGAATCCAATAAGCAAGGAAGTTAAAAATACCTGGCTATTTCCAAGCAGAAAAAAAAAAGTTCACGAGCAAAAAAGAGTGTTTAGAAAAAGGCAAAGTCAACAACTAAGCAGCACTTAAAATTACATTTCTGCCTATTAAAGGGGTAGCCAACATTTAAACCACCTAGGCCACATTTAATATCAACAACATGGCTGTCAATCAAAACTACATGTGAGAAGCTTTCCATTTTCTTGAGATCACAGCTCTCTCCCGGAACTTGTGCTAAGACGAGCACTAGACGTCCTGTATTTCAAGACCAAGCACAACATCACATGCTTTATAATCTTCTCAGACACAGGGAGTGCCCTGAAAAGCGCACTCCCAGATGCAAGGGAAAAAGTAATACTTAGTAGTTACTTAGCACTTTTCATTAGACGACTGCAAAGCATTTTACAAGAGATACCCATAGCCAGAGTTTTCTTATTATTCAACAACCTCTCTAAATGGTAGGGAAACTGCTTCAAAAGGAGCCCTCCTCTTCCCTCACGGGTTAGAAACAAGTCTTTCAGGTAGGACCTTGAGAACGGGTTAATGTAAAGTAATATTCTCTGAGGCCTGAAAGAAGCACGCAGAAACTCTGAACGAGTACAACCAAAGGTAAAAATCCATCAGACTTTTCAAGTGCACTTATTGCTACCCTAATACTTCCTGAATAGCAAGCACAGCTCAGCACAGACCCCAGCCCAAGAGCACCTTATAAATGGGTTAACACTCAAAAAAGCTGCAAGGTGGAAACCTGCAGGAACTGTGAAACCAAAAAATCTTTTAAGTTACTGAAGTAACTTAATAAGCGATTAATTCAGGAACATACACAAAGTCTGAAGAGTGCAGAGAACTTTTTTAAAGCAAATGGGAAATTAAAAATCTCTGGGACAACGCAAAATGAAAGACTATAGAAACAATATCCTGAAGTAAAACTTGTTCCGTCTAATAAAAGGCTTTTACAATATTTTCCACTCAATCACACAGTTAGCTGTATTATTTTAGGCCTACTGTCATCCACTGTCCCAGGAAGAGATGTATGGGATGCCAAGAGAAGAGGCATTACCCATTGAAAGATGTTTTCATTTGAAACTGCCTTGCAGAGAACAGGATTTACGTGCCGGTTGTGCATCCTAGTTTCGGATTAAATTAAATCCTTTCAATCAGACCCAATACAGGAGGTTACTGCATCGCTTCAGCTTACGTGTTAACCACCCTGTCCACACGATTCTTGTCCTGGCCTGAATTAATGACAATCATCATTTCCCCACAGATCATCACCTTCCCAGGAATGGTACACCACCAACATTAAATTAGCACTGATAAAACACTGCTGCATGGGACACTGCCCAGAATGAGGAACAAGAATAATTCAGGGACTAGAAGAGTAATCACAGCAAAGTTTTGCAGTTATTTTCCTGATCAGTTCTGCCAGCATCACCTCCGAATTCCTGTCAGACAGGATAGAAAACAAATCACTAAGCATCACAACCAAACCACTCATTAACAACCAGGAGATGCACCGAGACTGTGCAAACAGAAAATACAGCTCTTTTGTGCCACCCTGCAGTAGCCAGGAAGGATGAGAGGCAAGAAAGGGTTATTCTTATCCACCCTTTATCTGGAGCAGCCTTGCTCAGCAGAACAGCTCCGGGTTTGCCAGTCAGCAAAGACTGCAGGATTGGCAATGCAGAACTGAGACGACCAAGAAGCAGTAACAGGACTTTAAAGTGACAAAGACCTCTTTCTTCCAAACCCGCGTGTGACTCGCACTGAAGTTACAGCAGCAAAACACTCCCAGAACTGCCCGCATCTGCGTAGGATGGGACCGCAGCCACCCGAGCGGAACTTTCCCACCTTCGATACCAGAGCCCATGGTGATGCAGTAAACGTACTCCCGACTGCCTGCTGGCATTCAGGCAGCGGCCGTTCTGGAGGGCACAGAAATTCCAATTCAAGGGTGAACAGTAAATGAGTGACCGACAAAAGCAGAACAGTGAGACGTGTCTTAGATGCTGAAGACGAACAGAACTACTGTAGCCTCCTCGGTTGCCAGCCAGCGCAAAAGTACTTCCACCAAAAAAACCTACCAATTTTTTTGATGTAGCATTTCTATGTAACAAGGCCTTAGACACCAAGACAACTGTAAGAGCTGCAGAAGCCCACAGCAACTAAATCCATCCCTGCCTCCTGGATTTAATCTCTGTTGATAAACACGCGCACGCAATAGTACTACTTCAAACACAGAACGTCTAATTCTCTGCTTTCTCACTATGCCATCTGCCAAAGCAACTCTCTAGCTGCCATGTTCTACCCATCTTGCCAGTACGTGATCCTGTATCATGGCATGAGAGCAGGCTGTGCTAAAACGCTCTCGTTTTCAGGGCTTTCACTACGCTTTTGACCTCAACAGTTTTAAAATAGACACTAATCTCTCCCGGGCTGTGTTTTTAATCTTAATGTTATTTTTGCAAGCAAATATTAGCTTTAAATACTGACGTGTTATTTTCTCAGCCAGATGGTAATTCAATACCATTTCTGAACAGCAACAGGATTCTGCTTTGAAAAAGCATGCATTCACAGGAAGGAAAAGCTATACAGGACATGGTCGTGTCAGTGACTAGTTGAACTTATCACAAATAGCAGAATACTGGCAATACAGTAAATTACTAAGACAACCTCACGACTGGGATCATCAGGATCAGTGATGCCTGTCACCCTTCTGTCACCCTTAACAGATGCCCAGCAGATTTATGCTCTCTCCTATTTTGTCTTCCGCAGCAGTTGAATGCTAAGAAGAACAGGTACGTACCAGATGCAGAGAGGCTTGTTAGCTGAGAGAAACGTGTACAGACACAAGACTCTCACATGTGTTACTCAAAGCGAAAGGCTCTCCAACAGAACGGTGCTCCACAGAGCTGGCGGAAAACAGCATTTCCAGTTTTTAGAAAAGCTTCCTCAAAAAACTGCTTTCAGTTCAAACCTAGTCAACACCAAGTTTTAAAGTTTCTTGAGAACCAAAATCCCCCAACTATGTGAGAAACACAGGCTCCAGAGCACAGAGCACTGCCCGGCTCCTGCAGCTGTACCGGGGGCCCAGAGCCATGGACCGGAGAAGGGGAATTTTGCTCACAGCTGCAGGAGCCAAGGTCAGCTGGCCTCAGAGGGCAGCCACCCCAGCAGAGCTGGACACCTGCAAAACTGTCCTAAGTCTTCTAGGAAGAGCTCAGATCTCTGCTCTGGCACAGGAACACAGAAATACTCTAAGCCTCAGCTTAAATCAGGGCTCTGAGGGCTTCCACACCAGAAGTTTAATCCTTCCAGTCTCTGAGAACCTTAGGAATTACCGCAGCTAGAGGTTACACAGCAGCATGCTCGAAAATACGGCGATGCCCAAGTCCAAGACAGCTCTAGAGTGAACAGAAATGCTATTCCAGACCACAGCCCGAGGAACACTGGTAGCCCTGTAATGACTGATTTCTACACCACCACTGAGGCATGCATGGCTGCCTGGAACTGGAGTAAACGCTTACTAGGGCTGGAAGCCAAGAAACCTGACCGACCTGTACGTGGAATGTTCACAGATATGCCAGGATACAAGTTTTTCTCCTAATGGAAAACCGCAGAAGTTTTCCTCCGACTTAGCCATAAAACTCAAGAGGCAATAGAAGACTAACTACCTGCAACAAGAAGGTTAAGAGGCAATTTCTGGCCTAACAACGCAATATTACTCACTCCAATAAAATAAACTGATTATATCTGACACACTATAATAATTCAGAAGTATTGCCTGGAAAAATACCGCCTGCAAGCTTAGTATGAGCACACACCTATTAAAAAAACCTCCCCTAAAACATCAAGCAATACTAGACGACACAGTCCGTCATTGCGTAACATTAACTGTGAGTAGCAGTTACGGCATTCCACCTGCTGAACAGGGAAGCCACCAGCAGCCAGGCTCCATTTAGAGGTGAGCAGTGACGAGGCTATCGATCGATACCCAGCTACAGCCCTGTATCAGTGTGTCAGCTACAGGCTCAGAAGGTGGCACTTTTTGAACAGGCAAGAGAAGGGGAAGTGCTGTGTCTAGAGAACAGGACCAAACTGAGTTGCAAGAACCACAAGGCTGAACATTGGATTAGTATCCACCTAGTCACTAGTCAAAACGCAACCAAAATATCTCAACAAATCCAGAAATCCAGGAGCAAACATTTCTGAGCGTTCAGGGGATAGTAATGAATCAGCAAGCACATCTCACAAAAGTACAGCGAGTTTCTCAGAACCAGCTTTAGCTGACGCAGGGAATCACACTGCTTTTGGCAGATCTGAAACAGTCATAAGCTCTTGCCCAAAGCATGACAGCCATCCCCACCACTTGTAGGCAAGGCATTTTTCACGTTTAGACAGCTTTAAAGGCAACTCACTAGAACCTGGATTCCTTCTTTTTCGATAGGAGCTTGATCATAAGTGGCATCACAAACTCGCACCAAGGTTGTCACTCCATACTTCTTCAGCTCCTTCAAGAAAAAAGAAAACTCATGAGCACACCGACAGAGTGAAGAATCAAAGAACTTTCCCATCAGCTACAAAACTAAACATTTTCCACAGAGTCAACAGTACCGTGACTGTTGCACAGCTCCACGGTGACTAAACAATGGAGCACGGGCCGACTCAGAAAGGGGAGCTTATGGCCTACGTTAGGACAAGGGTTACAAGTGACAGGAGTGACTAGGAAACACCTCTGAATTCTTCTTCTCTAGGGAAATGTCAAGGTGGAAAAAAGCACATATATAAGAGGAAAATTAAAATAGCTGCTTATATTCCCCATGCAGCTTCTTCTTCTCTTTAAATAGAAGCCTGGAACTGTTTGCTTCAGCCAGTGTTGACATTTTGAGGCAGGGAGGAACAGAACACACACACACCACCATACTCTAGCTTCCTTGTAATGCACTATAAGTAGCACATTGTGCTGGATAAATAATCAGAAGATCAAACAAAAGCTGTTCCAGTTCACTTTGAAGGTTCATACAGCAAGCAGAATTTCCTCTGTTTGGACTGAAGCACTATCACTTCTAACAATTAGCAAGAAAATCTATTCCCAGAGTCAGGACTCCTGAAAAAGGAAGACAAATTCACCAGGGTGGGGGGGGAATATATATATGTATATATATAAAGGCCAAAAGAATGTGGCTTTCAGACAAAATTAACCACTAATATCTGAGCAGATTCACGGTGAAGAGCACAGTGCTAAGTGATGGAAGTCTGTTAATAGCCACAGTCAGACATCACTATCAGATGACAGGATCTCTTTGGAATGAAAAAGGCCTGCATACACCAGATGAAAGTCCTCTAGATATAAGGTAAAAGGGCACAAAGATAGAGCAGGTTTGGGGCAAACAAGAATGCAGAAATGCACTGTACAGCTACTACTCTGACGATACTGTTACCTTTCCAGAAAACTGAATATAAAATTTTGCAGTATTTAAGACCGTACGTGTCAGTAAAAGTGTGATCCCTGCCCACCATAACTGACTCTTCCCCACAGTTCAACCCAGGCAGGTGTCATTTTTCACGGATAAATTGTGGCACTTGCAATCTCTGACAATTCTGGGATAGGCAGGGCAGTTTGAGAACACATCCTGTAAACTAAAACATCAGTTGAAGTATTGCACTTAATCCTGTCCTAAGAGAGAAGAAAGGTCAGAAAGCAGTTACAGTTCTGCTACTTCTTTAAAAGCCAAAAGATGAGCAACAGATCGATGCATTAGAAGCACTGCGTTATTTAATGAAAAATAACATTTAGAATCGCACAACATGCAGTCCTTCAGAAACCAGAACATGGATGATGGCGAGGGTGTGTGTTCATATTCTAAAATGGAAGCTCATCCAGCGTCTTGCAATTAATGTAATTAAAAAATACGGGACTTTGGGAGAAAGTCATCGGTGGATTCTCTTCTCATACTGTCAAGAGAACGCAACAACCTATTAAACATAAAAACACCTCAAGTTTCAAGTAACATGTAACATATAGCCAAAGCATTGAGTAACAGATGTGAAGAATGACTGTTCTGTACTCCTACAGAAACTATGAGCGTACAAGGAGAGAAGGATGATACTTCGACTGCCTTACCTCAATGAACTTGCTGAGGGTTGCATTGGTCGGGTTATGAGTGATCAGGAAACGCATATTCTCATAAGTAATTTCCACGGGGGCTGGACGGTTCATAATGGCAAACAAAATGTGTAAGGGGCCAAAAAAAAAAAATTTTTTAAAAAAAATCAATAACCTTGGAAACGTTTCACAGCAGAAAACATTAAAAAGACCACTAAAATGCCTGGGATTGATCAGAGCTTGCTTTGACGTGTTTGTTCCTTAAAGAATTCGCTTCTAGAAAAGCAGGTTTGCTTCAGAATCCACTTGAATTCAACTTCGGCCTCAATTACTGCAGGTGGTATCCTTCAGACTCCAAAAATTCTGACTACATGCAAGACTAGGCAGCCTGTTCTACATTTAGGCACTGGTGAGGCAAAAAAGTAAGGGCAGATTTTCTCTCCACTTTGTTTTCTTGATGCTTAGTTTTGCTAGAGTCAGTAAAAGGAATATGCTTCCAATGTGCAGAAGATATCCCATATATTTGAGTGTGTTCACTGTGTCTGGAGTCTTCAAGGCAAAGTAATTATGGCACGCAGAACCCCCTGCACTCAGCTCACTTGTCAGCCAGGATGCTGTGCTGGGCCTGGCAGAAGTCTGCCCTCACACTCAGAATCGCCATAAATGTGCGACGTATATTCCAACAGAACACCTGAAGAGAAGAAAAATATCACGTAAGAGGAATTGTTGCTTCTGCTTCCAGAAACACCAAATACTGACCCTCCTAGAGAAACTCAAATTAGGCTACATAAAACTGTGTTTAAAAACCTAACAAACAAAACCAGCCTTCACTGGAGTCCCGATAGTTGTAATCCCAAATACTCTTTCGGCACCGAGTACGCTCTGGCCCAGGGACACAGGACTTTTCGTAACTGCTGTTCCTGGCAGCCAGGCACCGGAACACAGAACAAGGAAACCTTTCTGTGCTCTCTGCAGCCCCTCCCTCCCAACCAGGTGCCCTGGAAGAGGAGAAAATAGCACAAAGCCAAGTACAGGCTTGAAAGTGTCTCTGGGTACAGTCGTACCTGTTTGGCTTAAGCCCAAACATGTAAAAAAGATCAATGGTATGGCTTTATTTTCCGAGCAAAATAAGCAGTACAAGCAGAAATAAGAGTATAACTGCCATATATTTGAGCTTTTGCTAGCAGGTAAGGTTCACCAACATTGTTGTATCACCATACTCCCAAGAGCAGTAGGGAGATACTCTCCAGAGATCAGTCGTTTCAAAAGCAACCAAATGGTCACTTAGCAGCAATAACTTTTAGTTATTCTCAGTCTTCTCTGTGTTTACAGACTAGGGCATTAAGACAGTGGCAGCCTCCAGCCCTAACACACAGGATTCAAAATATAGCTGGTTTCGCAGCAATGATAAAAGATGGGGAAATGTAATTCTACCACGAAGTTTAGAGGGATGAAGATGGAGCTAAACTAAACTAGCACAACTCATTTAAGGCTGAAGTATTAAATCAGCAACACAGCTTTTCACTGCATTTAAAAAGTATGAAGCCAAAGAATCACTACTGACACTTCTCTTATATGGAAAAACTTTTAAATCAGTTGAATAAACTCTGAACTAGCAGCCAGAAGTCACAAACCTGCAACTCAAGCAGAAAGGTCAACGTGGCACAATTAGGGAAACACACACACGTGTGGAAGTTCACAACCCAAACTTCCAGCGCACTCAATGTTTTAATGAGACCCTCACTTTAAAATAGTCAAATTAAGCACTACAAAATTACCTTTTTCAATGACATGAAGTCAAAAATCACCCAAAGAACAGCAATTATTTCCTTAAAGAACAGCTTTCAGTGCCAAAAAAATACATTAATTAGGTTGCCAGAGGCAAGAACAAAGATGTTTTCAATAACCTCCCCCGACCCTAAAGCAGTTCTTACTCCGAGTGACTGAAATACAAATTTCAAAAACGAATCCTGAAATATTTTATCAGTGTAACGACTACAGGATTAAGTCTCACCCCAGATGGAAGAGTCCCATCTAAACACGTCATATTCAAGTCCTTACACTTGTCAATTCTTACACATTTGTCACAACTCTCATGTATAGTACAGAATCTCAAAGCAAAGGATTTGTTAAAATGTGTTGCAGTCTGCTCTAGCTGTGATGTACAGGGAACAGAATGACTAAAGTTACAGCATCTGCACGTGTCCAACACCTGTAAAACTTGATGCAAGAAAGCCGTCTCTCAGGGAAACACCGGCCTGTTTTTCCCCCAATTTGAATATACACTGCAGTCATCTGACGCATCCCGGAGAGCGACCTGCAGACTTACATTACCGGAACGGTTTCAAAACTAACTTTTGAGGCCCTAACAAGGTCATTTAAATAAAAGCAGTGGTCAAGAGATCTTGGCATGGGAGATCAAAACTTGGAGCCAGAGTACCAGAGGCTTACAGCATTACAAAGTACACTGTCGCAAGGGAAAGAGCTATTGTGTCACATTTAAACAAATCCTTTAAACATTTTTCTTTTCAGCACCAATAATTTGGTTGGAAGAGCCTCATCCCAGCGATATTTGCACTGCAAGTTGTATCAGATCAGGTCGTTATGGTTACACTTCTCCTCCCTCAAGCAAATCAAAGAGGGAATTTCAACCCAATTATGTTAAAAGTCTTTTGTAAAAACTATTTAACAAATCGTTAAGAAAGGACACACAGTTCCAGTAAATGAAGTATGGCAGGGGGAGTCACCAACTCAAGTCCTACTCTCTGATCCACAGCTGCTCGTGGTGTTACTTTCGCCAAGCCACTTTGAGTAGCTCAACCCGTCCGCAGAATACAAATGACACCATCTCACCTTCCCCAAAGGAGTATTACTGAAGCATTTAATTAGCTAATCGCTAAGGAGTGATTAAAAATGTAAAGCACTGTATTTAAGTCTGAAAAATTATTTCCAGAAGGGTAAGACGTTTATGTAGCACACGACCCTATTTTTAAAAGTTTGGTTACCGACACAAATCCCTTCATCCCGTGACTTCCAACTGCTAACTGTTACGCTAAAGTTTAAAAACAAAAACCAGGCTTCTAATGAAGAAAATGAAAAACAGGAAAACCTCTATTGTCTGCAACTTCTGATCTCCCCAAGTAAATACTTTAAAAATGTCTTCCTCCCTGTGTTAGCAAGCAAATTTGCACTTCAAAATCCCAAGAGGATTGAGCACTATCAAACCAATGACAATAACGAGTAACCAGGTCTAGGCACAACATAAAACAAGAAATCATTTGTCAGCCAATTAACCTTCAACTTTTTATACTTAGAAAGTGAGATAGCACATGGAGAGAAACCAAAAAGTTACCGCACGTTTTATGCGGCTGGCCTCAGAAAGGGAGAAGTATCCAACAGTCAGCGCTGCTAGGAATGAGGTGCGGCAGCTCCATGAGCAACCAGAGCCGGAGAAAAAGCAGAGACAGCAGCACAAACAAGCCAAGCAACAGCCACGCAAGCATCTGAAAAGAACTAGATATGCTTGGGAGTCAGGTCCTGATTCTTTAACTTAAATTATCAGAGAATAATCATCGATCAAGATGCCTATCTACACAACCAAGTTTAGTGAGCTGTGACAGCCTCCGCACCTACAGACATGACTAATTTAAGTTCTAACAGCCCTGTGAGCTCCCCAGCTTCCACGCTCACACAGCCACACATGCCGAGAGCGCTTGATAAAGCCTCACGAGGCCAATTTGAAAAGAATGTCTTTCAAAGTACTATGAACGTGCAATAATATGCTTAAAAGGTGAGCAAGGGGCAGTTCTATTAACTAACACAAATAAATCAGGGTGATTAACTAATTAAGAGAACAGTTAAATTAATTCCTGACTTGAGAGAAGCTTCACTTGAGATTGTCTTAAGTAAAAATCCAACACACCTACAATATTCATCTCCAGTGGCTGCCTCGTCTACCATTCCATCGACTCCTAAATTAGATACTTCAACAGGGCAAGTCGCTTGCTCTTCCGTACTGAGCCTGTACGAGTTCAGGGAGACAGGACTAACGAAAAACAAGTAATAACATCATAAGGAATACCTAGTTCCACCATCTCCTTCAAAACACACCAGTAGAAGCGCTGCCTTAGCTACACCAAGACAGTGAAACAGCTCGCAACAGCTGCAGCTTCCAGGGATTGCAAAACACGGATACCTTTGGAAAGGTCACTTGGATCACCTTTCAAAATAACCCAGCGCACAGGATGCAGGGCAAAGCCTGCTAATTTGTCAGTCGGTATTAAAAGAATACTTCAGTGTTTTGAAAACCAGCGTTTTCAAACCATCTCAGCTAATTTTGTTCCTGTAGGTGGGAATCCACATCCCATATTAACAAAGTCAGGTCACGAGCTGTCGAACTTTTCCTCTTTTTCCTCTTCTATAAAACCTCACCCTGTTTGCATTTACACACGTGAAATCAGCACCACTGCGCACTGACGGTACACAACCTGATCCCATAAAAACCGCCACCCTGATACGGCGCCGCAGCCCAGCCAGGCTCTTCCTGACGCTCTGCGTACGTCACACTTCACTTCCCCTTCCTGCATTGCCCCGCGCGGTGACCCACATTCTATCGACAAACTATCAAAATGCCCTGCTGCTTCTGAAGCACAAGGTGCTTTTCCAGTCAAAGAATTCAGCGAGACCTCCAAAATTAGCCTTAAAACAGTGGCAACACACATTAGCAAGAACCAAAACAACCATCTTTTCTAAAATACACTCTCCTAGTATACAGAGAAAAGAAACTCTGGAACTAAAATTCTTGGAAAAAATTCTTGAACGCTGTCTGAAGGAAGCTTGCTCAGAATGACACGTGCCTAGAGAGGGGTGAGGTCAAAAATTTTACTGTTCCACCCTATCCACCCCCGCTGCGGAGCTCCCTCCCAGCCTGCTGACAAGTTCTGCGGGTGACTCATTCATTTCCTTTTGCACTAACCCAGTCGCCCCGTCCTAGGCCGAATAACCCACGGCAGCAGATAGAGATCTTCCTTGGCAAGAAAAAAAAAAGATTCAGATTAAAAAATCCTCAATTTTAAAGTGGCACATCAGGAAACAGTAACAATTGTGAAACATACCATGCAAGACTACCCAGCGCAAGACCAATCCTGCAGCAAAACTCAACTTTGACTACTATGCAGAAAAAGTTCAGCTGCCATCCCTAAATTTGGGCGAGGACAAACCACTGTATCCAACATAGGCATCAATGCACCAAGAAGATCATCACGGCAAGCTCGGCGGTGGGAAGTGATTAGATCCTGCTTTAACTCTTTCAGAAAGAACTGATAGGCACAAGTGCTTTATGCTACAGATATTTTCTTTTCTGTGAAACAGAACCTGCTTCGTTGTTAAAAATGCTGTTCTGCCGCAGGATTTTTTGAACGCCTTCCCCACCCACTGTTCAGTTTTTAAAATCCCTTCAGAGGACACATTTGAATGTTATTTACATACCATGCCCAAAAAGTTTAAAGTTACTAAAAGTGTTGAAGTCAAAACCAAAAGGCCTCGCGCTAAGGCAAAGCAATTGAAGCCATTATCCTGTTTAAGTCACAGAATTACATTTAAGTAAAATCAAAAGTTACTTAAGACAACAGTCCATGACTATGTGACACTAACAACTCATTCCTAAAAATCAGAATGCCGAGTCGTCTAAGCTGTATCAACTGTCGGTTTTTGAAAACACATCCCTGCCAGATCATCAGCTTCCCCAACAACTCAGACTAAATGCTCTCACACTTTAAGATGAAGCATCAAAAAAAAAAAAAACCCAAAAAAACTTTAACAAGTCAAGCAGGACTTGAAAGCAATTTCAAATCACACAGCAACGAGAATATTATTCTATGAAGCTACAGAGTTTAATTACTTGCATCTTACTCATCTCACTTATTTGAATTTGCCATATACCTCTGCCTGAAAAATGACTTAGTGGAGAGCTGGCTCCTTTTCCATATTCCTGTGGCAGTTGAATTCAGTCTGACAACTGAGACTGACGCTTACTGATAAATTTCGCTGCACGTCCACAAAGTCTCAATTGTTAAAATCCACAGTCCATTATCTGGAGCAGAGCTACACTTTCAGTGTAAGAGACCAAAAAGGATTTAACTTTTTAATACAGAACAGTGAGAAACAAGGGGTAACAAAAAGGTGCTGGTAACAGTGACCTGAATAGAGACAGCAACCCAGCGTCTCAAGTGTTGTAACAGAAAAAAGGACCGAGAGATTTAAGACTCCTTTGCCCCTTCACAATTAGCAAAATAAGCCACAAGATGATAGAGAAGTCAACAGCCACTATGAAGGTATGTTAGACTCTTATGACATGCATGAGCCAGATACTGGCCTAAATAGGTGCCAGCCTGATCTAGCACTGCAATTCGCATGCATTAAAAAGAGTAACTTCCAGCCCACGTTCTGGAGCCATTAGGTCTATTCTCCAATGTTTAGGCAGAGCTGTTTTAAATCTCCAACTCTTTAACAGGCAAACTAACACAACAAACAAATACAACAGACAACACAGAGCTCCTTTCTGCTAGCTCAGGAAGGGAGGCATCACTGACAATGTGTTTTCTCCTCCAAAGATATCATTAAAATACACAACCTACACCATTTGCAAAAATTATCTGCTTGCACCACAGCATTTGAAGAGCTACACTTTCAGCTGTGATCGCCTTCCTGGAACCGAGGACAGAAACGGGCCTCTCCATGAGCCACACACGCCCGGCTCTCCCCAGAGCCGCACATCAGCGCTCTCCCTCTCCCTCGCAGCCTCCCAACAGTTAACCAACTCAGCATTCCACTGCGGTGGGGCAAAGTCCAGGGCAGGAGCGAGGAAACTGGCTGCAATCAGAGTTCAGCTCCGCTCTGATAGAGGAAGAACGTTTGAGTACTGCTGTGTGGAAGAGAATGATGGATAATTGCAGGTAATTAAACCTGAAGTCAATCACCTGTGTTTGAGATGTACGTAAAAACATCACGACTTGATCCTATGTAAGACGACAAAGATTCCTGGCTATGCATCCATACGTACTCCTACCCTAACTCCAACTGATCTTTCCTTTCCAGTAGTTGAGTTCATTAAATCTAAGTATTTCTACATGTTGAGTCATAAAGAGAGAGATTTTTCTGGCTGCTGCTAGTGGTGGGTTTATCATTTTTCTTCTTTAAATACTAACTGCAGTTCTGAGTCAGAAGCCGAGTGGTTCATTTTGGGAGTTTTGAAGCGAGTTTCCATTTATACAGTAGCCTTTAAAAGCCAACTTTCTGCCTTACTCCTCCTCACACTGAAACCAACACACACAGAGCTGCCCCGAGAGAAAAAGCAGATCATGACTAATCGCACCAAGGAACCACGAGGAACCATCGCCGCAGCTGAGCGGAGGCCACTTCTACGATCATGCCCGTAACCGTAACACCTCCCAGCCTGCAACCTCGCCTGTGCCCCAAATCCCAAACCTCCGGCTCTCAAGGACCAGGGCTCCTCAAGCACCAAAGCACGCCCGAAGTGGCGAACCACAGCCATTGCCAGTGCTTACACCACTCCCTGCCTCAGCCCTTCCTGCAGGTCACTCCTGGCACCCTCAGCAACACCAGTACTTTCTTTAGCCACTGCCCAGGCCAGACTTCATCAACTCCCCACTTCCAGCCCAGGCAGCTCCAAATCCCACAGGGCAGCCCTCTATCTACACAAACCAGCCTCGGCATTCACAACCCTGCCCCCACTCAAACCCCAGGAAAACCACCACATCCTGGACACCCTTCCTTTCCAGCTCCACGTGCCCCCCTCCAGCCCGAGAAAGATCCCCTGCAACATTGCTCCCAGCCTTCCCCCTCTCCTCTTTCCAGCCAAGACCCCGGAAAAATTATTTAGCCTTTACAAACCATCTCCAGGCCTAACACAAGGCAAGCCCCCTACCCCCAAAACCACTCTCCCACCCTTTCTCAAACTCTTCCCCCACCCGTACACACACACAGGAGTAACATCGCCTCCCCTCAAACCAACCCCTCCAAATGCCCCCGTACCAGCTACAAGCAAGACCGCCAACCCCCACTTCAGCCACACCAATCCCTTTGCAGTCTCCTTATCTTCCTGCTGCTGCAATCTTACAGGCAGCAAACTCCCCTCTTGAACATGCCCCAAGCCCAGGCACAACTCCTCTAAACCATTCCTTCGGGGTGCACGCAATCCAACCCCACAGATCGGTGTGGGGGGAACCCGTACAAACCAGCCCTGCAGACCTGGGTGGTGGGCACTGTAGGTCAACCCAACCACAGGTGAGGGGAGGCCCCTCCAAACCCAGCCTTGCCAGTAGAAGGGACACCCCATAAAGCAGCCCAACACCGCAGGCAAGGGCTGCTATCCTACAACCAGCCTTACTGCCCACGCGGGTCCCTCATACCAGTCCAAACCCACAGGCAAGGGGACCCCCCCCCCCC
>VZSC01007558.1:44523-67900 GCA_013398225.1 Steatornis caripensis
CCCCCCCGCCCCCGTTCTGGCTCCCCTGCCCGCTGCGAGGCGGGGTTCTGAACGTTAGATACTCCTCTTCGTTTAATTTCTGCGTAGCCCCGTGCTTAATCCAGCGCCTGGGCCGGGTTAAACGCAGAGCCAGAACTTTTATTTTTGAAATACGGCGTGCGGGGATAACGGCCCTTTTCATCCCCGGGGAGAGAGGGGGGCGCACAGCACGGTAAAAACTGGGATTTTTCCACGTAGCGTCTGCTTGAGTCCCTGTGAGGCATGGTTTGCAATCTCCTTTTGATTTTCCACTCTGGTAATCTGTATTAGAGCTTGTTTCATGCTTCTGATGAACCTGAACAGGGAACGGGAACGGCAGTCTTTGTTCTGTGCCCAGGCCAGCCTTCTCCTTCCCCATCACCGCAGTGCAATCGCCTGGCGGCTCTGATTTCTCCGTATCTGCACAGTGCAGCTGCCGCACCCGTGCTCGGTGCCTCTATCGAGCAGGTTCAGCTGCCCCAAGACACCGTAGTCAGCTTAAAAATTGGAACGAGTTAAAATATTTGCTGCCACTTACTGCTTTATGTGTGTGTAGCGGAGAGCTGGGAGGTACCCGGCGCGAGGATCAGCTCAGATTTAGTCTGCAGATGAGCAGAGTGCTTAGCGCTCTGGTGCTTATCGTTCTGCTTTTAAATGATTTTTTTTTAAAGTCTCTAAAACCTATAGTGTTGCCGTAGTTGGTGCAGTGCTAGAGTTTTTATTATCTCCTCCTTTAATGTAGGAAATAATTCTTAGGAATTGCTGTCTCCCATTGTGCAAGTAACTGAGGTATATTATCATGGCTAACTTGGCATCACTCGCAGGCATCTTGATCTAAATAAATTAGTTTTATAATCGGATTTGACATCAATTTAATGTTTTTCATTAATAAAACCCTTTAGCCAGCTGATGCTCGACAGCTCAGTGATAATGCCTTCCAGTGGAATGAAACCGAAGGAGTTTACTAATTCCCGCACAAAGAACAGTGTTCCCAGCCCGCTTAGTAAAGCTCTGTTCACTGAGTGGTGTAACAAGGATTTATGAGGATTTTTTCATTAATTTAAAAATTGCTGATAGTAGACTGCAGCTTTGCGAGACATAAAATTGATCATTGGAAGAGCTCCAGATGCTTCCTGCTTGCTTTGGGTGTTTTGACAATTGCGGTCCTTTGGGAGCATTCACTGGCAGTCCAGATTCAGGACGATCTCAGCAGAAGGCTCGTGAGAGAGAATTTAAAGTAAAACGGTGGGTTTAGGCAACTGAGTCCTTCTGCACAGATGACCCCAAACCGATCTGGGTTGCTCAGAATTTCTCTGCTGCTGTGGCACTCTTTGGGGATGTCATGTTGGAGAAGCCACTGCGAAGCTTACTTTGGAATTTAGATCTGGGCCAAAGATTGTAATGCATACGGCCAGCACAGCTTAAGCAAAATGACTTCCAGCCAAAGAAACGACTGATGATCGAATGTCAGCAGTATTCCTCTTCCAGCCTTTTTTCAGGAGTGGAAGTTGCTTGTCTTGCCTGCCTCTGGGACGGAACCCCTCAGGAGTCATGCATTGGAACTAAGACTTCTTCTTTAGAAACAATATGTAAAAGTAGTCTAAAATAGTTCTGTGGTTCTAAAGCGGCTTAGCATTTCTAGAGCAAATCAGCGTTATTTAGCAACAAGGTGAAGGGCAAGGCAGTGAGGTAATGCTGCTTCTCAAACAATTTACTGTGTGATGAAAAGGCAGTAAAGTGGCTGGAGTTTGGGGTTCTGTTACCCAGCGCCCTGAACAGAAACTGAAAACGGGGGTTCCTTGCACCTTGGAGTAAGATCGGCATTTCTGCACTCCTGTGATTCGGGGTCTGCGTGACCTTACTGTTCCATAGGAACAAGAAAACCCCTTTTCCTCGCTCTATTTACGCACTTCGTCTGCTGCGGGGAGGGCAGGAGGAGGTGCTGATGTTTTGAAAGGCACAGTCCTCTCTGCTTGTGTGNGCTTAAGCAAAATGACTTCCAGCCAAAGAAACGACTGATGATCGAATGTCAGCAGTATTCCTCTTCCAGCCTTTTTTCAGGAGTGGAAGTTGCTTGTCTTGCCTGCCTCTGGGACGGAACCCCTCAGGAGTCATGCATTGGAACTAAGACTTCTTCTTTAGAAACAATATGTAAAAGTAGTCTAAAATAGTTCTGTGGTTCTAAAGCGGCTTAGCATTTCTAGAGCAAATCAGCGTTATTTAGCAACAAGGTGAAGGGCAAGGCAGTGAGGTAATGCTGCTTCTCAAACAATTTACTGTGTGATGAAAAGGCAGTAAAGTGGCTGGAGTTTGGGGTTCTGTTACCCAGCGCCCTGAACAGAAACTGAAAACGGGGGTTCCTTGCACCTTGGAGTAAGATCGGCATTTCTGCACTCCTGTGATTCGGGGTCTGCGTGACCTTACTGTTCCATAGGAACAAGAAAACCCCTTTTCCTCGCTCTATTTACGCACTTCGTCTGCTGCGGGGAGGGCAGGAGGAGGTGCTGATGTTTTGAAAGGCACAGTCCTCTCTGCTTGTGTGCCCTGGGAGGACAGGAGATGTCCACCGATGTGCTAGCTAGGTGTAGGAGGTTTTTTCAAATTCTTGTGGTAATCTTAGCTATTTTTATTTCACGGAGAAACTCCAAGTGAAAAGAGCTGGTCGTTTCTGAGCTTCCTATGCTGCAAACAGATACATGAGCTATGTCATTCCACTAGCGAGTCTCTCCATAGCTAGCATCTAGCTGCTCCTTATGTTAAACGCAGCCCTTTACACACACAGAAGTGTGGAGTGGTGAGGAGGGACAGGGGTGGCTGCTGAGTGGTGGGTTCAGAGCTGTGGGTAAGGTGTTAGAGCAGGACCTGTGACGCAAGGGAGCACCGAGTAGTTGGGGTTAGAGCAGTGCGTTGCGAAGCAAGGAGCGGCTTGAGGTGTTGGAGGGCTCCTCGACAGGATCCCCTGCTGGCTGTGCTGGTTCTCGTGCCAGGCTCACTTAGTCGGTGTGTGTTCTCAGGAAGGGAAAAATGGGCTGCATGGGAAAGTCAGATGGGTCGTCGCTGGCGTCACCGAGTGACTTGCCAAGGAGCCAAATAGTGGGATTAGAGATGGTCTGAGGTCATGGGAGTGATGAGCAACTGTACGTAACCCGGAGCAGTACAATGTCCTGAAGCTTGCTTAGCGTGGAGTTAAGGCTGTCCTGAAACGATTATCTGAATTTCTGTGGTAATTTCCAAGTGTATGCCCTGCCCTCAAAGGAGCTGGAACTGCGGCCTTAAACTTGTGCCCAGATGTCGCAGGCTGTGATGTGCTAATACCGTTTCACCATTACATTTTTACATGTATACATTGCTAAGCCATGCCAACGTTATTAGATCCTGATGCTGGCCTGCCTGTCACTGCTATGCCTGCCTCCTCCTACCTCTCTCCCTGTGCCGTTTCTCACAGCTCGCCTCCAGGCTTTCTCCTCCCTGCCTCACGCTTCAGCGGTGTTTGTTTTCTTCCCCGCGCCCCTTCTCCCGGTGCTAGTGGCAGTCCCCTCCCGTCCCAGCAAAGCTCCAAAGCAGAACTGCCTGCAGATGAATCCCAGCATACAGGCTGGAGGGTGGGGGTGTATTTCCAGCAGAAAGCAGGAGGGAAGCGGTGGGGTTAGGCTTGCCAAATTCTGCAGCTTCCACTGTTGGCAGAGTCTATCCAGGAACAGCTCCCTGCTTCCTCTCCTGTGAAATCAAACCGGCTGGGGAGCAGTAGCGCAGGAGAGAGGGAGCTCTGCTTTCTTCCAGACGCTCCCATCCCCAAACTCTTCTGGGATTTTTGGTTCGGGGTTTTTTTTGTTGTTTTTGGGCACGGGGTCAGTATTATCATACCGCTAAGATAATACTCTCAGTGTTGTGAATAAACAGAATGTGTCTCTGCCTACAGAGCACAAGTGTGCTGCCGGACAGTGTTTAATACGGTTTTTGTTAAGGAAGAGCTTGGGCTTAGATCAGGAGTAGCACTGTGGCTGCTTAGCCTCCTCTTTGTGAAGCAGCAGTGTTACCAACCCCCTTTACCTACCCCTTAGGATTTCTTCTGAGACAATGCAATCACTGCCCCACATGAAGTCCTGGAAACCACTGCCACACATGCCGCCAGACCGCTGACATTCCCCGTGGCAAGAAGGTAACCTTCTGCTGCACCTCTGACACGGCTTTAAAAATTCAGCACTGAAATGAGGCATGCTTAATCCCTCAAGGTATACGTACGCTTCTCCTTCATATCAGTAAGTGGTCTGACAAACTGCTACCACTCATCCGTTCGTTCAGTACTGCTTCATGTTGCGTAGCTAATATGCCAGAATGCATACGGATAACGCTGGAATCCCGAGCGGCGGGACACGTCGCAAGCGGCTTGTTCTCTGTCCTCCTTCACACCTCTTGCCAGAGCTGGAGTTGTTCTGAAGGTGTGAAGGGGACTGCTGGGTCACCCACGCTGACCTCAATCGCGAAGGCTGGAGAACTTCGAGTTACTGTGCTGGGGCAGGGTTTGTTTTTTTCTTCTCATATATTTTGGCTTTCATTTGAAGACTTGCTGGTGGTGGATCCAGTGCTTTTCTAGCAAAAGCTGTTGCCCTCACAGACCGATTCCCAGGTGTCGTTGCTGCTGTTGCAGGAGACAGAATGGATTTTGCCGTGTGGTTGGTGTGAGCTGTGATTGACCGGTTTGCACAGGCTGACGTCTGATTGCGTTGGGTTTTGACAAGGTGGAAGACGCCTCTGGGTAGTTTAATTTACATCAAGAAAGTTTTAGGGTGCTTTTATTCTTGATGTGTGCATAGAAAACACTTTTTGTTAATATGCAGAATGCCTTTTCAGAAATTCACTCGCTGTTTTAGGAGAACCAAAATATTTGAGAAGTAATCACATTGTATTATAGGCTCTAAAGCTATGCCTAACCAGGGATAAGGCCACCAGTGCAATCTTCAGTTTCCAAATCTTGATTCTCTGATCTGTTCTTATAGCTAAAATCAAAAAAACTATGTGAAACTAACCAAGGCAGCCAGCTCTTGCTTATTTTATAAATTTGACAGTGCTTGAACTTCCGGGTTTTTTACTTTTGTGTAGCATCTTCAGAAAATAATTTATTTTCAAAGCAAAAATCAAGCTGTCTTTTTCAAAGCTATCGGATGTGGTGATTTTTTTTTTTTAAGCTAAGGAGTCATGGTAACACTTTTGTAAGGGAGCCAAGGTGCTGCTGCAAGTAGAAATATAAAATTTAGGCTTTTTTTTTTTTTGCAATTATGCAACACAATCACTAAGTTCCATATTTAAATCTCTAAATTAAAAACCAGTTTATGTTACTGTGTCCATAACTGAAAAGATAAAATATTGATCGTTTCACCGTGTTCTCCTAAGGTGTCTTCTTTTTGCTTGCACATCTGGTTGCTTGACTTCCACGTGGTCTGCGCCGTTTGGAAGGTGCCAGCCCTGCTTCTCAGCCCGTGAGGCTGTGGTTGCCTGCCCGGTCAGAAGGGCGATGGTGACCCATTGTTCCCATTTCTGCTTGGGTGATACCAGATAATTGCGAGGTGGATAATGTGCCACGTAGCCGATCTGCCAGTCTTCCGAAACTGTACACGTGAACGTTTAAGCTAAAGCATATAGTTTCTGACATGGACAGAAATTACAGGAAACAGAAGACATTGCAGCTGCCCTCTTTACATTCTGGTAATGACTAAGCAGTCTTCAGTTTCAGTTTTGTCTTGCAGCTTTAATTCAGTTACGTGTGTAATCTTATGAAAGTGTCTCTCTTTCCCCTGAGATGTGAGAAGTTGTATTTAGAGCACTTGCGACTCAGAAGAGGTATTTATAGTTCTTGGGTTTGCTGATGAAATGGCACAATTTAACTTTTTACGGAAGGGTCATGCTTCTCTCCTGATAACATCTGTAAATAATAATTTGTGATGGCTGTGCATGGTGTGACTGATTTTTTTTTTTTTTTTTCAGTTGGACCAAAGAGCGCATAATGGTTCATTGGTAATTTGGGATTGTTAGCAATGGATTGGCTCCAAATTTGGGGGAGGTTGTCATCTAGTTGTTGGCCATTAACTAAAAGTTGTGCATGACTGGACATCTCTGGAAAAGAAAAACCAGTCAGTGGTGGGCTGCGTTCCTTTGGAAAACGTTGGGTGTTACTCTTGTGCAGGGGGAAGCACGTTAATGACTGTAAGAACCGATGCTAGAAATGCCTGCCTTGAAGATGATCTTCTCCATTTAGGTCGTCTTTTATGAGGTGACTGTCTCCTGCCATCTCTCAGCAAAGTTTAATTTCTAGCCAGATCTGAGAAGGTGTTTGTGTACTAGTTCCTAATTGGCCTACCTTAACGACCCACTTCCAGAAGGTTATTAGGACTTTGTTCCAGATCCCCCTCAGGCTGCAGCATGCCTTCGGTTCAGTCAGGCACCTCAGTGTTTTTCCAAGACACTGTAATTCACAATATACAATTAAAAATCAGAATCTTATTTTGAGAGACAAAAAACTGTGGTTGCGTTGCCTGAACCGAGTTAAGGACTTCTGACGCCCACTTTTATGGCTATATGCCCGAGGCTTACAACTTAAAAACCAAGTTGTGAATTGCTTCTGTGATAAAGGTGCATTCATTTAATGAAATGAAGCTTACAAGAATTTCGTAAGCCAGACTGCACTCTAGTGTGTCACTCGTTCGGGCTTCTATTTATTAGGAATGTTTTCACCTTAATTGAAATGCATAGCATCAGTATGTGTTGCCACTATTTAAATTGCACATGTAAAATAGCGCATCAGCTTGGATGATAAAAACTTGCCTGATTTGCTGGTGGCTGCTGCATTATTGCAGATAGCGTAGTTGGGGCTGGTTTCTTTGTAGGTTTAGGAGTCTACACGTGGGTACTGCAGTCACCGTGGAGGCACCGGTTTGGGGACTGGTAGAGGAAAACGTGGCAGAAGCGATACGCAAAACTGTCCTTACAGTTTCCTACTCTTATCTGTTAGTTACGTGTAGAGCATTCTCTGCTGCTCTTATTTTTGTTCGTTGTCCTGGTCTCAGCCTTCTGGAATCCCTAGATGTGAAGGGAGGAAGGGGCAAGCCGGGCTAGCACTAAAGAGGTGGCCTGCCTGTCCAGGTTCCATTAATACAATTAGAAGCGTTCGTACATTCACAGGGAATGAGGGTGGTATGTCCTGTCATGATTCCAACTCTAAAATGATGCTTGTTTGAGGAATATAAGCAGCCCTATTTTTATCTTGTTTAGAAATTGAAAAAATTCAGAAGGGCGAAACAACAAAGAAGGATGAGGAAGAGAACTACCTGGATTTATTTTCCCACAAGAATATGAAACTGAAAGAACGAGTTCTGATACCTGTCAAACAGTACCCCAAGGTGAGGGCCAGAAAATAGCTTACTGAATCTCTGTGATTTGCTTATTTTCTATGGATTTTATGCCTGACTTTTAGAGATAGCAGCTGTCAAAGTGTCATCAGGACTTATGCCAGTGTTCCACTATCGCTATGGAATTTTTCCTATGCGAGCTCGCAGGATCTTATTTCTAATGTATTACATTTCTAGAATGTCTTGGGATAAAGCTAAATGGTGGTGCACGGTTGTGATCTTTTATCACTAGAATAGACACACTCGTATGTGGAGCTTTGTGTTTGACATTTAAGAACCCATTTAACTCTTTAAGACTTGCTGCCTGCAAAACTACTGGAGAGTAAATGTTAGAATTGAACGCTTTGTGTGAGTTAATTTGGCTTGATTTTTCTGGTGGAGCATTTTTTCGTGAAAAGAATGTTCTGGAATGTAGATTTTCCTGTACATTTTCTGGTCTGTATTTTTTGGTGAGGTGAAGAGAGAATCGAGTGGCTAAATTTTTTTGTCAGCCAGCATAACATTCAGAAAAGCTTTTGTTAAGGCTGCTGAGCTCTGGAGCTAATTTTTTTCCTTTGTTTTTTTTTTTTTCTTCATTTACAGTTCAACTTTGTTGGAAAGATTTTGGGACCTCAAGGCAACACCATCAAGAGACTTCAGGAAGAAACTGGTGCTAAGATATCTGTGCTTGGGAAGGGTTCAATGCGAGATAAAGCAAAGGTAAGGGCATCCCCGTTGAAAACATGCCTATGTATTAACGCCTTTCATGTTGCTGTGAGAAGTAGTGGTTCTCAAAGTATTTTATAAAAAACTAAACCATTAAAATCCAAAAGCAGTAGGAGGTCACACTTCCTAAATTGTTCTGTGCATGTTAGGAGCAATCTTGATTGGGACCGAAGTGTGACACGTGTTTTCTTTATGAGCGTGACTTAGAGACCGGTCATCTTTTGATATCCTGCACCCTTGGATGCAGAGATACCTTACGGAAAGGTGAAGTACAAAGTTTATAAAGTAAGAATTAATTCCAGGTACTCCGTGAAAAGTTGTTCGCTAAAGGAATATGTTTCCCCTCCAGAAACAAACAAAAATGTCCTTTTTCCATCTGTTTCATCTGAAACCCTTACATTCTCGTGGTTCACTGAAGATGTCGGAGCAGTACATTCATGGTAATCTTAAGTGAATCACAAAGTGCCAGGAGGGGTTTTTTTGAGCAGAAAAAAATGAAAATAGTTTTTTTCTTCCTGCTTACTCCCAAAACTGAGCTAACAGCCAACAGAGCTGTAACTTCATCCTGCTTCTTACTTTAGCAGCACGAAAAGCTTTTACACTTCTAGCTTATTTGTAGCTTCTTAAGCCGTCTGAATAACACAGGTATCTTAGAGCAGAGTTGAAGAGCAAGCTTGTTTGAGGTATTAGACTTCCCTAGATGGTAAAGAGCACCTCGGGCAGAAAGGTGTTTAGAAGAGGAAGAACACTGCTTGCATATGCTTCATCTTCTGGAAAGAAGTGGTTGGCATCAGTGCGTTAGTGAGAATGTCAGTCACCTGAAAAGGCAGCTGTAAAACGATGGAAGGTGTGGATTGCATGTGGCTTTCTATAAAACTGTATGCTTACGTGCATGGTCTGTTCCCATGATCTGTGTCCAGGCATGACCAAAATGCCTTTATGGACGTTTCCTGTTAAGGCTTAGAAAACGGGTAGAAGAAAAATAGTTCATCTGCATGTTATTTAGTTCTAGAAATCTCTAACCTGCTTTGTTTCAGGAGGAAGAACTGCGTAAAGGGGGAGATCCTAAATATGCTCATCTAAATATGGATTTGCATGTCTTCATTGAAGTTTTTGGACCCCCCTGTGAAGCGTACGCTCTGATGGCTCATGCCATGGAGGAAGTGAAGAAGTTCCTTGTTCCAGTATGTATACTGATGCTCTTTTCTTATCGAAGGAGGTAGATGGGTTGTGAATCTGGCTGGTGGGTTGGGTAAGATTTGCACAGTGTAAGGCTCATGCTACAGGAATGGTGTAGTCAAGGATGCCTGGAGTATGAAGTGTGTGTGTGGAAGCTTAAAGTGAGCCCATTAATCTCATGTGAAGGCATGTATTATTCCTCTAACCGTAATCAGAAGGACGTACAGTTACAGGGCAATCATATAGAACGCTTGGAGTAGGTATTTCTCTCCCAGTACTAGCTGTGGACACTGGGGTGGCCGGGTAGCTCGTCTAGCTCCATGTGTCATGTTTAGCAGGAGAATAACTTTGGCCATGCCTGGCGTGGAAGAGACTTCTTGGATGGGTTCCTCTGACTTGGAACTGTAGCATAGAAATGCAGCAGAAAACTTGATTGCTCGAACACAGAGGTGTTTGCTGCGCTCAGAAGGAGCAGTGTGAGGATGAGGAAGCTGCCTGCCCAGACAGCTCGGTAGTAGTGTTCAGTGTTGCAGGTAGTTTGAGACACACCTGTTAAATCAATATTTCTACTACTTTAAATGCGGATGATGTGAGGGAACCTCTTTCTTGCTAACCAGGCATTTATACAGATGACACTTGTTACCTGTTTGGGGATGTCTTTTACCCGTGAACCTTCCAAAGCCTTCATGGTCAGCTTCATGTCAGTTTTGTGTCAGTGTGTCACAGGGCAGTGCTGGAGTATTGTTTCCAAGAACTGCAGAACTTGGGAACCTTTCATGTGTTACTAAAATGATAGTTTGCGATAGGGCATGCAGTGCTCCCTGCTTCTGGCTGGCTCAGCCTGTAATTCAGAGACCCGGCAGGTAGAGAGCTGAAGGTGCCCCGGCACCGCGCTCCGCAGCTGAGCCTGGAGAGCTCAGATGTTCTGCCTGGAATACCAGGGGCGGGTGGAACCCGAGAGCCGTGGGTAGTAGGGAAGTGTGGAAAAGCGTATGGGTACTGTGTGATTTCAGTGAGTCTGACACAGAGAGGAGGAGANGCACCGCGCTCTGCAGCTGAGCCTGGAGAGCTCAGATGTTCTGCCTGGAATACCAGGGGCGGGTGGAACCCGAGAGCCGTGGGTAGTAGGGAAGTGTGGAAAAGCGTATGGGTACTGTGTGATTTCAGTGAGTCTGACACAGAGAGGAGGAGAGATTGAGATGTGAAGTGTCTTTGAAAGAAAGAGGTCATCTTCAAGGAGCCCCTGGGATGTACAAAACCTCAACTTGCTAAAGCAAGTGTGCAGCCTTGCTATTTAAAGTGTCTTACCTATCGCTGCCTTCAAACAATGTGTTAAACTTGTGAAAATTGCCAGAGAAGTCACTATCGAAGCCAGCAGTGATGTGAAGACACATCTGGTAGGAGACTCCTTGCTTTGCAGTGTTGCCATGGCATCGCAAAGATCTTCCGTGCGAGGCCCAGCCTGCCTGTGTGTTGAGGGGAGGGGTGGGGTGCGCTGACTTCTGTGGGGTCGCCAGAGATCCGTACGAATTCCTGAAGCCAGGTCCTCTGAGGCGATAAAAATGCATGGAGCCAAACACACACTGCGTTCCTAAGAATTTGGAAAGACAGCCTGGGTTTGCAGATGGGTGTTTGCTCTTCATCGGGCTGCATCCTATCCCGTCCCTTTGGTGTGTCGGGAACACAGCAGTATTTTGTTATGCGGGCTCACTGCCAGCCACTTGACTTTAAATGAGACCTGTAAGGTGCTTGAGGTGAGATTGTGTCTTGCCTGACTTCACCTCTGGACTCTCCAACACTTGCAAATAAATCTTGCTGACGTCCCTGGGATGCCAAACATCAGATACCTCCAGAACCCCTGTGAGAGAGGTCCTTGTGAGAGGTAGTGCTCACTGCAGCTCCTGGGCGTGCAGGTGGCTGGTTTGGGGAAAGCTGGCACTTGTGCACAGCTGCCCACTGAGCAAATCCCAGTAAAACCAACCAGCAGATTTTTGATTTCAGACTATCGGGTTATTTTTATTCCAGCACGGTAGCCTGTGATATCCTGGAGCACAGACTGGCTGGTTAGCTGTTCTTTGGAGTTGACTCTTTCCCCTCTTTAGGATATGATGGATGATATCTGTCAGGAGCAATTCTTGGAGCTTTCCTATCTGAACGGTGTACCAGAGCCAACTCGTGGCCGAGGAGTCCCTGTGCGGGGAAGGGGAGCAGCTCCACCACCGCCTCCGCCTGTTCCAAGGTATCTTTCCCAAAAGCACGGACCTGGAAATGCCGCATCTTGCTCAGAGTTGTCCTGCCAGATGAGGTTAAGCTACTTGTTCTTGCACATCAGCTGTTGGCCTTGACCTTGGCTTTCGGCCAAGGCTTTTTGGCCTCATGTTGCAGGCTTGCTTTTAGTAAGCTGGCATCAGATGTTTTGTATGTTTTGAGATGTAATCTAGCACAGTGGTTGTCTTCTGTATTTTTGATGTCTGAAATCAGTGGCTTCGTAAAGTAACCTTTCAAAAATTGGGCTACAAAATCATGTGTAGATAGATGTCATGTTTGCTTCTGTAGCCTTCGGCAGAATAAGCATTTTCAGTTTAAATTGACCGTACTTTGAAAGTTATAGGATGACATTATTCTGTCATTGCTGTCAAGGCATTGGGATAAATTGGCGATAAAACCCCGTTACTGTAGTTCTTGCTTCACTACCTGTTTTGTGGGAGGAAAGTGTTTGCTTCTGAGCGTTTAGCCCAGAAGTGTTCCTGCTCATCTCATCGTTGATCTTTACAGTTCTGGAGGTCTGACAGTCATTACAGGTTAGTGATAGAGGGTTGTTTAAAATGAACTCTTGAGAAATGGCTTGCCCAAAGTCCTCTGTCAGATTTATTTCTTTGCCTGTACAACATGTAATGCAGTGGAGTTCTCGTATCAGAAAAGGTTTTTGTAAATCCTGCAATACAACAGTTAACAATCCTTGTGCTTTCATTCTTGGTAATTCATGGCCTATTTAATGGTACTGGTGTTTATTTATCAAGCTGTTACATTTTACAGTAGGCGTGAGAAGCGTGCACGCTGCCCTCGGTATTCAGTGCACGAGCAGTGCGGCAGGAGCTGTTCATGATCGTTTTTATCTCCTTTCCAGGGGCCGTGGTGTTGGTCCTCCCCCTCCTCCTCCTCGGGGGGCCCTCGTGCGAGGCGCCCCGGTGCGGGGTGCCATTGCCAGGGGAGCTGCTGTAGCCCGCGGAGTACCTCCTCCCCCGGCAGTACGGGGTGCTCCTGCCCCCAGGGCACGTGCAACTGGCATTCAGAGAATACCGCTTCCTCCTCCTCCCGCACCAGAAACCTATGAGGAATATGTAAGAAACTGTATCTCTTTGGGTTGTGTTTTTATTCTGGCTAGCTGATCATGTGTTAAGATACTGAACGTTATTGAAATCAGAGCTAAAAACAGTGAGAGTACGCTGGAGATGTGGCCACCGGTCACTAGTACTGTGCTGGGTGACTTACTCTGCCTCTAAGCCTTCAAAAGGAGGGAACTGCTGGTGTCCTAAATACAGAGTAAGGGGTGGGCTTTGTAAAACTGGAATGTGCCCTCAAGACCAAAGTTTGCCATACCTATCAGTGCACAGTAGAAAAACCACATCACAGAGATCGATGTAGTTCGCATCACGTTCTCTTTGTGCAAGAGAATTCTTTAAGCAGGGAACACCAATGGTTTCTTACTGCCCCTAAAATCCTTAAAATAAATATGAGAACGAGCATGATGATGTTTTAAGGTGTATAACTAAGCACCGCCCTCCTGTCAAGCTTATCTTAGCATCTTTGCTCTTGGTGCTCTGAAGGGAAAACAAGACGACTGGTTTTGATGCGCAGCAGCGTTTTGGGGAACCATCACAAATACTGGTATACCAAGTCCTGTTTCTTCTCTCAGTAAAACTTCTCAGTTTTTCCGCTGAAGCCAATCATAAGTTAATAGGTTGGGTTTTGTCTGCCTGTAAATCTCTGTTTTAGATAACGCAGTTGCAGGCCTCCTCACGTGTGGATTTGTACCGCAGACAAACTGCAGCTTTGGACATGTAAATAACTTTCAGATGTGTTGTAAATATTAGTGCGGTTCATTCCTCGCCAGCCACAGGACACAAGCAGATTTTAGCTACCTAAGCCTTATATTGAGCCCCTTCCCTGCAGCAGGCCAGGACTCACAGGCTCCTCGGAAAGCTGCTGTAGCCTGAATTCTGATTTGCCCTTACTCTTGCTCAGGCGTTAGCCTTTGGTCCTTACGTTAACGCCGTCTACGTCCTCGTCTGTTTCAGGGCTATGATGATGCGTATGCAGACCAGAGCTATGAGGGGTATGAAGGCTACTACAGCCAGGGCCAGGGGTAAGTTTGCTTGTCTCCTATCTGTTACAGAGAAAATTATGCATGATCTTTTTTTTTCTTTTAAAGGAATGGAAGCACTCATTTCTGAGTTTGAGCTGTAGGAAAAGTGCCCTGTTCTGCTGGAAGCCAGGAGTGCCTGGGAAATAACTTTTGTTATGTTGTGTCCTTGACAATTCTGTAAAAGCAGTGGTCAGACGCGCCACAGCCATGAGCTATATTGGGCGTCTTTGCTTTTCAAGTGTTTGTGCAAGTTGTGTCAGTTTAGGAATGTGATTTTACCACTGTGTGTAACCAACGTAATTACTCTTCCAGGGACACAGAATACTATGATTATGGACATGGGGAGGCACAGGAAACCTATGAAGCTTATGGTATGTCTGGGAATACTGTTCTCTTGACAGGGAAGGGGCTGCACGTAGTTGGGAATCGTGTGTGGTCAACCAGCTGTTCTCCAGTGCCGCTCCATGCTCTGAGCAAAAACTTAACGAGGAGAGCCTCAAGTAGTTTTCATGGTAGAATATTTATACCCTACAGATTATCCAGGTTTGAACAACGAAAGGCATTCTGTGGTCTTTGGGTTCTTATCTAGCTTGATTGTTTCACTTTGAAAAATGGAATTTTAAACCATGGAAATATCTTTTAATTTCCTTGTAGCTTTAGATTATTTTAAGAGCTCTGGATTTCCACCCACAGCACTACTTTTGCTGCAGTCTGGTTTTCACGGATTATATGTTGTTGAGCTGGAGGAGTGCATGGTTCCATCTGCTTCCTTATCCTTAAAAACCCACTAGCTGATAGTTACTCTGCATTATACGTTTGCTTGAAAAATTGATTTAAATGTCATATGAAGGCCTCCCTTTGACTAGGTGGAACAGTTTTGGTCAATATGACTTGCAAGTAGTCTATGAAGTTTAGCTAATTTGAATTATGCAAGGCTATCAACTTGGGCTAGGCTGAGAGGTGTGGGAGACCAATTTAAGCGCAACTGTGTAAATCGCCAACTGTTGAAAACAATAGGCCTTACATCTGAGGTGCTAGCAATGAAGGATTGGATGACTGCATTCTTTAAAAAAAAATGTTTACATAGTTCAGATAT
Source organism: Steatornis caripensis (assembly GCA_013398225.1). Lineage (NCBI taxonomy): Eukaryota > Metazoa > Chordata > Aves > Caprimulgiformes > Steatornithidae > Steatornis > Steatornis caripensis. Next base: position 59,291 of record VZSC01007558.1, read on the forward strand.
CTGAGCTTATGAATGGCATCTGCATGTGGCAATGAGTAAGATTCGTTTTCCTCTTTCTACAAACAAGCTGAACTGTAAACAGTTACAAAAGCTCTACAGCGAGCTGCTTAATGGTGTGGAAATACGCTGTATTGGAAACAGTCCCTTTAGCAGAGCATCAGTTGCCTGATGGCGTGAGTGAATGCAGGTAGTGTGGATAAGGGCCAGCCGGAGGGGCTTACTGGGATCCTCAGGAGCTGGGAACCCCCTGTGCCGAGTCCTGCTGCTATTAGGGAAGCAGAGTTGTTAATACGGTGGCTGCGTCCTGTGCCGGCCTCGGGATGTTCCCTGCTCTGGCCTCATGTTGTGAGAAGTTCAAATCCAGGTGCTTAACTAGGGATGCTTTTCCAGTCTAAGATGCGTTTGAATAGACAGCTGCTGTCAGTAACCTTGGCTGTCTTTCCTGCCTTCAGTGGCTCAGTCTGTCGCCTGTGTTAGTCACGCAGCACAAAGAGGCTTTTGTGCTCTCCTACTTGGTAGGAGAGCAGTGATGTTGTCTGGGATATGAGGGCCAAAACGCTTATTGTATACTTGGCATGAAGTTGCCACAGCTAATCTGTTTATCCACAGTAATTTCCTTTGGTCTCTGCTTTCATGAACACAGAATTAGAGAAATAAATTGTTGAGCCAGACTGGAGACAGTTTTGAGAAAACGGGAACATGCTCCATGGTGGTTGGAGCAGGCTCGGCTGTCTTCCGGGCTTCGGACATTTGCTTTCGTAAACTGGTGACCCTGGAGAGAATGGCAGGCACGCAAGTATGAAAGTTGCAAGCACAGGCCGTAGTGAAAGCTGAGCTTGGATATTTGGGGCTTGAGCTAGCTCGGGGACAATGGAAACGCGAACTTCATTTGCTTCGGTGGTGGTTGTACAGAGCAGAAGGGTTTACTCTGTCCTGACGAGTGCTTTGTCCCATCAGCAGTTAATGCTGATAGAGCATGAGCAAGGGATGCCTGCTCCGAAGAGGGGAGCAGGTGCTGCGTGAGCTGCCGCTGTAGATTTTCCTGTTTTCGCAGAGGGGAAGGAACAGAAAGCCAGAGAAAGACTGGTGTCTGAAAGTTCAGTCGGACATGCTGCCATCCTAGCGCAGTGCAGGGACTTAATTATTTTGGTGCAGTTATCTGGGAGCTGCCTTGCCTGGCATCTAGGAAGGAGAGAAGCGCTACCTGTAGCAGTCCGCCCCAGCCAGGTTATAGATGCTGCTCGCTGCCGGCCCGAGGGACCATGACTGCCACGACCTTCACTGAGGCTGGCTGCCAGAGCTGCCCTGTGAATTGGCTCTGGCTCTGCTGAAATTAATTACTCGTAAAAGGCACTGGCTTTGTCCGAGTCGGCGCTTGGCCGGGCTGTCAGAGCCGCGGGCTCTGCAGGGATCCCGCGCAAGTGGCTTTTTCCCCTGTAATGTCAGAAGATGCGCTGCAAACGAGTGGTTTTGGTGGACCCCGGGGCGCTTTGCAGACTGGTTCTGGGGCGAAGCGGCTGTGAAGATGCCCCGTCCCTCCACGGAGAGGAGCCCACTGGCTGGCACCGCCGCTCCCGCCGTGCCCCTGGACTCGCAGCTCTCAGCCGTCCTTGACGTATCCCTCTCTTTTCCGCAGGGCAAGATGACTGGAACGGAACCAGACCCTCCCTGAAGGCCCCGCCGGCCAGGCCAGTGAAGGGGGCCTACAGAGAGCACCCATACGGACGTTATTAAAAAACAAACATGAGGGAAAAATATCAGTTATGAGCAAACAGTTGTTACTGATTCTTGTATCTCCCGGGATTCCCGTTGCTTTACCCACACCAGACAAGTAATTGTCTAACTGTTTTTCTTCGTGGCCCTTTTTCTCCCACTCCATCCTCACCCTGCATTCTGGCTTCTGTACGTAGTATTTTAAAATGAGTTAAATAGATTTAGAGGACCGACTTTAATTTTTTTTTTAAGTGTGTAGATGGCTTTTCTTTCTTTGTTGTTTAGATAAACACAACTGTACCTTTTTTAATAAAAAAAAAGTTGAGTTAAAAATGTTAGTTTCAAAAGTGACATGCTTTGCTTAGCAGTTATGAAATTAAGGTTTTGTTAACCTTTAAGTTTGGTTTTAAGGAACCCATAAAAGTCGTAGTTGCAGAATCCCAAAGTAGGCTACATTTCAAAATTCAGGGCTGTTTTTAAGAATTAAAATCATAATGTAACGGTAGTAGCTGCCACCGTTTAAAAGTAACCTCAGATGTCAAACTTTCCTTAAAAGCAGATTGCTGGTGAATCTTCAGTTTAAATTTTAATACGAAGGATCCTCAAACAAATTAAATAGCATTTTTTTAAAGGTAATTGACCTAAAAGAAAAAAAAAAACCATTAGGTTTGTAAAATTGACTTTTATGTGGGTTTTGAAATCTAGCCCCGAACATGCGGTGTTGAGAGATGCTTGGGAAGCAGATTTTCCAGTGTAAAGGGGTTCTTAGTTTGGTTCTAGACAAAGAACTTTTAAGGGAAAAACAAATTAAAGTGTGGCGCTAATTGCCCAGTGTTTGGAATTAGAAAACCGAGTATTAAGCGAGTAGGTCTGAGCTCTGTAAAATTACAGTCTTCTCATTTTTATAGTGCTTGGGGCAGATAATACAGTGCAAGTTTAAAACTGACAAAATTGTCAATATTAGCAATCCCATTGACTTGTTCAAGTGTATCTCAACACTAGCTTTGCATAAAAAGGGACACTGCAGCTGAAAAAAATGAGGAAAAATTTCACTTTGTACATAGGATAAAGTCCTAATTGGATTTGTACACTGTCCTCCCACTCTGTTCTTGAAGATTAAATGCTACATGTGTAAGTCTGCCTAAATAGGTAGCTAAAACTTGTCAAAATGTCTGCCGCAGTTTGTCAATAAAGTTTAGTCCTTTTTTAATCAAAGTAAATGTGATGAATTGTCATTTTTTTGTTGAGCAATAAAATAGCTTTTTTCAAATAAATTTAAATTAATGCTAAAGCTAATTGTCTTTTTAAAACATGGAGACATTCTAAAAATGGTGTTTTTTGTAATTCTCACAAAAAGTTTATCAAGCTCACTGAATGAGCTTAATTTTTTAAAAAAAAAAAAAAAAGACAAATTGTTTTTCACCCCCTGGAAGTTGTTGAAAGCAGTTTGAGCCTGAACTATGGCAGAAATCTGGCTTCTGTCAGCTGGAAAGTGTTTATGGTTCTTTGCTGAATTACTGATTCAAATTTCAGGTGGCCTCACAAGGGATCCCAGACTGCAGACTCCAGATTGAGTCTGAAATGGCTGGTTTAAACGTAGCGTGACAAAATGAATGCTGAAAAATCCGAGGCTTAGCTGCCACCAGGAGGAGGAAGCTTGCTTTTTCTGCTTCATGTAAACACCCCTAACCCCTTGGCTAAGACGATGCCCTTCCTACTTTACTTGGAAAGCCACTTAAAAGTGTATCTGTTTGAGAAGGGCGCTGCAGCGGCTCCTCATATCCTTCTGAGAGGGTGTGTATGTATATATATATAATATAATAGTTCAAAGTAAACTGCTGCTTAGAGAGACGTGAAAAATGGTTTGTATTTCCCTTCTGCAAAATGAATCTGGCATTCTCGGGGGTGAGAATTAAACTGCTCGGGGGTGAAAAATAGAGCATTAGGAACCAAACTGCCTGTAGCAGTGCATGATTGAGGGGAATACTTTAAAACAAAAAGTTGTATTTGTAGATTGTTATTAAAGTGTAAATAACTGAATTTTCAACAATGGTTTGGAGTCAGCTTTCAGGGCATAATGTCTTGCTTGATGAAAAGATCACCCTATACCCCCCTTTTAAAGGAAAGTTATCGCAGGAGAATCAGGATGTGTAAAGCTAACATGCATCGCAAAACCCAAAAGGTAACCTAAATGTCTGATTTTAATAGCGCATTTCTCTTTTACATAAACTGTGACGGCAACTTGCATAAACTTTATTGAAACAATTCTTCAGATGTTAATTTTAATGTAAAAATTTGCAAAAAAATGTTTTAAAATAAACATTTAAAAAAAACCACATGCTTCTGCATAAATTAGCAATAACTTTAATAATGTGCCCTTTGAAAATGCACTGTAATGTAATGTGGGCAAAAAGGAATCGGCAAGCTTAAATATCGGAAGATGTAAAATGACAACGGATATAGATAGTCCTGCTACTGCCAAAAAAAAAGAAAAGAATTCTGCTCAGTTATTCAGAAATGTAAAATGATGGCCCTTTTCAGACCCCAGTATTGATACTTACTGTGAAATGTTCAAAGCTCAGCTTAAGTTGCATGTTTTCCTTCCTGTGTAATTGCATGCAGGAATCTTTTGCTTTTGCTTCGTGCTTGCGTTAAGGAGACTCACAAATGTCTTCAATTTGCAGGAGTCAAGAGTACGTCGCCATGAATCACTTGGGTGAAGACGAGCAGGGGCCACGCGAAGTGGGTAAGTTTGTTTATTTTTGCAACCCGTTGCAAGCTGCTAACGTGTTCTGTGTGGGAGGTGGCGGGGGGCGGCACCATCTGAGCTGCTAAATTGAAGCCATTCTTTATATACCCGCAAATAAATGAGTCTCGCGAAGGGCCGCTTACATGACTGAGACGCTCCTGCAGAGGTCGTGGCGTGGAGGAGGCGTTGGTGTGTACCTGCACCGAGCTCTCCCACCGAGATCCGTGGAGAGGGAGGTTGAGTGGATTTGAGGGGAGAGGGAAATGCGGTAAGGAGCTCTGTGCCTTGGAGCTGGTTGCTGGCTGAGGTGCTGGCCTTGATGAGAGTGCTCTCAGCAGCAAGGCGGCATCGAAGTTATTGTTACCCCACGCTCTGCAAACAGAGCGGCCCAAGGAACGGCTCAACAGGAGTTGCTATACGAGTCTATAATGCATTAAAATTAAAGACGGCAGACTTTAGACCAGATGCTGCCCAGGCAGACCTTGCTGGCTCTACCCCTTGCACGCCCCCGTCGTGGGCTCTGCAGTGGGATCCGGCTGCTGGCTCTTGGTTTTTCATGGCCTTTTATCATCACTGCCAGAGACGGCTGGGGCAGTGGGACACGTTTAGCTCAGAGCCCCGCAGGGCTGCTCGCCTGCTGTCAGTGAGCGAACGCCCTGAGCTCTCGGGGAGAGGTGATGGACCCCCCAGCATCTCTGGGTGCTGGTGCCGGTCAGCGCCTGCAGTGGCGGGGCTCCCTCTGGAGGATGCTCTGGCCCCACCGACTTGCTTGTTCTCCGAGAAATGCCTTAATAAATGCACACAGGTGCTTGCCAGCCGAGCGGTGCCTTGGTCGGGGAGATGATCACGCGTCAGTGGAGTGACCTGCTTACACAGCAAGGACGCGTCTCCCCCCAGGCCCCAAGGCAGCAGCCGTAAGTGTTTCCTTTGGGGACAGCTAATCACTTTCTCTCAAATCTGGAGATCACTGAAAGTCTCAGCTCCATAAATAAAAGAACAAAGAAATAAACCCTTGGAACGCTGAAGAAGTCTACTGGCTTCAAAAGACAACTGTGAAAAGCCCTGGGTATAGGACACAGAAGGACATAAGTCTTGTTTTATACGGAATTGTAAAGCGACCAAACGAGCTTCTCTTATCCTAGGAGTACTAGGAGCAAGAAAGCGGTAATACGTGGAAATGCTGCAACCGAGTGAGATTACCCTCCATTCTTTAACTTGAAAATTGGATCCGTAGTTTTCTGCTAGGGGAAATCATAACATGTCTGGATTTGTGGCCTGTTTATCGAATGCATCTTCATTTACAATGTAATTGGAACATCAATTCACACGGTGTTGTACCAATCTTTCCCATTTCTTTCTTAATAGGCACAGCTTTTATATCAAGTGGAAAAGATTTGATAGAGATCATCTATTATGATGCAGTTTTTTACCAGTAGAAGTGGATCTTGTGACACTGCCTTTGGAGTAATACAGCTTGCTTGTGCATTGCATTTGTTGCATGTTTATGTGGAAGATTTTAATGTTATGGAGGAATGTAAATCTTAATACATTGAAAATAACTGTATATGCCAAAAGTATTTTGAAAACATGCCCTGCGTCAAACATCTTCCTCCCTCTCAAAGCATTACTACGTTCAGATTTTAGCCTGGAGTCTGCAAAAGCTGATTTGAGATCCCAAAATAGCCTTTGGCATCGGATGTGTCTCTCAAAGATGCTCTAATTAGCCAGACGTTCCGGGGGTGATATGGGACTCGCTGAAATTTGTGAGGCATAGAGATTCCTTTGAGTACCGCAGCCTGAGTCACCTAAATAACCTTCCCTTCTCTACTGCCACGGAGGCGGTGTTCTGCTGGCTGTGAGCTAATGAGCGCCAGTGATCTCTCGTCTCCATATTTCCCCAAAGGATTAATTCACATCTTACTATGTGTAGGATTTTGGTAAAGACCATAAACAAGATAAAGGCCCCCACTGGGCTTGGTACCGCACAGTGTGGCGTACGGCAGCGGTGACGCGTGTGCTGTGGAAGCATTCCCCAACAGTGCTGTTGTTTTCAAGAGAAGCTTGGCTCTAGAAGCGTCCTCCTGCTGCAGAGCGCTCCGTGCCTCCGCAGTGCCATCTCCTCTGGCCCTTGCGCTGGGTGGGTGGCCGCCGCTTCTTCAGCCTCTAGTGCAGCCCTTTGGTATCCATGCTCAGGCTGGCCTTGCTTGGAGCTGGTACAAACCTGGACTTCATACCTCTTCGCTGAGGTTTCACGATGCGTAGTGGATCATGGCAACAGGAGTGTGAAACTGAGCTTGCAAGAGAAACACCCCAATGGGTATTGCAGAGATGGCCCCAGCAGCTCTTCCTGAAAGGGGACTGTCATGCCCTGCCCGCTCCTTACCCCTGGTTTCGGATTATTAAATAAAGCAAATGGCTTCAAGCTGTATTTCATAACTTACCTATGGTATTTTGACGTTTAACTTAAAACACTGTGCTTTCAGCAAGGCTGAGGCATTACCTTGATACGACCCTCCGTAGAACTCCGTGTTTGGTAAGTTGGGTTTAAGAGCACAGCTGCATTCCCTGTTCGGCTGTTAAAGCAGATGCTGCTTTTTGTTCAGAATGAGTTTTTAAATTTGTATGAGAGCATCCGTCACGAACAGAGCCAAGAAAAACAGTTGAAATACGCGCATCTTCCCTCCCTCAGCCCGTGCCGCCGCTCTCCTAAAGAGCGCCCGGGCAGAGGGCGATTCCTGCGGCCTGGGACAGACCCTCTGAACGGCCTCGGAGGAGGAGACCAGCTGCGACCTGTCTGCTGGGAGACGCAGCAGAGAACAGACGGTGCTGCTAACGCGGCTCTTCTCTCGGCCGCGGGGAACGAGTACATATGGTGCTTTTGGGGAGGAAGACAGGCTTAGGGAGATGCTTCTTTAATTGATGAACCTATAACATCTTGGACGAGCTGTTGGACGTGTGCCCTGTTTGTAAGCTTTGAGGGGGAGGAATTTCTGCAGGCTAGTCAGGGCCCGTGGGATCGCCTGCCTCGGACGTAGATGTTTCTCCTCTGTTTCTACTCGGGAAGCTCAGTTCCTGTGAGCGCAGAGCAGAAGCCTTTGCTGTTACTGTTCATTTGAGCCTTCCACTGCTGCCGTATGTTTTAATAGAAATGTTTGTTTCCGTGCTCATTCTGCTCCTTCCGCGAAGTGGGATGAATCTCCAGCGAGCTGATTTCAGATCTGATCAAGGAACCCGGTTAAGATGCCGTTGGCTTTGCTGTGGCTGGGAAGTGGGAACCTGCCAGCTCTCGGTGAGCATCGGAGAACACCGGAGCCTCCCTCAGCTTCCACAAGCACCAGAGAGCGGCAGCTGCGTGTTGGAGTACTGAAAGCTAAGGTGTTTTCCAGTGAAGCTGTCACTTTTACCGCTGCCTTGAGAACCACGTACGACCACGGGCTCGCACGCTGTGTTACACATACAAAGCTGGTTTTAACCTGACATCAGTACATCCTACCTGTCACCTTCAGCGCTGCGCCTGGAAGACTCTGTTAAAACCGCAGGTGTTGGGACGCTCCTGGTGGTTGAGGGCTCCGCGCAATGTGGGTTTCAAAACCAGCAAGAAATGAAAGGTGGGCCCGGTGGAAGTTCGTTCCTTTTAAAGGTGGCTTTGCCTCCAGCCCAGGCAGGGGCTCCCGGGATGGCATCGTGCTCCATCTGTCCTGAAGCGTCAACCACCCACGAGTTGAGGAAATCAATGAAAAGTACTGCGGGGGGTTGGTAACGAGGGCGAGCGCTGATCCAGGTGAATCACAGCATTAAAATAACTTGCGAGGGGAACTGGCAAGCTCGCGTGCGGCTGGTATTTAGCGAGAAGCGTTGGACAGATGCTGAAAAGGATTAGTCATTGCCTATAATAAAAGGCCTAATGTGGAAAATTTCGTTTGGCTTTCAGAGGCGTGAGGTTTTTCTCTTGTTTCTCTTCCTGCTGCAGGGTTTGGGGGTGCTGGGCTCGGCGCTGGGCTCTGCCCTGGGGTGGGGGGGTGGTGCTGGGCTCTGACCCCCGGGGTGCTGGGCTCTGTCCCTCCGGGAGGCGGTGCTGGGCCCCGCTCACGGGGGTGCTGAGCCCCGCTCACGGGGGTGCTGGGCCCTGCCCGGGGGGTGCTGGGCCC
>VZSC01007559.1:4918-16754 GCA_013398225.1 Steatornis caripensis
AAACACCTAGTTGAGGTACTAAACAACTCGGATGACCTTTAGGCATCGTTAGCTCTGCATTTGGCATAGTAAGAGTGCAGCAACATAACGGCGATGTTTTCTTTTAGCTGTACTGGTGATGTAGAAATGATTACTAAAATAACACACGCTGCATGTTTTAGAATTTTCACACACACTCCCCCCCCATGCACCCCCAGTTAAGTTTTAAAAAGAGTACGAAAGGCATGATTATACAGATTTGAGGTATTATTTCACATGAAGTATTGCTTGTGTTGGAATAAACTCAGTTTTTCTTTCATCTCTAACACCATAGTACTCTAGAAACCATCTGTCCATCAATATTGAGGAGATTTACAGATTCAACCACCAGTAGTGATAACAAAAGTTACTCATTACATCTCCAAATAACGACAGTAAAACAGACATCTCTAAACAGAAATACAACACGCGTGCCCGCGCATTCACACAAACAGCCTACGCTTTCTCCTGTTAAGGTTTGGTTAAAGGATAGGTTATACATAGCACTCATTAACAGCACTCATTAGTAAGTGTTTCAGTGACAGCTTCCAATCCCTACGACCTCATCTCCCAGTGCCTATTGCTGTGGATTGGAAGGGAAAGCTGATGAGGGGTCACAAGATTTGGACATTTGCAGACGACTTAGTAAAAATAAGGTGGCAAGAACAAGATTTGGTCCCTAAACTTCTACATTTCAGTAAATAGTAATGCCACCAGAGCACATAGTTTGAAGAATTTTCAATGCCTGTTGAACTTTCTGGCCTTCCTTCTTCTATACTTGTGTATCTCCTCCTTAACCACCATCCCCCCCAAAAAAATTGTATTTAAGATTTTTATTGTATTCAATTTTATTTCCATTTACGTTGGAAGAAACTTTTTAAAAATAATATGAATAGCAGCTTATGCTCTGAAATGCCTTTCCTTAAGTAGTCTCAAACATCTCCTGGCAAATCTATCACCAAATTCAAGTATGTGGTAAACTGGGAAGTGAAAGAGCGGGTTTTTTTTTTTAAGATTAAGACAAAACTGTGCACATCAGTTTAGCTGTGGCTTAATTAAACTTTAATACACAAGTCTAACAGTAACAGGTGAGGGCCTGAAAATACTATACTCAACTTATTCTCTGAAGGCAATTTTTTTGCATTTACGAAGATCAAGCATATCAGAAACTGGAAGTGTGAAGGAAGAAATAAGCCAGCAAAACAACAACACAAATAGCCGTGCAAATTCTCACTCTTCCCAGTGAACAGCTGTTAGATGGCTGGCACACATCTGAGCTGTACCACTTACAACGTGAGCATCCTCGGTGGCAGGGGTATTAAGACACAACGGAAGCTCCAGAAATCAGAGGGACAAGAATTTTTTAAAAATCTTCACAAAAAGAAACACAAACTGAGTTTTTTGTTCATTTAATAAAAGCTTGCAAGGCACATGTTTCAACTGAATTGCAACATCTACAGCAAAACAGATCAAAATTTGCAAAACGTTCCCCCAGCCCTTTCGGGGAGTTAAACCTGTGACCTGGTTGAAAATCAAGCTAGGGTTGTGTGTACAAGTCCCATCCAATTATGCCCTATTGTTGTCCTTCTGAGGGATATCATTAAAACTTGTTTCTTTTTCACAGAAGGTGAAGATTAGAATAGACAGTAATATTTTTGCTAATCCATAGCTGAGTAAGAAATTTAAGGTTGTTTTCTTTGTAAGGTATGATTCTTCCAGTCACTCATTTTAAAACTGATACCTTCTTACTGGAGTAACAGCAACGTTTCTCCCACATAAAAGGCTTCTTCTGTACTTAAGGCTGCTGTGCCAATGGTGCTGCAATACAATTTTCTCTAATATAAAAAGCAAGGTAAAAATCTTAAATGATTCTCTTAAAGAAGAATCAATCGAAGTATCAAGAATACATCATAAAAACTATGACAAAACTAATAACAACAACTATGTCACAGTTCAAATAAAGTTCAACATGTTCATTTAAACATGTGTAAAGGCCAACGTGCTACAAGGTAGTTTTCTTCAGATGTATGGATGGCCTCGTTTGTGTTTTTCTTAACATGTGTGCTCTACATGTAAGTATTCAAACCGGGTTCTATGTGGTAACAGATACATACAGCATTGCAGTAGAACAACAGGTTGTCAAGGGTAGCTAAATATCTCATCTTGGTATGGCAGTCTAAGGCATGAAGCCGTAAGCTATGCGACTTCATCCACCCAAGTGCAGCTGTAACCCTGAAGTTTGCTACCTGGAATGCCTTATTGCTGTTGTGAAATGGTATTCATGAACGATTAACTTCAGGCAAGTAAATGACTGACACACAGACATGTAATTCCTTGACAGTGATCCAAACAAACTTAAACTGCGTAAGGAACTCTAAACTTACTTCCAGATCTGACATCTACATCCATACTAGCACATACAGAGAAGATTCCTGCAGGCCTGCCATAGCTCAAGTTAATACACTAGCTTCTGTTATTATATGGTAATTGAAGAGTCTGAAACAGTCCAGTGCAGTAAAACATATGCACTTGTACATAAGCAAATAAATGCAGACTGCATTTGGCCAGAGACAGACAGACAGACACACACACAGCCCCCACCCATCACCATCCCCTCCCCAACATGACGGCTGTATCCCCAGAAAGGGTATTTACTTTTAACTTGTAACCTAGTTATACTGATAAATGTTCTCTCAGTGATCACATCTAGTATATTAGATGGATTTCTCTGAACATTGGTTTCAAATAAAACGCATAATTCAACATCTCGTAAGACTTACGGGCCTAAAAATATAGCTGAAAGTAAAAAACAGATTACAGACACGTTGACTTTTACAACAATAAAGCTTTTTTCTTCTAAATCACTCCAATAGTGATAATAGGTTTTAAAAAATCTCAGCACTACCTGTTAGTGTAAAGTAAGCAAATCTATCTGCATAGAGCAGGTAAGAATCATGCACACACACCAACATGCTGCAGCTCCTCATAATTTCAGAGTTAAAAATCTCTGAATTTGCATTTTATCAACAAGTGCATTAAGGATCATTTTGCAGCTCTCATTTGCAGAATGGTTTGCAGTTTTTTCAGTTGAAGGTTCATCCTATTATGCCAGATCCTTCACTAAAGACATCCGGGCCCCAAAAAATCATTCCCACATGCTTGATAGTCTGGTCTCTGGGCCAGGTGTTAACACGAATCCGTAACTGCAGGAAGCTCCTAATGGATGAATAACCTCTTCCAAAACTTACATCCTGGCTTTTTGTCCAGCTACACCTACATAAGCAAAGTTACCATTACCTTTTATTGGCCTTTCCATTCACAACACCAGGATTAGGCCCAGAGTCAGAATGAAAGCATCACTCATTCTCTTGAAAGTATATCAGCCAGCAACAAACAGGATGAACAGATAATTTGTTAAGAAAAATAGTTGTAGAGGCAAAGGGGGTCATATAAGTAAGACAAATTTTAGAGGGAAGCAAGACTGCGGCGTACTTTCCCAATTTTTCAAAGATCTCAGTGTAGTTGCATAATTGATATAAAAATAGCTATGAGTAACTGTACCATTAGTTATTAATGGTGGCAATTATAGTGTTTTAAATTACAGTTATGGCACTATTTTAATATACTATCACATAGTAAGTTGAACAAAATAAGTATCACCCATCCCTCCCCATACATACACATACACACACACACACATATATACCAGCACGCACACAGAGGGGGTGAAACAGAAGTGCAGGAGTCCCAGTAGCAAACCTAGTTGCCCTGCTACACTTGTCTAAAACCAAGTTCAGCGTACTGTTGTATACTGGCCTATTCTGATGGCTGCTAAGACACGCATATGCATACACACACACATTTAAGCATGGAAAAATCCTGAACACAAGCTCTTTCCAAACCGAAGAGCGGACCTTGTCAACTCCTACTGGTAGGTCTAAGTCCAAGCACTTCCACCAACATGTCTCTAACAATGTAGAGGTCAGTGCCTTAATCTATGGAAGTATTGTTTAAACAAAATCTTCCTTATTTGATTTATACAAACATTGTAGCTACACATAAGATGTATGAATGTGTTTGATAAACACAGAAATGTTTACTGTGGAAGACAGGAAAAATGAAAACAACAAAAAACCCAAACACTTACTTGAAAAGACCGATTGCTTTCTTGCTAGAAAATAAAAGCTATATAACTTAAATGAGCTCTTTAAATAATGTTTCTGCATTTACCGAAGTCTACCCACATCAGCTCTCTAACACTAAAGTTAGAAATCTCATTTACACAAAGATTAAGATGATTTATAATGGGAAGAAAAATGCAAAAACGTGGAAGACTGTCACACTTTGTAGAGACTGTAAAATTGACATATTTTCCCGTTTCCTTCAAGGCTGGTATCTGCGTCTGTTGATCTGTAGTTCAAGGAATTCCAGTTTGGTAAAACAAAGTTGTCAATACACTGCACGTGCGTACGTCTATCTGCAGAAATAACTCCCTTGATCAAAAGGAACTTTTCCAACTGAATTTCATTCACTGTCAATCCTCAGAAAGAAGCTTGCGTGCTTTTTCACGACTGGAAGGATATCACAGTGTTGATTCTATACACAAAGTAGGATCTATTCCAGTATACCCGAGTAAAATAATTCACATATGGAGAATAGTTCATTTTGATTTCATGACAAAATCGTCCATATTTTGAATAGGCATAACTGTCGCCTTCCTCACAAACCACCTGTCAGAAAAGAAGAAGAAGAGAAAAAAATAAAATACTAAAGATGAGTGATTACAGAACATAATTCTGTACATTTAATTTACTTCTGTATTATATATATTTCATTTATGATAGACGTTTAATTTCTGTATTGTATGACCGCAATAAGCTGAAAACAGATTCCTCTATAATTTGTTTAACCATCTAAAACAGCCTTGGTGAATTAATACATTTGTCAGGATAGCAGATATTAAAACCAGCTTACTTTATTCACACAATAAAGAACAACGTCAGTGGAAATTATCCATATGCCCCATTTACCCAGAATTTCAAACACAACCTGCACATAGCATACCACCTACGTAGGGAAGGAAATTCTCAATTACCTTTTCCAGGCCAAGTAAGTTTGACATACCCAAAAAGACTGAAGGCACACACATGTATTGCCCTATAAATTCCAACAAACTGACTTGGAAGCAAATTGCTCTTGCATTTTAGCATCTACCATCCAATGCCCTTGAAGAAATCCCTTCGCTACTCCTGATGGCACAAGTTTACATGAGTTTAAAAAAAGGTGGTAGGACAAATTAATGGAGAAAAAACTTTTGGCGGCTACCAAACACAAAGATATTTCCCCTGAGCTACAGTCCTTCAGCCACAATCTGCTGGAAAACATCTCTGTCTTGCCCCACCAATAATTGGCTCTCAGCCAATGTCAGAAACAAGATATCAGACTAGGACTATAGGACATAGTCTAAACTAGAAAGTAATACTTACCTTCTTAAACACAGCAATTTGGAAAACACATCCCTAGACCTGCCAATGGCGTAACAGCCTGTCCACTGTCTCACTTGCTTTGGAAATAAGTAAATGCTGCAGTCTCCAACTACATATGCGCTAGCTTCCACTGGTTTGTAAAGTCTTGATAATTTTTCAATATTAGACAATTTTTGTTCTCAAGCAAACAGAGTTTTATTTCAAAGCTTCCTGAGACAATACACTATATCAACTTTCAAGAACAAACTATGACAATTTTCTGAAAAAAATACTTTATTCCTGCTGGCCATTCCAGTATTTTTTCTACGACCAGCATTTTTAGTATCCAACCCAGTACAGACTCAGCCATAGACAGGAAGCCTAAGTGATGCTCATTATTAGCCACTACTCTTCTAAAAATACTGAACACTCAGTTGTCTACATTTAAATGCATATACCAGTTGGTTTATTACAGATTTAGATTACAGGCATTCAGCAGGACAGATTTTAACTGAAACTCTCATCACAAACCTTCTTGTCCCCTTCTTAATCTCTCCACTATAAATAGAATAAACCTTGTCACTTTGACAATCCTAATTACACAAAAATAGTAAATTACTAGTTTTGTGTGCTGTCAGTGCTGTGTGTGGCATTCATCAAAGACAGATTCCTTGCATTGGATACTGTATTTCAATGTTTTTCCCCTACTTTGATTGAAATTATCATCACAAGCACCAGCCACTCTGAAAAGCACTGGGAAGTGTTCCTTAGGATAAACTGCTGACTGGAACTAGAGGAGGAAGAAACTAATTTTGATATACGAATTGAACAAAAACTTAAAAACCTGACAGTAAAACTGTGCTGCTGAAGTTAGGATGAGATTGGGAATATGTGTGAGAGAGAAGCATGCAGCAAGTGTGACGATGAGAGATGCAGGGGTATGAGGGAATGGAATCCTGAAATTGTGGTTAGTTCCAGCTGACACCTTAAGTGTGAAGGGGGAACAGGAACTTATTCATGCAAAAACAGATCCGAGAAGAAACTGAGATATAAAATGTGCTGATTATCAATGACCAAGGTAATTCATACACACAAACACTCTGTTATGGTATAGTACATTGGTTACAACATGGAATAATCGCATGGCATACATGATTTTAGCAATGAGACAAAGAAAGAAAAAGGATAGATTTCAGCAATGGTAAGGAAGTTAATAGAAAAACATAGACAATATCCTCCATGGATAAACTGGCCAGGAAACCTACAAGTGAAACTGACACCAGTTGTAGATTCCCAGGGAAATTAAAGAGTAAACCCTTAGAAACACATCACCCCTATAATTACTCTCACAAATGAAAGCAACCACAGAAATGAAATGCTTGCATTACAAGTTCTTTTGAAATGCTTATCATCAAAAGTATGGCTTATAAAATACCTAACACAGATTAACATCTTAGATTTTTCCCCAAGAATGGAATGTACGACTATATACAAGAAACATATGTATCCTCCCCATTAAAAAAACCAAACCAAACCAAACCAGCTTTCAAATCAAGGATTAACTTGCTATAGCTAATACACAACAGGCTGAAACGTCAAACAGATGCTCAAGTTCTTTTTCTTAGTCAGGAAACCAACTAAATGAAGCTAACCTGATTGCTTAAAAGTAACTAGCGACAACTCCTCCCCTGTTGACCTAAGAATAAGTGAGTTTACAGCCACTCTCACCTATAAAGACAAAACTTTTGCTGGATTCCCAGGAAGCAGATGAACAGGTGGTTGAGATCACCCCACCCCACTCCCTACTTCAGCAGCAAGAGCTGCACTATCAGCATTCAGAACAGACATGTTATGGCAAGGATTGAAGTAGCATTCATTGGTATCTTCATAACTCTGCAGTTTATTCAACCAATCTTTCTACAAGCTGTGGCTTAAACTATCGGTTAGGGTGCTAACCTATCTGCAAGGCTGAAGTGAATAGACTTGTAACCTCATCAGTACCAAACAGGCTGTATTGAATTGAATGGCAGGCTGGTCCTCATCCCAGGCAGAGTTTTAGAAGAACTGAGTTTTTAAATATCCATTTAAAAATGTAATCTTTAAAGCTTTTCAAGATGCTTTCAAAAGCTTTAAAGCATTTAAAGAATGCCCTCTGAGGCAGGGCTTTACTGCTTTTGTAACAACCTCTTCAAGTGTTACAGTCTTAAACATTTATATAAAGTTAAGTGATACTTAACGATCGGCAGAAAAGCAGCACAGCTAGATACTAATGTATTAGAAGGGATTAAGACAGTTAAAGAATCACATAGGGTAAGATTATAGGTGTATAAGAAACAGATAAAATAAAACTTATTTGATCATTTTACAGTTTATGAGCTTTTGTCTACATGTCAATTACAATCAGAAAAATAAGACCAGCACTGTAAGAAGATTTCTTTTTAAATTAATTATTTATTCATTCAAACAATCATCTTTTTCTTACTGTTACTTACATGACCATTAGCAATATCCAACAGATCTTTAACTCTACATCCTCTTACAGGTCCCACTTCATTGCAAATTGAATCTTCAATAATCAGAAAATTGGCTTTGTAAGATGTGAGTATCTTATAAATATCCTCTGCTGACCTCTTTGAATAGATCTGATAAATCTATAAATTAAGAAAACACATTCATGCAATGCAAAAATCAGTGACAAATTATAAATATGTGGGGGTCAACTACATATGAGCGGCACCAAACAAATAATTTGCATTGCCAGGTGGCCTGGGGGGCACAGAAGAGCAATGCAAATGTGTGTGTCATGAGGAATGTTACAAGGTCATCTTCTTGGGAGCATTAACATTTGCAGTACTCCCACACATCTCAATCAGGCACTTCAGTCTTACATGATGGAACAGTCTATAAATCACTGATAACACGCACATGTTTATGGAACTGGATACTCACATTTTCATTTCTTTTTAGAAGATCATCATCATTATATAAAGGCAAGCTCGATACCATCCATCCGGTACAAAGCTTAATCACACCCATTAACTGTGGGCTGCCTGCAAACACAGCAGCCACAGGAGCCTGTCGTCTGCAAAAGCAACATCAACATACACATCTGAGTACAGGATGCATTTCTCAAAACAATGTTTTTAATTGTGAACACTGTGTGAATCTTTTAAGGTGCTACGGTATGAATCAGAGAGTACGAAGATATCATTGGGGGTCTAATTACAATTGGTGTTAATGCTGCAGTGGCAGGCAAAGCTCAGATCTGCAGCAATATGGAGTTTGGAAGGAAGGTCTCCTGCTGGGGCAAGGGCTGATGGCCATTCTCTTCCCCTCCTTGCAATCAATGGAGCATCAGAGTCATCCTGGAATGGATCAAACCATTGGTTTTCTGAATGGTTGCTGACTTGTGACAAAAACAAGCTTGGGAGGGAGGGTAGGTATAAAGGAGAAACAACATGATGTTATCTTATAAAGGAAAGATTTGTGATTATTTTCATTTGATCTCTAGGGCCACGTATTTAATAATCTACAAGTAAATAGTGTCATGATACAGAAAAAGCGTCTACCCTAATTATGTTTCTGGGTTTGGTTTAATCTTTTGACTATTCATATCCCTGCATTAGTGAAAGAAAACAGTCAATGTCACACTTTATTACAGACTTTGGGAAACTTTTCCCAAAGTGAAAATTCAAAATAAATTAATTTTATCAGAGAGGAAATGTTAAGAAAATATTCTATAATAATGACATTTAATTAAAATCTAATGTGGGTATCTAAGTATATCCTTAAGAAAAAAATTCGTATTTTCATTAAAAATATGAACGGCTGCTACAAATAAGGGTGGTCAAATTGCTCTTAGCTTAGTGAATCTTAATGCAATTCACCATGATTAATTATGTACTTGAAGTGCAATATAGGCAGACTAATGTAAAAGCCATTAGGTACTTGGCATTATTCCACTTGCTGCCTTGAAGAGCTAGAGCAGTGACAAACAACATACACCACTATTAAGAGAAAGAAGAAATTGGCTGGAACATCATAATTACCAGCCTTGTCTTTTCTGAAGATGGACAGGTTGACATTAAAGACTACATAAGTACAGAAAATAATATTCTAAAAAAAAAAAAAAAACAGTTAAAGGTAAGCAGGTTGTCTGAACACATGGGATCTAACTTTCAGAGAAGTGTAGTTCCTAATGATATAGTTCAAAGTTAGACTGAATGAAGCCAGAATCCAATTCTGAAACTTCTGGTGAGAAAAAAAAAATATCTGTGGAAATAAGTCTGTATTAGCTACGTATATAACTCAGTATGGACTATATAACATAGGTCAGTATTTGCCATGCCCTGCCTAGCCAGCCAGATAAGCACCTTTCTAGCCATCTGGTCAAAGGGGACGTTTGAATCGCACATTACACTGTATGCTTCTTGACTGAAGTCTCTAAATCCTCACATTTCATATTATTGCCTCATGCACACCAAAATTTCAGTCTTTCTGTCCCCCGTGGAATTACAATCAATGTGAATCCTCTAATTTACCAAGAAGTTAGTGTGCAAAGAACCAAGTACTGAGATGTCCAACTTGCTTGCGTGTTTCAGGATCTTCTCCTCTTGCAATCAATGATAAATTCTTGGTTCTTTCCATGGAAATAATATAAAACTTTAAATACACATTTCTCCTCCAATCTCCCCCTACATCATGTAACGACTTAGCAAGGGAAAACTCACATTCATAAAGGTAGCTCCACAAAATGCTGAAATACAAATACCCTGTCGTGAAGAAGTAAAATAGAAACGTAGGACTTCATACTTACTTTATCCATGTCATGAGCTCTACTGTATCAGGATCATAGAATTCTTGCAGTTCTGAAAGCTCTGTCATTATCCTAGGGAAAAACTGATGGAAACATCTTTTTTGTTACTTACAGTTAAAAAAAAAAATCTCGTTATATTAAGGCCTTAAGTAACACAACAGAAATGGGTTTCATCTGATTTTTCCCTCCTGACTGATATTTTTGCTTGAATATTTTGCAAAACACTCCAATTATACTTACCTGATAGCAGCAGACCTTCTCCAAAATACGTATGATAAACACAAGTTCTCATCTCTATTTTATTACAATACTTGTAATTAAAAAAAGAAAAAAACCCTAAAAAACTATGCGGCAACAACATTGGTAAACTTTAACTGGACTTAAATGCATCAAAACCATAGTTCAGGTTTTCATATGCAAATGTATATAAACAAAGGCATTGAACCAAGAAGTTGACAAATCTCTCATGGTAAATCTGCTTGAGCCGGGGGGTGGTGGTGGAATGTTGTGACTTGATGGAAAGGTGCTGTGCAAGCAGGAATGGAGAGAAGAAATTTCCTGGAAAAGCACGATGTGGGTAATCTGCCCCGGATTTTCCTCTGTCTTTTACGTCAATCGCTGCAGTGAAGGAAAACATACTATATTGTAGGAAGTGGGATACCTCAGTTTATGCTCTTGAAACACATTTTGGGAAAAGGAAGGATTCTGGCAAGTCAGACAGAATGCCATCTCTTTGAGACCAGCCTAGATCACAAGCCTGCACCACAGCTTCCCTATCCTGTCAAGTTTGGGGGGTGAAGGAACAACAGGTCCCTTATTAAGACAGGCAATTTTAGAATCATATAATTGTTCAGGTTGGAAAAGACCTTTAAGATCATGAAGTCCAACCACTAACCTAGCACTGCCAAGTCCATGTACCTGAGCACCATATCTACACGTCTCTTAAATACCTCAGGAATGGTGACTCAACTGCTTCCCCAGGCAGCCTGCGTCAATACCTGACAAACCTTTTGGTGAAGAAATTTTTCCTATTATCCAATCTAAACCTCCCCTGGCACAACTTCAGGCTGTTTCCTCTTATCCTATTGCTTGGTACTTGGGAGAAGAGACNCAGTGAAGGAAAACATACTATATTGTAGGAAGTGGGATACCTCAGTTTATGCTCTTGAAACACATTTTGGGAAAAGGAAGGATTCTGGCAAGTCAGACAGAATGCCATCTCTTTGAGACCAGCCTAGATCACAAGCCTGCACCACAGCTTCCCTATCCTGTCAAGTTTGGGGGGTGAAGGAACAACAGGTCCCTTATTAAGACAGGCAATTTTAGAATCATATAATTGTTCAGGTTGGAAAAGACCTTTAAGATCATGAAGTCCAACCACTAACCTAGCACTGCCAAGTCCATGTACCTGAGCACCATATCTACACGTCTCTTAAATACCTCAGGAATGGTGACTCAACTGCTTCCCCAGGCAGCCTGCGTCAATACCTGACAAACCTTTTGGTGAAGAAATTTTTCCTATTATCCAATCTAAACC
>VZSC01007560.1:0-58085 GCA_013398225.1 Steatornis caripensis
AGAGAATTGGATTTATTTACACACTGCTCTGTTGCTGATGAAGCACCAGCTATTTGGGAGAACTTCTAATTAACCGCAATTTAGTTGATATGCTCTTTAGCAGCTCCATTCCCTGTGTACTTTGCACTAGGTAAAAAGTAGTAATAACAACAAATTACCCATTTTTAAAAGGCACATTTCTTTGGGGGGCCCAGTCCCTTTTTTTTTTTTTTCCCTTAAATTATTGAATTTGCATTTTAGTTGCTGACAGGAAGATGCACACTTGAGAACTTCATCCTACAAATCAGCTTTTTGAACAGCCCCACGCCACGGCTCACGCGGGCACGGCCACTGCACCCCCAGCCCCGCAGGGCCCCTCTCCCGCCAGCCCCGCGGCTGACGCAGAAAGAGGGCTTGGGGGTTTGCTTCGGACCCTCCCACCCGGTTTACCGCTGTCATAGCGTCTATTTTTAAAGCGCTTCCACTTCCTACACCCTTGGCCAATTACGCAGTCTGGCCACAATGTTCATTAACCAGATACGGTTTTAAAACATTTCATTACAGTATCAAGCTGAAAATCACTTAACTCTTACGATGTGTTTTCTCATTTAATAGTTCGCTGACGGCTCTGCCACACTTTCAGTGCCTGTGGTGTATCTGTGGGTTTCTTTGCAACTCAGAAATACATTTAAAATACAGCAGGTTTACAACCTCAGTATATAAAGAAAAGCCCTAAAAATTCACCAGTTTTTATAAACTATTTTGGCGGAAAAGCAACACCAATTATTATTTCAATTTCACACACAAAATACCGAGCACCTCTTTTTGGAAGCAAGGGTGAAAAATGGAACTTAATTGAATTCTGTTACACAGAAGCATCTGTGCTTGCTTGTCACAACACAAACCCAGGGATGCAAAGAGCGTTTGCAGAGGCGATAGTCCTCACGTCTTCAACACCGCAGCGGACCGCACACACAACATATGAAGAAAAAATGTGGATTTCTGCAGCATCCCGGCCAGAAAATGTTTTACCAGTCTGGTTATTAGCTAACTTCTACAAGATTTCAGCCTAAAATTCACCTTAATAAAAAAAAGTACATGTTCACTGCACAACCTTTTTTCATAACATCATGGACCAAATGCTGCTCTCAGTTATACCTCTCTAACCCTGCTGGTTTTGTACACGCTTCCTGGACGTTACGGTAGAAATTTGGCAATAAATGTATTTTTGTTTAATACGATCAAGGAAGAGAAACCAAATGCTTTTTACGCAGAACATTTAACAGGATAAACGGTCATTTGGACTTTTGCGCTCGATGCGAAGAGCCCGACAAGAACTACTATCAAAGTTAAAATTCAAGTTTTCTCAATTTCTACATGGGACACGCATTCTGTACAAATTAACTGCAGCATTACAAAATGACCGTTTTTCTGCAAATGTAACTTACTTGATTAAATCAACAATGTAAAATGGAAGTCTTCCCTATTGTCGCCGAAAGAAGAATGACAGCCTATACGTCTTTTCTGAATATTGTCAAAATTACGCAGCTGTATCTCCCTGATGTGCCAGCAAGAACGGCTTGACTTTAGGCTACTTGACAAGTAGCCCTTCTTGGGAGAAGGCTAATTCAAGTCCCAGTTACACATTTCTTTTAACAAAAACCACAAGTGAAATCAAGTAAAGATGGAACTAATCGGTCCAGAAAAATAATACACTTATGAACTGCGAAAAGATCTGATCTAAGTCTTTGGATAAGAAACAGTTCTCCGCTTTTCTTTCCGTGGATGGAAACAACCAGTATCTCCACTTATCCGGGCACAGGATATTAGTGTCATTTAATTTAAGTTGCTCATAGCCCCCACCCAAGCTAAACAACACCAATAAGCACAAGTCTACACTGTGCCTAGCTCCGAGCGCTCCAAACTCCCCGTCAATTAAACGAAACCCAGGGAAAACCACCGCTCCTCCGCTCAAGGACACGGATGCCACGCTCCGCTTCCTCACTTTGTTTGGGGGCTACACATGAACAGGTAGCGCAGAGCCGTTGTCTTTCACTCACTTATCTCCTCCAAACGCTCTTTTCTGCGGAAGAGTCACACCACAGATTAAGATTAAATATACACAGCTAGAGCAACAAATCTAAATTTCAGACGATTCTCAGAGGACTTTTTTCTTCCAGGCTGCTGCAGTCGGACCCAGCTCGCCGCGCACACACAGAGGCACGCGACCAGCAAGCATCTTCCCACCACATTTCACTCAAATTGAAAATTCTCTCTAGCTTTGGTTCAAACAACAGCCAGAGCCTCAAAAAACATATACACATGCTATGCAGAGAGCCTTGCCATGCCAGTGGTCTCCTTTACCCAAGCAAAAGCTTCCAACCAAGAGGGAAGAAATTTGCCTACAGGCTCCCTCCATTTTATGCTAGCAAATAACTCACTTCAGAAATCCTGCAGCTTTCAGCATTAAGACGTTTAGAGGGGAAAGTGTGGGATGAAGTGGGATGTGAAATCCCATCATCCCACCACAAGAAAAAGCGCTGTTAAACATCCAGATTTTCCTTTTGGAGTTTCGATGAGTTTCCTAAGACAATGTAACAGCAGAGGCACTAACTAGAATGCTCAAGTTTAAGAAAAAGCGTGTTTTCTTTAGCTATAATGATGCAATGAAATCTCATAGCTCTCAAAAGCACCTTTCAGGTTTGAAATACAAAAGTGACACTCGCATATCAGTTTATTTGTAACACATAAACTTCTCCCTGCTGCAGGAGCCTGGAATACGAGAGCACAGAGTTGTAGCTCTTCCCTTTCCTGAAGAGAAATAAGCCTTTCCCCAAACATAATGCCTGCAAGTTTTAATCCAGCAGCAAAGGTGCTGAACTTCCCGTATCTAGAAAATTACATCAGGAAAACGTATTGCATGGATTCACTTCCAATGCATCGAAGATTGCAACAACAGTGGTTATTTTCAGCCAAATTACCGTGCTGCTGCTGAAATACCCCTAAGCTGAAGAAGTCGTTCTCTATCAGTTGCAAACTGCCAACTTACCCTCAAGGAAACACCAAGCTTTTAAAACGCGTATGTCTAAATCCACATGTTGTTCGGTAGCATTCAGAGTAACGTCATTCTGACTTATATGTCTACATTTTTATTGCTAATTGATTTACCCCTTCTGAAGGAGATGCCTTGAACAGGAGGCATCCCTTCCTTCTCCCCTTAGCCTCGTGCTCCAGCTTCATTATAACCCCAGCACTGTTGCCAAAATGAGATATTGCCTCATTTTTGGTACCGTGCCCTTGAAGGCATCTTATTAGAAAAGACCATTTCTTAATTAACATTTTTGATCTTTAATCTATTACACGTCCCTTTAATCCCATACGGAGGAGCTTTTGGCCCACTTCCGCAGCGTGGTGGTGGGAGGCAATAGGCTGGCAATTTGTGCTGAGGGCTCTCTCCCAGCTGGGCTCCAGCACGGCCGGCTGCAGGGCTGGCTATACTCTAGCTGGTCAGCAGCAGACACTCGCATTTCTTATTTTATTGCATTTTTTTTTTTAATAAAGACTTTAGAGAGTCACCGCTCAGTGTTCGAGACAACAGGCAGACGGCAAGCTCACAGATGAGATCAGACTTCAGCAAGTGGCTGTTGAGCTCTGAAAATAACCAGCAAAACTCTAAGTGGGAGATTTAGTGGACCGCCAACACGTGAAGTGTTAAGAAAAGTACAATGTTAAGTCCCTTACATCATTTTACTTGCAAATAATTACAGCAATTACAATGTGCTAACTGGCAATTAACATTACAGGCTTCACAACTCACCAGAATTTTTTAAAACACGCTGTGGCCCTATGTAAATTGTCTCTTTGGTACTTCTGATTTGGTGGCTGTATGAGCTAATGGCTACACATTAGCTCAGCACATCTCGGAACAGAATTGTCCACATGCCAGATAATTTAATTAGACGCTTGATCTTGTCAGAGCCTTATGCAACACAGACAGTGTTTCCAAACAAAGTGTGCAGGTTTTTTTCCTTTCTCTTTAGTGTTTTGTGACTGTCTAATAATTTCTACTAACAAATGTCGAAGTCATCCAAGGGAGAAAAGAGGCATGGCTAGTAAAACACACAAACAGGCAGCCACTTCAGTCCCAAGTGTGATGAATTCAAAAACACGTAGAGCAAGATGCGCTGAGCACCTCTTCCATGCACACGCCAATCTGCTGCCAGGTCTCTGCACACATCTATTAAATCTTCAGCGTGCTGTTACTCAGCCCCAAAAAAGACAAAGGTCACTTGTCTCCAAGTGAGAGCCATAGGGTATCTCAAATCTCATTATAAATGGTCCCATTTAACAAGTTTTCTCATTTGAATTTATACACAACAAATACAAGATTATGAGATGACCTCGGTTTACTTTGACAATGACATTGTAATTCCTTGTAGCAAGATCAGAAAAAGGCTACTTTAGACACTAAATGACAAAACCACAAATGTATCTTCCATTATGCAAAATTTCAGGCTATACTAACTTTTTAAAAACCCTTTTTTTCGTGAGTACTTGGCCTTAATTTCTGTTTTCTACACATGCTTATGCTACAGTAACCATACTTGCACTCTTGGTCTACAATAAGCTTAATAGTTCAAGGCAATTTAACCAAAACCAAGGCGGTAACGGTTACAGAAACTTTTACAAGTCAGGTCAATGTTGAGTAAGACCCACTAGAGGTCCCTTCCAACCCAAATGATTCTAGTTTCCTGCACTGAATAAGCAAAGATTATTTGGGCAACGCATCATAAATTTCATGCAGTTCTTCACTGCAGAGTTTAATATCAACGTCCTTACTCAGCCTAGAAAACAAAGCAGTGGAGCTTGTTTATTCCACTTGATTTTCTTCTTTTACAATCTTTTGTTTATAAAACTCCATTCTCATGACTGGCACAATTTGGGTTTTTTCTCCAGAAGAATGATTACTGGGGATCCACCACTGCGGCATTATGTTTTATTGATTTTTCTCGTTTAAGCAACAGGCCAATGCAACATATTCTGTTATTCCTGTTTTACATTTATTCAGGCTGGGAGCTTTGAGCTACCAGTTACAACTGCAACGTGTAAACTAGTCGAAGGCGAACAGACGCTTCTGTGAAAACCAAAGAAATTGTTCACCAGGTGACTTTCCTTCAACTCTTCAGCTGTTTGTTTTCACAAAGGTAAAACCCATTGCAGTTGCTTTCTACAGCGGCATGGTTTCAGCTTGCCTTGCTCCTACCAGCCGGCCAAAGCGGACTTGGAAAAGCAAAGCCACTGACCTGCAAAAATGACTCGAAGCAAGACGCTCATCAGTCCCGAAGCAGGAGCCCTCTGGGAAGGTCGACCTGCAGCACGGTGCATGCTGCATGATGCAGAGACAAAGTAGTACGGACATGGGGCACAAGGAAGACTTTCTACTAGGTCGGGAGGCTTAACTAGCCTCCCAATTTGTAAAGTCCTCTGAGATCCTACATAAAAATATTTACTGAAATAAGCTCTAGAAAGCACAGTTTGCCTGATCGTTCAGTCTGCTTCCGTCCTCAAATCTGCAGGAGATGAGCAAACCAAGAGCGTGGCAGAATTGGATGAATTAGAGATTAGAAGGATTTATCACATGATCTTTTCCATCCCTCTGCTAACGTAAGACGTTCCTACAGTGTATCTTCAAGCACTTTGTCCAGTTCGCTTTGAAAATGACCAAAGTGATGGGAGATAATACGAGAGTCTATTAGATGCCACTAGCGGAAAATGTTTCCTGATAGTCAACCTAGCATCTCCTCTACTTTACTTTAGCCCATTACTGCTAGTTATGCCCCTGAAGGCTACTGTAAACAACAGATACAATTTTCATCTGAAAACACAGAACGTGTTCATCTAACCGCAGCCCTTTGCTTGGGCGGCAAGAGAAGACAAGATAGCACCACCAGAAAGAAAGACAGGAAGAGAGAGCAGGACTGTGAAGAAGATGGGAAGGTGCTGTGCTATGCCTTCCTCCTCTCCAGCGCTCCCTCCAGCTCAGTGGCAGTGTCCTTCACTGGGATGTTCATACCCATGGGAGACCTGAACGCAAGCAAGGGATGGAGAGCCGGGAAGGCTGCACCTGAGGGTCCACCCATGAAGTCAGTGCAAGGAAATGAAGCACAGCATTACAGTCTCCCAGCAGATAAAACGCCAACAGGCACACCTTTAAATAAAAAGCAAATTTGTCACAGGGGAAAAAACATTGCTGGCAAGACAAGGACATGACCCCACGGAGGATGTCCCTTGCCAGCCCCAGAAGGATACACTCACACGTGCAACTGTCCGTGCTGATGGTGTATTTGTACTCCTGAGCAAGATGCCCCCGTCAGAAGACCCTATGGGAACATCCCCCGACCCACAGAGGCCCTGTGCCAGCAGATACGCCAAGCTCACATGACTTCAGATGAGGTTAACCCGATGACCCCAGAGATACTCCCAGATTTGACTGAAACCTTGCTGCCCATTACCAGCCCCGAGGTGCTGCTGTTATCCCAGCGCACTCGAGTCCACAGCCCCTCGCCAGCGTGGCCAGGCAGGGGCTGGGACGCTGCAGCCCGCAGAAATCCTCCCCTTCGTGGACTTTGCTTTTAGCAATTTAACGGGGGCTGGCCTTAGGTACTGCGAAGCTTGGCAACACCAACGACACACTGTGTTAGACCACGCTTGCTCAGCTTCTCTTAAGCAGACTGGCTTTCCAGCAGACACTGTCTTTAAAAAGCCTGGGAACAAGTGGGTGGTGGGATAGGGGGAGTGCTCAATAGCTCCCCTTGAAATGAGCTTTTCTTTCCTCCCCTCTTTTACCATGGAAATGAATTCTCCTCCTCTGCGCTATCACTATAATTTTCCCAATTAACAGTTTTAATACCAAGTATTTTCTAGGAAATGCCGTAATACACAGGTGTGTGCTTCTAATTTAAATACCGACACCCATGCTGTGTTCACATCTGAAGATCGCTCCTTCGCGCTGCAGATTCCCTCCCCAAACGAGAGGCAAACACCTATGGCGCCGCCCCACCAGAAATGCCTCGGCAGATTCGCAGGGTGGCTCTTTCAACGACAGATGCGTGTGTAGGTGCTCTCCTTTCCCGGAAGGTGCTACAGCCACTGGATATCAGCCGGACCTCAGAGACCCCAGGGACCCCCTGTCACTGCAGCCACAGCTTCCCCCAGCAGCGCCATGTCCCCCTTCCTGCCAGCCTGGGAGCAGACACTTGCTCCCAGGAAGCCCTCGCACCTGCAGACGCAGTTGTGCCGTGAGCTCCTACAGACAGAGTAATGTGGAAAGGATTTATAATTGCTCCTATTATTTCTATTTATAATAACCCAGCTCCAAAAAATCTTACATCTGTCTTGGATATTCACCCACCACTACATCATCTGAGCAACACGTCCTTTCTATCACTTCACCTTCTGTTTAAGAAAACACCGTCAAAAGTACTTTCTTTTTTTTTAAAAAAAAAAAGAGTATTTATAAGTAAAAGACTGAAGTTAAAAATTAAATTTTATAATTAGGAAAGGAGAATTAATTTTTTTTCTCTTCTGAAAGGACACATAACTATGTCACATTGTTTTAAAAACCCACACATTACCAAGGAAAATAAAAGTTTGACTTACAATAAATGAGGAACGCAGCAGCCAGAGCTACAACCCATCTTTATTTCGAGTTTGCTTTTATTTGGATTTTGGATGCTTCCGAAGCAGATATTTAAAATTTTGAGAACTTCAGCCTATACTGCTTGGGCTGCATGCTGCAGATCCGTGCAGAGACAAGGATGCTGTTTTCAAAACCAACATAAGAAAGCCAACCAGTTGAGATCAAACATCTCATAGTATATTGAAAAAATACTCAACTAAGGAAGTTATCAAAGTCTCTTATATTCTTTGCTAAGTTCAAAGGTTTATTTCTTTGGAAATCCTTACGCACTGTAGTCAGAATCTTCTCATATTGGTTTACTAATGAAATCAGCTTTTAGAAGATGTCTGAGCTTGTGAAGGCACTCGGGACAGGTAATTTCAGAGTACTTGCAAGAAACAGGTTTCTAATGCCCACTGAATTGTGACCGACCTTTTCAATTCTCTGTGGCAGGCACCCCAGAATTTCACGTTGAGGGCGTTCAGGAGGGTTTTGTTCAGCATTTAGAAGTTAAACAAGACAAAACACAATACATGTAGAAACAGAGAAAAAGAGCTTGGTGCCTATGGGAGGGCAGTCTCTCTCATCTGGACCTTCCTGACTTACTCCTGAGACTGCCCATGCCCAGCGGGTCGTGCGGCTGGAACAGCACCTGCAGTGGCTCTGCGGGAGCTGCCAGGGGAACATGGGCAAAGAGCAGGGACAGCCTTGGGTACTGGGAGACCGCAGGGAACAGGGTCCTGCAAGGATGGCGGTCTTGGCGGGCGCCAGGCAGTGCACCATGCCAAGGCGTGCCAGCCCAGGTGCTGGAGGAAGGGTGAAGGGACAATAAACTTTGTGTGGCCAAAACAGGTCTCCGAAAGGGGAAAGATGAGGGAGAACAACACATTTTCTGTAGCTTACGTGAATAAACAGAAAAGGGGAAAAAGTTAACGCATGAATACTTGCAGGGGCAAGTCTCTGTTCACTTCGTGATACCCCAGCTTTCTCATCTGTTCTGATCCTTTGGCAGCCAAAACTAAACCCAAACCTACAAAACAGTAAGAGCAAAAAAGAAACACTCAACATTTCGGGGGGGGGAGCGGGGGGCCAGCAGCAGCGCCAAGATCAGAAGAGCAATGGTAGTGGAGGAGAGCATAGGGAACAGCCTGGAGGGAACGGGCAGGGAGGGCCCCGAGCAGCAGAGACAGCATTCAAAACACCCCGGCATGGGCTCTGATAGCTCTTAGCAAAAATAAGTCTCCAAACTGCATCAAAATGTTCCTGAAAGTGAAAATTGTGATTTACATGGCTGGGAGATGCCATGCAAAGCGGAAGAGAGGGGAGAAGGAGTGACCACAGGGTGGTTTTCTTTTATTTTGTGGTTTGTTTCTCAAAAGCTGCTGCTTCCCCTTTTCTTTTTTTCCTCCTTAAAGGAGAGAAACTTTAAATGAAATTGCAGAAGGCAATTAAGAATCTGAAGCGAGCAGCTTGGCGGCAGGGACAGGGAACCTGTAGCTAATGGGGAAAGGGGGGAATACCAACCTGTAATTTATTTCAATGATTTCTGGAACATTACAATTGAATGATACTAATGTTGTGTGCTAATGGATGGTTGGGCCTTGCATTGGAGCAGCCCTTTCAGTGGCGAACACTGCAAAGACCCCCCACGTTCTACAAGCACACGCGCATCGGGACGTACCCAGTGCCATTTGCCCCCAGCACTCAGGTTATGGGTCCGTAGTTCCCCATTTCCCAAACTCTTTCTTCATCAGTATAATAACTCCTAGCTGCGTGCAAAAATAAGATACCTTCAGTAACCTCAAAAGCAGTCCCAAAAAACCAGGCTTTTAGGTCCACAGGCTCCTAAGACGACAGAATCTGCTCTGTTTGCCCCAGACAATTCAGCTGAGCTTCCCCAGGGCCTCACAGCCAGGCTAATGAGAAACTCCCCAGCAACCCCTGTGTAAATGCTTTCATAGGTCTTTAAAATGCCTTAAATTCTCTATGTATTTAGTAAGACTTTTTACTTCTTTAAAATGTCCCTCGTTGCTCCTCAAGATAATACTCCCGTGATGTATTACAACAGCAATGCAGCATTGCAAAGCAAGGGTCCAGTCAGACAAATATAGAATCTTACTTTCTTCTTGGATTTGAAGAGCAGAAAACCTTTCAGCAAAGCAGAGCCAGGCGCTTGCCTGGCTCCCCAGCAGCCCTGCCCAGCCCACCCTCTCTGACACTTTTGCAGTGAGATGGACGGGCTTCAAGGACTGCACGTGCTGTGAAGGGGGAAAAGCAGGGGAAGGAGCACTCGGCTGCACTCTTCCTCTGGGACAGAAAATGCCTCTGCCTCTTACCCGGCAAAACGCTACTGACCCACTATTTAACAGCAAGCTAAATCCTCAGATTAAGAGAGGAAAGGAAAAGCTTTTTTTCTTCTTCTTACATTAAGGAAAAAATGTTTACAAGATCCGAAGAGGAAGGAAATTTGCTATATGCCCATTGTTCAGTGGGGCTGGTGGACACCCAGATTATTTACCCTGGCGCAAGGGCAGCCGCGGATTCCTTACACATTTTCCTGACTCTCTGAGTTAATACATACAGCCTTTAAGTTGTGGTAAAAAAAAAAAAATAGAATCATAAAACTATTTGTAGTTGTATCTAAAGTACTTTAATAAATTCCTCAGTGCAACTATGCCAATGGTTGGCTTCCTGCAAAGCATTTCACCTTCACAAGTTTTACTGGGATCGAGCAGTTAAGCCAGAGCAGACAGCAGCTTGCACATGTACCCTACCACAGGAAAAAGGACGATGCCCTGTGCTAAGCCATTGCCAAGCAGACCCATCCGAGCGCAGGATTTCTGCTGCCAGCATCTCCACTGCCATATCTCCATGAGCTGCACTAAGCAGTTCCTGCAAGCAGCCCCTCACTCAGAGCCGCGGCCGTCAGGGACGCACAAACCGTGCGCTTTCAGTGCACTTCACTAGCAGAGAAGCCAGCCCACCATTAGAGGCAGAGCTTGGACGCCGGTGTTTGACACGTCTTGCCCTGCAACTACAAACACTTACGCCTGACCTGGGGACAAACAGCTCTTAAACTACACGGGCAACCCCACGACTGCCAATTCAACTCGTACTCACAAAAAAAACGCCCAGTATATCTTCTACCGGTTTGATGAACAAAATAAGACATAGCAGCAAAGGTACCTTCTCTCGCCACAACCGCACCTATATAAACACTTTGCTAGTATTTAAAAGTTTACAAAGGACACTACCTGCTGCTGCCGCCCCATGCACCGCGCCGCTCCCGCCGCTCCCCCAGCCCACAGCGGCCACGCGGAGTGCCAGCAGAATTTTTCAGAAGTCGCTTGGGTATGTGTTTGCACACACACAGAGATACACAAACACACACAGGAGAAGAAGGGAGAGAAATATGTTAATTTGAAACATCTGGCAAATGTTTCAGAGTTAACAAGTCCCGCGTTTGGCCTTTCGGTTTTTCTTCTGTTGGGGGGGTCAAGGAAGGGGAGGCAATTTTGTCATCTTGGGCGAGGGGAGGAAGGAGCATGAAACGAGAAGTCGAAGCGTGTTTTTTCACCCTTTATTGAAGTTCAACATCACACTACTGGAGCTAATGCAAACAGGAAGATCATAAAAGAACATAATGAAAGTCTCGCACACTGGGACTGAGGGACTGGTTTCAGTTACTGAATATAGCTTTGGAGGCACACCACACAAGAGCCAGTGACTCCACGCAGCCGCGCCACCACGGACTAGGGCTTTTTAAGCTTTTCCCGTGTAGTTCCTCAGTCACATTCCAGCCTGCAACCACTGTCCTATGCACTGTGTCCTGTCTTGATAGGATACTGGATCACATCTTTATCCATACGCGAGATTGACCTCTGTAGCTACTAAACATATTGAGAAGAAAATTCCCCAATTAGTATGTGTTTTCCTGAAGCTGCCATAAATCACGCATACAATACATTTTATCCCACATCCGACGTCTTGAATGAGAGTTACAATTGTGGGAGTAAATGAAGAAAAATGGATGAGACTCAACTAATTTTGGAAAAGCCTTTCACAGGCTGTCTTTTACTTACAGCACAGTCACCAGTACTACTCAGAAATCCCAAATTAACGGCTCCTCTGCACAGAAATTACTTTCGTTGTTGTTGTTTTGAACCTCAGCCTGTGTTAAATTTAACACAACTCAAGACTTGTGATAGATAACACCGGTAACTCCACTCCACTGCTGTTTGAGACGAAGGTCAAGCAAGGGAGCCGGCAAGCTCTCTTTTCATGCGCCGTTAGCTCCAGGCACAAAGGGGCCTTCGACATCGCAGCTGGGGGTTTGCAGCAGCAGCGGCGGCAGCAGCAGCAATATTTGCTATCAAAGACTAGTGAAAACACAAACTGTTCAAAACAACCGTAGCGCCCAGAGAAGATGCACCCGGCGCAACCGAGAGTGCAGTTGGTACAAAGTGAAATGCCACGAAGTGCCATACAAAGGCAGTTTGTGCCTTCAAGACCAGCTAGATGCTGACCTCAGTAAGAAAAGTCTCCTGTGAGCCAGTCTCCCCACGACTCCTACAAAACCCATGCTAGCCAGGAATGCAGCACCATTGTTAATTTTCACATTACTGCTCAGTTTCTGAGCTGTTTTCACGTCGCTGCTGAGCTTCTAAGAGAATACCATCACGCAGTCCAGTACGAAGAGAGCACAGGCAGTGAGTTATTGGCTTCAAAATAAAAAATATTCGGAGAATTTCATAAATGTCAAACACATAATAGACAGTAAAATATCTTTACACAGGACACAAACAGTGACTGAAATGTGGCTAGTTACTTTAAACATAAGCTAATCTAACATTTGCCCTCACGTTTGTCTTATCAACACACGTGACACAATACAGACAAACTTGCTTTATCCCGTTCAGTTTCTTGAGGCTCTTTTTATTCAAATTACCAAGGTAACACAGATGAAAAACGTTTAAGTGTTATTACTACCAAGCAGCCCAAAAGCTGGTTCAAATGTTAAAGCTTTCTACCATGGCGATGCACCACTTTTATTCTCCAGCCCTGACAGAACTTTCCAATTTCCTCCAAGAGGAGAAATACACACATTCCAGTTGAGACTGAAGTCTAAAATTCCTATTAAAGAAGCTTTTATGTAATTAGATTGGAATGAATGTGCAACAGTGCCCATTGCAGAAACTTCAAAGTGGTTATACTGGAGAAATCACAACCCATTTCAGTGTGCCCACAAGAAGAAAGAATGGCTCTCTGGAGGATAAGAGTATATTAGTCTCTGTATGTAATAGATTTTATTGACCATATGGAACTGATATAAAAATTGTGTTGCAGTGGGTAGTCTTGGATTTGAGACAGGAATGTGACATACAAAATACAGTTCCTGTAAAAAGCCTGGCAGCTTTCTGGCAGTTTTTGCAATCAGAAGAACCTAAAATATTTACCTGATTGAGTCACTGATGAGTCCCAGGTCAAAGCAAAATCTGAAGATTCACCCTCTTCAACTGAAAAAGAACAGAAACAAGTTGTGATTGCTAAAACAAACGAACTGGAAAGCAAAGCCAACAGAAAACGGGGTCCACTATGACGTGAAGTATTAAAACAGACTTCTGCACTGGTGAAAAAGAACTTACTGCTTTCTATAAAATAATTCATAAGGTGGAAATTTAGTAAATTTAGTACTTTTTACCCTAAAGATGGGATTTCTGTTTGCAGTTTCTTCCTGAACAGGTAACACTAAGTTCACGTGAAATTTTAACAGAGGTTTAAATATCACTAGCTGCTAAGTATTCATATTTGGAATTTTGTACATTCACAAGAACTTGCATGGGCAAAATTGCCATTGTAAACGTCGAGGTCATTTTTGAAATGTACGCTGTAACAGGTCATAGTAAAGAACTGTCCTATGAAGGGAAAATTGCCCGACTTACGCAATCTTAACATACTAACAGAGTAGCCATACACAGAACTGAGCGATAGCTTAAGTTTTTTCAGAGTTCAGAACTAAAAAATACCACTGTAATGTGCAACCATGTTCTGTAATGTGGTCGTCATAAATAACTGCACTTAAGGCTTGCTGACGTGAAAGCTGTCAGAGCCAGGTGCTCAGCACTTACAAGCGACATATCTATAACCTCCTGCCTGTTAAGAATTATAAAATGTCACGTGAGTCTCACATTCTCAGAAACAACTAAGAGATCAACCGGCAACAAGCAGAGCATGATCTTGCTGTTACTGAAACCAATGTCAGCTCTACTAATGTCGGTCTGGGCATTTGAAAGCGGCAACTGTGGAAATTCTTCTTTCTAATTACAAAAGTTGGTCATCTTCTCCTGCCTGCTCTGTCACCGTGACACCAAAAAACTTTAAATCATGGGTCTTTATTTCCTGATGGAAAGTATTTATTCCATGCACTAAACAATCTCTAACCCTTTTATCTAAATTATGTTTGATTCACATACAAATTCTACATAATTTTGCCACTGAAATCCAAACCATATTGCAAAATCACAAGCACAGCCCCTGTTGACCAGATGGGCCCTGTATGCCCAGGCCCTGGAACCTGCTCCAGTGATTACTTACATTGAGTATTTACGTTTCCATCACAAGACTCTTGATTTTATGCTTTCCTCCCCCTTTTTTCAATCCAGTAAGGACTTCTGGCATCCTGTAAGCTTATTTACCAGGTTGATGTCAATGGTGACATCATGTGGCATTAGGAACAGGGAAGATCATTTACATGAGCAGTGCCTTGGCAAATTTTGATTTTATATTCAGACCATAAACAAATGCGTACTCCACAGAAGGGCACAGCTCCGGTCCTGCTAGTCTGCGAGTTTGCTAATGGAGGACCATAGAATTTGGCCGCTTCTTTTGAAAAATCATACTTGAGACACGGTTACACTTCTTCCAAAAAGCCTGTGTTAGCATAAAGGCCATGTTGCATAGTATTAAATTCCAGAACGATAGAGAAAAACAAGATACAAAGCTACAAGCCATTATTGGTACTATTCCCTGACCGTGGCAGAGCAGGCTTGGCTCACGCACGCACGCACGCACGCACGCTCCTAGGGGCTCACCTACCATTTTGTGTTCTGTAAACCACCATCTTAGTCTCATTTTGACCGATCTCTTCATACAAAAACTCTGGACATAATTATCCTAAATAAGATTTCACTCTTACACAAATATATCTCTTGTTTTAACACTGCAATCTACATACATTTGGGAGGGTTTTGCCCCAAAATTAAATAAAGTAAATTAGCACTTTGCATACCTTACTCAAACAGACAAGTGGAATGTTTTAATTTTATTTTATCCTTGACTGCTTTTTGGTGGGCTTGCTGGACAGTTTTTCATAGTTCCACTTTTATGCTGCAATTTTTTAATTTCTTTACGTTTTGTCTTAGAGAGGTGAGAAAAAGTCACTCGGCTAAAAATACAGAAAGGCAATAAATTCAGTCCTACTCAAGTAGAAGTATACGAGATCAGTACTGGTCACTGGCAATTTTAGCAACACACTGCCTTTCACGTTGGTTAAACACCGGAGACTGCTCCAGTCCTTGAGCTGCTGTAGGGCAGCTGGCTCCAGCACGTAACAAAACCGCATTTTTTGGAATTCCTTAAATGAGGGCAAAGGTTTGAGTCAGCCTCTGTTGGCATTAATTTGCTTTGTTCCCTGATGACTGAAAAGGGGACAGAGAACATATATGTGAAGACAACGGCACTTAAATTCACTTTATATTATTGCAGTCATGGTTTCAGGTTCTTCCCCTCTATTTGCACAGACCTACCACGTAGCTGAGAGCGCTGCACCTCCGTGTAAGGAGGAGGCCAGTGGGATGGAGCCTCTTGAGCTTAGACACAGACGCATCTCCCCGCAGCTGCTGTTCACACCACTATTGCTCCTTTTTCTTTTCACAATTTTTTAAGCAAACATCATCTTTCACAGGATCAAGTATAAGAAAAAGTAACAGCCGAGCGCCCTCCAAGAGGTGCTGCTGTATTGGACCGATGTTTCTCTTGGGCAGCAGGACAGCAGGTCAAATTGTGCCCTTGGACAGCACGTACGGGGCAGGGGCACAGCCAGAAGAGAGCCGGGACCTCATGCCACTGCCACGGTGCTGACCGGGGGTGCTCAAACACATGAGCACCGGGCAAAGCCAGGCCGGTGCTGCTTAAGAACAGCGTTAGATGGTTTTATGGACCGGCACGGTCACAGCGACAGCCAGTCAGGAGCTTGGACCCAAGCACTTGATCCTCTCTTGCCTGCCCATCCACCCACTAAGCTAGGCAGCGGGCACAAAGGAACAAGGGGCAAAATCCAAAAAACAAAGATTGAGTCTGTACACCAGCATAATTAAGAAGCCCCAGAGGTTTGGAGGGGAAGGGTGTCTGTGAAGCTGAAGCAAAAAAAAAAATAGGTGACCAGGCTTTGTCACAGGCACCGAGTGTAATTGCGGGGAGACACTTAACTCCACCATGCTTCTGCGCCTTCTTCATAATGGGCATAAAACCAAGAGTTGAAAGGTTTCTCTGTGGTCACCTTAATCTTCTGGATATACATGGTTATTTAACGAGCTGGCATTTGAAGTGGTATCATTTCTGGCTTTACCCCAGCCTCAGCAGTGAGCAGAAGCCACAGAAGTCAGAAGGAAAGAGAATTGGTTTCTTCCTCCCAAACTCAACTTCGACGCCCAAGCAGTTGCAGCTAAAATTTGCCTTTAGTTGCATGCAGGTGTTGCTGGACTCACAGGGAAGCAGCATGAGCTTTCCTGGGCTGGTTAGAGACCGGACACTGGTCTCTGGGAAGAGGAGTCCCACAGACCCCAGCCTGGGGACAGAGTCCCTGGGGGCTGCCTTAAGGCTTGGCCAACCATCCCTGGGAGGGTAGAACGGGTCCAGAACAGATTTGGCTGCTACAGCTGTGAAGATATTTCCAGCTCTCACTACTGACAGCAGAGTGAAAAAAAATGTCTTGGTCTGTAATATTAGCCAGAGATTAATTCACTTAAGTTGATGTTTCAGTTAAAGTTTCAGTTTCTTAATATTTTTCTTATAATTGCTTGAAGCCTAGGTTGACTCAGGTGACTGGTGTGCACTCAAGTTACCTTTATGGATGCTAGTATTTCAGCAGTGGTAATGGGCAAAAAAGCCTGTGGAGACGTTGGTACGAAGGATTCAACACAATTATTTCCAAAGTATATCACACAGTAAAAATAATTCCTGTTTCATTACCAGGAAAGTATGTTTTCTGAGGCACACCAGCCACAATCACAACTACTGAAGTCAAGGACTAGACGCTTCCATCTGTACTAGCTAATGACTCCGAATGCATGGACACACAAGTCCATCTCACTGATGTTCAGCACGGGCAGGAGTCATCCATGTACCTGAAACGTTCTGCACCTTGGGAACAGCACAGGAAACAGCAGCACAGTTTAAGACGGAGAGCTGAGATTTTATAAAGCAACAAGAGATCTTGTATCAGCTCTAGATACTTTACAAGAGTCCTGGTAACATAAAGGCGAAGGCTCAGCATTTCATGAAATTTTGGAGATATTTCATGCTGGGCATTGAGAACGAAGACACCCAAAATCACTGATGTTAAGCTTTGGGCAGAATGTTCACAAGTGCACTTTAGATGTTTTTGTTGGGTACTTCCTGTTTTCCTTTACCAACTCACCCCATTTTCTCCCCAAATTATGCCATGTGCCTGCACATTAAGCCGTGGTTGAAACCACAGAAGTTGCTATGTAATTACACTCTTGTCTATCTGCTCTCTCCATCCGAACGATCATTTTTAAATGCTTTGAAAAAGTATGTTTTCACTCCTTCAGTAATACAGGGACAATACAGCAAGAGGACCATTCGGTCCCGCTCTGCTCCATGTGTCATTGACAGAACGGCACCCGAGGTGCAACGCAGTGCATGTCTCCCAGTGCCAAATTCACTAAGCAGCTGATTAGAAAAAAAGATGGGCAAGAAACAGTTTCAAAGTCAAGTACTAAACCTTGATATCAACATCCACAGCACTACATTTCTGTTTTTAAAGCACTAACATTTTCTTTTTCCTTGTCTTTTCTGAATGGTCCATAGTGTTTGCTGGCACACAGAGATAAAACACTGGAAATAAAAATCAGAGACAGTCTTTTAGCTGCACCCTTCACGGTGATGATAGTTACAGGAAACTCACCCAAGAGTGTGCCTGCTACAACAGCCATGCCTTCGGTGAAATCTGGGGGCATCTAAGAAGCTGAAACCCTTCAGGAAGGCTGAGTTTGGCTTGAAAATAGCCTTGGTCTGGCAGCGTAGAAAACCTTTTTGTTAGTCAACTCAAAGATCAGTAACCTTGTGCACTGCCCACCCATGGCCACCCAACATCACAACACAGCGCTCCCACACACGCCAAATATTTGCATTTTGCCCGCTTGTCTCAGATGTTCCCCAAGGATGCTTATTTAATTGCTAGGTCACGAGTGCTGCAGGCTCAAAGATTTTAGTTCTTTGTGTTCAGAGAAACTTCTGAAAGGATTCCGCATCCATTCCCCTAAGAGTGAGAACATCTATTTATGGGGCTACGATTACCTGAACTCTATTCACAGTCACAGTGCTTATTTAACACTTTATCACTCCCAAGAAAGAAGTTAACCTTATCAAAGTAAGACGCTTCTGAACCAAATGTTGATTTCTAGATGCAATCAAGCTTTACAAGTGAGCAACAGCCCCTCAGTAATTCAGACGGCATGTGTATGCTCCCTCATCCTATTACACCGGCTTCAAGGGCCACAAGGACCAGTTTAACACTTCCCATAACATAAAAACTCCACAGTATGCTAACTAAAATGTCAGGAACTGTGACAGTTTGAGAAACTGCTGAGAAATATGTTGGGTTACAAGCAAGTCCCTCAGCTGCTGGGGGAACTTTCCTGAATCAAGGCTGTTACCAAGATCTGCAGTGAGGACCAGGGCCGCTCCCTCTCCCGCGAGCAACCTTTGGAAACACCGCGTACAGAACAGCTTGAGTGCAGAAAATGCCGGTGCTGGTTTCTAGTTTGGAGGATTTTGTCAGAGTTTGTTCGTGACAGAACACTCTCAGATAAACCTGGGGAAGTCTCACCAATGCCTGTGTATTAGCTGTAATGTACATGTCAAGAGTCTCAGTTTTCCCTCTAGAGAAATACTCTAGCACCGATCTGCATTGTAAGCCAGTCACACAATAATCACGTATTTTCCCTGACCTAGGTGTAGGTATTCGCAAGCAAGAGCTCCGTGATGTTCTGTAATCTTCAGGCTTCTTCGCTGCTTTTCAGGCACGCATCTCTCCACGCTGTCCTACCCGGACTTTGCTCCGTCCCTCCCATCACATGAAATTACACGCTCCCAAATCAGCGTAGGACACAGAACAGCCCCATGCAACCACCATTCATCCACCGCAACTCATCCCACAGCACTTGCAGCCTGGGATTTGATACAGCGCTCCTAATCCTGCAAAATGCAGAGCAGCTTCCATTTTCCATGAAGTCAAAGGGAGCGGAGGATGCTCAAAACTTTGCGGACTGAGGGTTGTAAATTAGCCAGTTTCCAGCTGCTTGGCATAGCAGGAGCACAAAAGATGTTAACAATCTTTACACTTCAAATAGCCTGGTATTTTCCACGCATCCAGAATCTGTCCTTTGGAGAGGTGCAGATAGGTTTGTTCCTCAATTCAAAAGACGAGAAGAAAGGGCAGGATACCTCTGCTCTCACTCAGCCTACTGCCTGGAGGTGTGCGATCCTGCGCAGCACCGGGAGCTGTTACCAAAACTAGCAGTGGCACACAGTAAAAAATGAAAGAAGTTTGGAAATGGCTACTTTGAGCAGAAGCCAGCCAGCCTCTTCTGTTCAGATTACCTCCCAGCTCGGTGTAAGGCTTTCCCTCTCTCCTGCTTAGATGTTCCTTCCCTGCTAGATTACCCACCTCCTAATAGCGGTGAGGCAAAAGTCTGCAAAACACAAAAATCTGCAGAACAGCGAAGGAAAGCAGCAGCATGAAAACCAGTCCCATTCGTTTTTCAAATGAGGCGCCGCTGCGGCAGAGCTGCAGTCCGCTGCCCCGGAGCGCAGCAGGGTGCTGAGCCGGCCCCAAGCCGGGGCACGCCACTCCGGAGGAACCCAGCTGCCTCTCTTTGTCAGCGGCTGGGGCTTTCTCCCACTGGCGTGCCGAGGGAAATCTTCACACTCGGCGGGAAAACAGGAACTTTTGTGGGGCTTTGCCAGCGTACTGAGAATAGGTGCCTGTGAACGTACCCCAATGCATTTGCCATACTTTGCAGCTAAAAGGAAAGGGAAATCCCCTCGGTGCCTCCCTACCAACATTCAGGGGAGCAAGAAGGTAACCTTCGGCAGCAGCCGGGTGTGCTTTATGCCAGCCATTTGAACGGATTTACTCCCTTTGGAAAATCAACTTTGCAAGAAGATTGCTGCCAGGTCTCCCCGTGTTTACTAGATATTTTGCTTGTTTACGTGATCATTTCCATTTAGCTTTAGTAACACTTTGCCATCTTTTTTCCCCAGAGGTTGATGGAAAGGAGCACTGGGACACCAGAGCAGCCCCAGAGAAGTGACGGCATATTCCTCGCCCGTGCCCTAGCCCCCGGGATCCCCCATGGGAACTGCGCGTGGTCCCTCGCAGCTCCCGGGGCAGCTCCAGAGCCGCCTGCCTGTTCTCTCGCTGGTGCACAGCCGATTCAGCCATCGGTGGCCCTCAGCCAGAAGGGTTTTTTCCACCTTAAATAGGACCATTATATAGTAGTCCTTTCACGGGCCGGCAGGCCAGGGAATAACACAAGAGGTTTTACTGACATGGCTTATTTAGCTAGTTCAGAGCCTAAATTTGCACAAGTTCTCTAGCTGCTTTTCTCCAAAGTCAGTAACAGGGCTTGGCAAAGACTGTGGGTTTTGCTGGCAAAGTCAGCCTTTTTGTGCGAAGGAGGGAGGAGTGGGGAAACCCAGACTGCTGTGCTCTCTAGGTCAGGGAAAAGAGAAAAAAATAAAAACATAAAAAAAGGAAGAAGGATGAGACAAATGGGACAGAATTACAAAAGAAAATGAAAAAAAGATAGTTAGGAACAGAAAAAGATGTGAAGGTGATTAAGCAGAACAAGACAAACAACAAAATAAGGTAGCACTAGCAGGTTTATGCAAAGGAGATCTAATTATGGGTGGCTAAATCCTCCAGGACATTAATATTCCATCGTAATGTGTCTAGTTTCCTCCTTTCCAGACATGGCAGGGAGGAAATGAGAATCACTTAGATACACTGTTTAATGAGCAAATGATGGACGATCACCCAATACAGCCTGCCTGATAGTATCCATTAGCTTAAAGTCGCACAGTAAATCTGTGCACAGCTAACGGGCCTGCCTCTTCAAACGCTATGGCAAAACTTGATGTTAAGTGCAACTAGAGAAAGGGATCACTGTAAATAAAAACCTTATCTTTGTAAGACGAGAAAGACTGTAGGACATACATAATGGCTAATCACAGCCCTTCCCACGGACCGTACACCTGTCTCACAAGCCAGAGCAGATTTATTCCCGGTGCTCACATTTAGTTTTTGTGTTTCTAATTCACAGACTCCACTGGAGACAGGTATTTCCCATCAAAATCTATTATGTAAATAAATACGAGTGTACGGCACAATAAAATGCAGCCAATGTTTCAGGTTGTTCTCAAGATCAACATCCTATATACGCAATACATTAAACTCATAGTTCTTAAAACTGAGCCTGCAGACACCTCATTTCTATACTTTATAGATTTGGAATCAATACTCTTACTGATGGTTCTTACAGCTTGTCACTGAAGGTGAGGGCAGGGTGGGGTTTTTTTCCTTTTAATTGCAATACGTGGTATTTAATCTGTGAAATGTTTGGCAATTTAGAGGTTGACCTGGGAAGAGGCACCTGGCTGAGGAGCCCCCTGCTCCGTGCTACACATGATACCCACAGCAGCAGCGCCACAGCCCTGCACGAGAACCACACTTTCCCAGCAACGCTGGTGCAAAGCCATCCCAGCAATGGCTGGCACGGCGAACATGCAGTTTTAGGTTCCCCGTGTTTCATCAGGAAGCACCGTCCCCGCTGCTCTGCCACAAGGAAATGCAGCCCCCTTTGCTGGGTGTGCTCTCGGTCCCTCCTGTGCCCTCCTGCAGCGGGCTGTGCCACCTGCCTGCATCCCCAGCACAGGGGACCCATCTCTGCGCCTCCCCACCCACCCCTCGCCTTTTTGGACAAAAATCTCTTTCAACGGTCGTTGTTTCTAATTGTTGCTTCCTCCTCAGAAAGGCACGAAGGGGACTGGAGTTTGGCGATCCTTTTGCTTTTGCTGCCTGGAGTCTACCTGGCCGTGAGACTGGTAGGGCACACTCCGTCTCACTCAAGGGACCCATCCCACCGACGGCTCACTCACGCCCAGCACAGAGCTCCCACTGGCGTGCTGCACCCCAGACACATCTTCTGTGATAAACTCAACTGGAAACAGATGGGAGCATCCAGGGTCCCTACACTCACTCGCCCCAGTCCACACCAGCTGAGCTCCACTGGGGCGACAGCACAGGCGTGGAGCAGAGAGCAGGGA
This sequence comes from Steatornis caripensis, assembly GCA_013398225.1. Lineage (NCBI taxonomy): Eukaryota > Metazoa > Chordata > Aves > Caprimulgiformes > Steatornithidae > Steatornis > Steatornis caripensis. The sequence goes on from VZSC01007560.1 coordinate 22,289, forward strand.
GGCAGGGACAGAAGTGGAGATGTGTGAGGACATGGGGTGCAGGGTGGGCAGCTCCTCTGGACAGGGATAGGGGATGGCAAGTGCTGGCTGCCTGCGGGCATGCTCCTCCCCGCATTATTATATGCATTTCTAAGGCAACTGTCACCATAGTGTCTGCACCTTCTTTCAAAAATAGATCTACTATGAGTAAACAGGCTCTTTAAAGCTCAAGTGAAACAAAACAGGTGAATCTGGCATTCCCCACGTTGCTCATAAAATCATGTATTTTACCGCAGCAACCGAGAGTTTAAATATTCTTGCTCCATCTGGAGCGCTGCTGGATGACAGAAACCTAAGTGTTGAAACCCTAACAAACCAAAACAAGGAAAGTAGAGAAAGGGGGAATTAACGCACTTACAGTTCACTGCCAGGACTAATTCCACAGGTCGAATTTGCAAGTGTGAAGCGATCCCTTGCTCTGCTAAAATGACAAAAGTGGGTTGAAGTTACCCAAAGACAAGACAATGATGCGAGAGACCCGTGAAAAGTGACAGACCAGAGGTGGGTCAGCAAGTACAAAGACCAAGCTGCTATTCATATACTTGCAATTTCTTACACCTTTCTCCAAACTTTGGGTGTAGAAGTTGTACTAGTGAAGGCTCTGCTACCACCCTCTGCGCTTTTGAGGACAGATACCTGGTGAGTGAAGGTACACAAACCTCACGTATCACCTAAGACAGTATTTGCAAACACGTGGGACGTGGGGCTCTGCGTTGGAAGACAGCAGACCTGAAAGCTGCAGTTGGCAGGTACAAGGTGCACATAGCAGAGCTCAGCTGGAGGGATAGTACAGGCCAAAGGCATGCCAGAAAGGCCTTTTATTTTTTCCTGAATATAAAAAAGTGGCTGCAATGAAATGAAGTTTCAGAACGAAGACAAAGCGCCATGAAGTTCAAACACTTGGCTTTGCACAGAGGATGCAGGGTCTCACCAAGTCAGATTTAGTGGACGCCTTGCTTCTCCAGGGGGAAAACAAAAAAACAACAACAAAAAAAAGGAGACAGGAACAGAGCACTATTTTTACATTAGGACTATGAAGTTTCTCTATAAGCAGGACACCTAATAAAATAATTTACACGTGGTGGCCCTGTCTTGAGGCAGCTAATGAGGATGCTGAAGGTTGAGATCTGACACGAACTAATGGCACAAAGAAATGGGAATGTTCTGAAATTAATTTACACCAACTTTTATACGGAAACAGGAACCAAACCAGGGAAGAAGAGAAGCAGACAGCTAGGATCTGCAGATGGACAGTGGGGCCGTAACTCCTTACGCTACATCTTGGTCTGCTAAAGCATGTCGAGGTTTCACATGCAGCAGCAGACTGTGTACACCCTACCTCAGACTGCAGTCTGCTCCCCATCGCTACTAATGGGCATCACCCTTCTCTGTACTGTGCTCTGCCTAGTCAAATCTATCTGACCAAGTGCAGTTCTGTAATAAAAAACACACAACCCCCCCCATTCAGTGTCCCACCTGCAATGGTCAGACTAAAAGCCACATCCCTCCAAACCCTCCTGCCGTGGACAGCGAGTAGCCTTTTCCTTTCCTTTGGCAAGGAGCTGTCACCAGGATGCAATACTCTCCAGCTCAGCTCATCATCACTGTAAATCAAGTCCCACTTCACAGCAATTTCCCACTATGGATTTCATCCAGACCCAACAGAAGCAGATGCAACATCTTCCATTTCATGTGGATTGGGAGTTATATTATTGTCAGTCTCCATCCTGAGATGTCCCAGATGGTGGGAGGACCTCAATTTTCAGACTTAGGTTCAAGGTAGAGAGTTTAATGCCCATGAAAAACTCACACTTGCAAACGTGATAAAAAGAACAGAAAATGACTTAAACAGCAGCAATGACCTTGAGGGTCACTGATGCAATGGTAAAGCACACAACTCTACTCTCACACATGTTTAAGTATCTTACTTCATAATTCTTCAAAGCAGGTTTTACCACATTATGCCTAACGCCCTGGTCCCTGCTGCAGTGAGCTCCAGCAGGAGCAGAGCTGCTGTACCAAACACTTTGTTTAGCATCACGCTCCCCCCTCCACAAATACCTCATTCAGCACCCACGGCTATTAACCACAGCTGAAAAAAAAAAAAAAAAATCTTTGACCAAGACTTCTACACATCCGCCTAAAAAAAAAAAACCACACTGATTTTTACTGCTAATTCTTCAAACTTGGAATTTGTTTCACTGGTGGGCTATGTTTGCAGTGTAGGTAGCACAGGAAAAGGAAAAAATGAGAGGAGGCTTTTCCTGACCAGCCATTTTAATTGGAGCTATGAGGGCTTGGAAAAACCCATCTGGTGAATGCAGTTATTTTCCCCTTTCCCCTCATTTTTGCTGCTGGTCCCAATCAGAAAGACCCAAACTTCCAAAAGTGTAAGTACGTCGGGCTGCCAGTGCCCTCACTTTGCTGCTGTCACGGGGCCGTCGCAGCAGATCAGGCCTTTCATGGCCAAACAAGGAGGGCTTCAGCTTTCCTGAGCGCGCACGGGTTCTCGAGGGCCGTTCACGGAGTTTGTTTCTCCAGCAAATCGCTCACTGTGGCTCTTTTGTGCATGCAAGCGTATGCGTGTGTGTGTGTCTGTGTGTGTGGTAAGACTCCCCAGGCTCGCTCATTTTAATGCTGCTTTCTCCCCAGATGAAAATATACATATTCTTATTAAGAAAAAAAAATGTGCAAAGTATAAATTTGCATCTATGATCATTCCTGGTTCATAAATTGTGTTTTAATAACAAAACAATACACTCTTCTGTACTGCCTCTTAAATACCAACAGGAAAGTCTGTCTTATTTGTACGCACGCCTAAATATTTTGATGAAGGAACATACAAACGGTACAAAATAAATACTTTAAAGTCAAATATAGATGAAAGGGTAAATAAAAGCAGGCGTAAAGCTAATACATGGAGTATCCAGCACCTCATCCTGCCTCCTCCACCACAAGAAGAGTTTCTTCCGTCACACAGAATAACCCGTGTGAGCGGATGCTTCACACCCCTGGGGCGTAGATGCCCCACACTTTTCTACTGCTGAATTTTATTGCACAGGTCAGGGGAAATTCTCCAGCTGAGATTCTTCCTACTAGAAAGACAGGCTTTGTTGGCTGCATTAAGGTGAAAGAAACAACAATGAGGCAGGGAGAGTTGTATATATCACATATATCCCTTCGTATATTCAAATTTAATTTGCAGAAAAACCAACTCGGCCACCATAAAGTGGAAACTAATATTTTTTATGACCCCTTAACAACCTGTCCTTAGTGCTAACATACCATAAATAAATTTCAACATCTTGTTATACACGTAGTTTATTTTAAACAGGACTGAAAGGAGAGCACAGTTCTTACTGAAAATTGGCACACGTACAAAGCAAGGGGGAAAGCTGACTTTTAAAACTTTATCCCAAAGCCTACTTCTTTTTAAAAAAATTCCTATTAAACTTACAAACTTTTCACTGAAGTGAAACATAGAAAGAGTTTCCAAATATTTTAGAATTCTGAATGGGTTTCCCTAGTGTAACAGTAATAATATTTTTACAGTTAAAAGATCCACTGATTTAATAAGTGTGATTTGTGTATTTAGAAAATTCATTAGAGCAGACATTCCCCAACATTTTTTTTAGATTTATTTATTTATTTAGCCTAATTTGGGTACACTACTTCAAAAGAACGCTTAGAGCTTCCCAGTTCCTTAGTCACTCACTAATAACATCTAATAATTAATAAAGACATGTAAATTCTTAACTCCCAGAACTATTCCAAACTTACTATCTGTACGCTTCATGTCATGTCTCGCTTATAGATATCTGCATTACTTTGTTTCACAAAATGCTGAAGGGACACGTACTTATCTTGCTCTCCACCAAGAGTGAATATTCAGGCATGCTGCAACCAAAGCAAAACGAAACCGAAGCCTACGCAAACCTCTTCTCTAGGAGCTCGCAGAGTTTACCAGGCAACTGTGAAGGCTTTTAGCTGGTTTTAGTGCACGGTCGTGTCCCTCCTGCAAATGCCCGGTGCCCACATCCTTCTGTAAATGCACGCATGCTTGTACAAATGCACGCAACTGCGGCAGCGATGGGAGACATGCCCTTCAGCCGCTGTGCAGAAACACAGGTGTGGTGTCAGGCGGCTGCATCGGGATAGTCTCATTAGTGCTAATTTTTACAAGTGTTCGGGAGCTAGGAGGGAATGAACCGACCAAATGTGCAGCTGTGATACGGAACGGAAAGGCCCAATTTAAAAGTAAATGCGATGCTCAGGACAGCGACTCCAAAAGCACCTGTAGAAACAAGGAGGGCGCAAGAGAAGACCCTCATCCCCCTCGATAAGGCCACCAGCCCCTTCTGCCTCTGCCTCCAGAGCTGTTAAAATCCCTATTCTATGAGGCAGAGAGCACGGGCAAATAACATTAGCTCAAACCATCTTTACTTGGAGGCAGATTATATTGTGTCTGCTCCTCTCTGACAGGGCTTTGTGCTCCTGTCAGGGCTTTGTGTTCTGCAACGTTTCCTTGTCATATTTATTTGCCTGTTTTGATTTGTGGTCTTCTGTCGGGAGGAAGACTGCCAAAACCGTAAGTCCTTTCTCCTACAAGTACTGCTAAGCCTGGGAAACAGGGCGTGGGGATTTCCACACGTGGCTCAAGCCAGTACGTTGACAGGAGTTTACTTAAAGAAATACAACTTTCATACAGTTTTGTATTTAAATTTCAGTGGACTGAATGAATGGGATTTGAAAGAAGAATGAAAACAGCCCCGCTTTCCTAAATAAAAGGTACCATAATAGGTATTACGAAGTCACATTCAGAATAAACTTCCCACACCGGAACCACACACAAATGCACGGTTGTTCATACACGGACAAACTAACTGTGCTGGTAGTTTTGCTGTGTGTAAAACAAGTCCCCAGCTTTGAATGGTTTCTGTTATGACTTCATATAATCTGCAAATCTCTTCCTCAAAGCCAAACCGAGACAGAAAAAAATGCACGAAAGCACCTACCTTTCAAAACAAAGAACTTTCTTCCAACCTAACCACTATAAAAAATGCTCAGATAATTAATTTACACCCGAGGCAAAGAGGGTTACTTAGCTGAACTAATGTTTTTCCCAGGCAAATTTCATCCACAGCCAACAGGTCAGCGAAGCAGAGTTCCTCTACAAATTTTTATGACATCTGAATATATTTCCTATCCACTCTTGTATTTTTCCCTGTTAATGAGACTTTGCTGTTGTTCTCTTGATTTCCGGATAGAGTTACGTAATTTTATGGAAATCCAGTGGTAAATAAAAGCTGTGTTTGTGCTTGGTCCACGCTTACTCATGCTTCACGATGTAGGCGTGCTTTGGCCATGCNCAACAGGTCAGCGAAGCAGAGTTCCTCTACAAATTTTTATGACATCTGAATATATTTCCTATCCACTCTTGTATTTTTCCCTGTTAATGAGACTTTGCTGTTGTTCTCTTGATTTCCGGATAGAGTTACGTAATTTTATGGAAATCCAGTGGTAAATAAAAGCTGTGTTTGTGCTTGGTCCACGCTTACTCATGCTTCACGATGTAGGCATGCTTTGGCCATGCACGCATCACTACAGAAACGACTCCGAGTCACACTGACAAATGAACTGTCTAAATAGCAATACGGTAGGGAGGGGATCAACTGCCGACATCCCTTCTGTATGAGTTACGGATGTTACAGTGTTCTGGGAAACCATTAGTTTGTATTAGTGCTGACTGGTTTCAAAGATGAGCTGTTAAGGTGAACGTCACTCAAGTGTATGTAAAACTTTCTATCGATCCGAAAGCCGACCCTGTAATCAATAAAGGCACAGACATCCTTTCTCCTCCATCATGCAAGCAATTTGTCTAAAATTGTGAAGTCATTCTTTTTTGCTAAGACAAGGTTTCATGATAGTCTCTGTCTGGGAAGCCGTAGACACAAGTTTCTTCTAAATACATGCAATAATCATCGCAACTGTACTACACTCAGGGAGACTTGAACTTGCCCCTGACCTCCCACCTCTTCTGCCCTTTGGCATCAGCCCCCACTGGCCACGCTGGAGGCTTCCCCGTGCGCCGGCTGGTGCTGGTACCCCATGGGCGAGCTCTTTGACACAGCTTTACTCACTGCACTGGCTCTGGGTGGCCAGCCCCGAGCATCCCTTACAGACTGAAGTTCTCCACCTTGCAGACTACTAAAATCATCTCTGTGATTCAAATTCAGAGGAATGCGATGTGTTCTTCCGCATCTTTTCAGATAAACTGGGAATGTTTTACTTCTAATATGAGCGATATTGCACTTACCCACTTCTCACTTCAACCAACAGTCTGACACCAAGGCAGGACGTGTCGGTATTTCTGATTGCTCACACTGATGACAAAGCCTTCACAACAGCTCTAGAATGAAAGACTAGAAGCGTGAAACCTTAACGTATTTAACATTATGTAGTATCCTAAGTCCTACTTAAAAGTCGGGTTTGGATTTTTTTTTTTTTTTTTTACAAAGAGATTTACTAACCAACTTTCAAAAATAAGACATGTAAGCAGCTCCTGTTGAAGCAGAAACTGCAGCAAATACTGCACTCGAGCCTGGACATTTCTGTTCATCTTTCCAGAGTGCAGAACACCTGAAAGAGCTGACACTTGCTCTAATTCCTTAAACCTTGAGTGGAAAAAAAATACCTCCTGCTTCTTTAAAATAACAATCTACAGACACTCATTAAAAAAACTGCACACACTTGTATTTTAAGTAAGTTAATGCACTGTTGAATAAAAAAAAAATATTTTTCACATCTGTGCTTATATGATAGATGCTGTTCAAAACCACAAACCAGTCTCCTAAAATACCACACTTCCACTCGCTCAGCTGAACCCAGAGATTGCTTTAAAAAGTCTGCTTCTGGGCTATTAGAGTCAGTGGAATTTGGAGCGAAGCCTTCTCTTCTAACCAGACTCATCACTTATTTACGTGGAAGTAACGAGACCATAAAAGAGGCACCAGAGTAATGATGTACAGCCCAAATGCTTAAAGGGTACCCACAGAAATGTAACTCTGAAAGGACCGAGAGGAGAGGGGAAAATTTGAGAAGCAAGTCCAGAGCGGACAGGAGGCAGATCAGCTCACTCCCAGCTCCCCCTTTCCAGCTTCACCCTTCCTTCCCAACACCTTCGATGCCCCACCACAGTCAACCCCGCGTACAAGTGCAGAAATGAATGGGTGAAGCTGGCTACGGACTATCCGTGGAAAACCCTTTTGCCAAACACTTTGGTTTTTTCCCCGCAAACAACAGGGATATGTGAAGAAATCAACCTACCATGTCTCCAAATCCATAGCTTAAGTGATACGTTTTAAAAAAACCCTTTGCTTCAGCAGCAAAGTACAATCTTCCACGTGCCTTACGTGTCTGGACCACCTGAAAATAACCACCCACAACCGGCTTTGTAGGCAATAACACCTTCTGAAGGGTCATTAGCTGCAGATTTTTCCCCCAAGCGTGCTGATATAGCTGAGTTTGGGCTTGTAGTATTGCATTATTCAAAGACAGCTAGTTAACGTCATTTAAACTTTAACTGGGAAGAAGACGGATTAATACTCCTTGATCTCCTGTCACTGCTGTGCTGTCATCAAAGCACCAGCCAACAGGTTAGCGATCAGTGAAAAACCCCAAACTTGTGGCAGCCAGGGCCAAAATTCTCTAAACCAAAATGAGAGACCTTCTAATAACTCAAAGATACAGTGCAATGTGTTTTGAACAACAGCTTTTCATTTCAGCAAGTTTATATTACAGTATATGTCTCCTTGAACTAAGAGATCATTTGTTTAAATTGCTTGATTACATATAACGATCCTTCTCTTATAAACCAAGATTCAACATTGCCACTGGGGGAGAGGGCGGAAAGGGCAGAGCAATTCAACGAGAAAGAAAAAATATCATACAACTCTTGCAACAATAAAACGTTAGGAGAATTTTCACTTGACTGTTGAAAAACGTAGAGCTAGAAACATCTTGTTCTACCCCAGCTATTAGCACTAACTCTTCATTCACAGAGTACAATGTACAGCTTTGATCAAGCTATAGGGTCCACATGCTCACAAAATATTTAACTCTAAATACATAGCACAGAATTAGTCTCCAACAATTTATGCCATCGCCTCCTGCCGCTCTACATTTTCCTAAACCTTGGAGTCCAATTCACATATGTAAGTTAGATTATTTTATTTTTAACCTAACAGGGATTGGATATCATTTATTTCAAATCTGCCAGAAAGAGTAGGGTTTCAAAGCAGTCTTTTGCACTTTTATGGACTGAAGTGAGAATAAAAATTCAAATTTAATCAAATCTGAGAGCTCGAAAAGTGAAATCATTTACCAGCGAGTTGGAAAGCAGCTTACACATACATTACGAAAGTTTTCTCAAAAGGCCCCACAGGGCAGACAGGAAAAATAAGAGCTTACCTATTCACCTAATTTTTATTCTGTAACTTTTAAGAGGAAAAACATGGATTTTGTCTCTCTACACTTAATTGAGCTTAACTGAAGGAAGAAAAGACAGGCCTGCTCCGAAATGAGAGCAGACTGATCGAAAGTGATGTGTTTATCCTGTTGAATCATTTACCAGCCTGGATCCTCCCACTGCCCTCCCCCCCCCCGGAAGCAGCTCCTTGTTGCCCACCCTCGTTAGGCTGATTTCAGCATTTCCTAACAACCCGCTGAGGAGGAAGACGCACACAACCATTACAGACCTTCACCTGTTCAGTGGGTCATGGGCACTGTCCTCCTGCTGGTGGTGGTCTCTGGAGAAGGGAGGGGAGGGTCTCTGGACCGCAGGTGAGGTGCCCTGACTGCCACCGCCCCACGGGACACGTCGCGGATTTCTGCTGCTGGGGGACACACAGCTCCTTCACAGGAGCGGGTCCTGCCCAGGGGAGCCCAGTGAGCAGGGGACAGCAGAAAACACAACGCTGAGAAAGTAACTCAACCTAACAAGAGATTCATTTATAAAGCAAAAAAAAAAAAAAGAGCCCAAATACGATAATCTCTCGGTCGTTCACACTTTATCATGAACTTAGTCCTGACGTCCTTCTGTTTCTGGGCGCCTAGCTAGTTCTTAAAAAAAATTATTTCTCATTTAATTAAACCTAACATTTGTGTATTTGACAAGAACAGGGAACACTGGCTGCTAAACACACGGTCAGACCACCCAGCCACGCTTACCCACGGCACAGCGGCTGCACTATGAGGAGGGAGAAGAAGACGTGAGAAGAACTGAACTTTTGGAGAGAGGTCTTGGTGATCTACATTCAAACACACAAACCCGAGGAGAAAGACGTTCACTTCATAGCACCCCTTCATCCACCTGTTCCTATGGGACGTTAGCACTCCTGAGCAATGCTCGCTGCGTTCATTTGTGTCTGACGTAAGATGAGAAAAAGACGCTCAAGAGCCACGGTGAATATGCACGCACAGAAAGGGCGAACCATTTTTAGATGTCAAAGCTTTCCCTGATCATTTTCACGGTATCTTAAGAGAACAGAATCGCCATCACAGCTACATTTATCCCAAACGTTGGTATTTGTTCTGCTGACCATTCAGGGTGTGATTTTCCCCATATATGTCAGTTCAGTGCTCTCTCCGGCCGGGTCCTTGGGAGCAGGATGTACTTACAGACATGTCTGGGGTTTGCTCTAGGAGATATCACAGATTCACATGCAGGTGTGTGCCTTCAGCGCAGTATTTCAGACACAGCATAAATATCTGTATGTTTGTAAGCATATCTGCAACCTTTTTATTTTTAGCGGAGAGCATCTGATTTGGGGATCTATTTAACCGTTTTACTTGGCAATCAGGCTTTACGCTGTCAACTAACCCTTTTTTAAAATTAAGGTCGGTGCCTGGCTCCATAGGCTGCTCTTCCAGAGCCGTGGTCACTGGATACCGTGGGCCCTGCCACCGAGGGCTGGAACTGCCCACAGGATTTACGGCTGGGAGTTTGTGTGTCACCCTGGCAAGACAGGGCGGTCGCCTGGGGCAGTCGGATTTTTCTACATCGCCCTCTTTTGACAACCGAAGGCTTCAAAACCAAAAATATTGGCCTTCAAAATTTGCAACATTGTTTCAAGTGACTTCCCATCCTTGCTAAACATTTACGCTTNAGGGCGGTCGCCTGGGGCAGACGGATTTTTCTACATCGCCCTCTTTTGACAACCGAAGGCTTCAAAACCAAAAATATTGGCCTTCAAAATTTGCAACATTGTTTCAAGTGACTTCCCATCCTTGCTAAACATTTACGCTTCAGTTTGATAGACAAGGAGTAAGTAATAAATAAATAAGTACCTAAATACACAAAACTACCAACGGCCATGTTTGCAACCTTAAAGAAATGCCCTTTCACCGCTCCCCGGAAGGTAATCCTTGCTGTGCTGAAACCAAACTGCCGGAAGAGCGAGCCCGGCGCGGCGGTGCCCGGGCCGGACCAGCCGTACCCCGTCCGCAAGGGGCAGGGGTGCCGCAGGGACTGTGACCGGGCAGCGGGACTGTGCAGCACCCCACCCTCCCATCGCTTCCTCGTCTGCGTATTCACATCCGTAGCGCGTGACAAACCTAACCATGCCTCGACCCCAGCTAATATACAGCATCATTTATCGTGGGCTAACACACACTCGTCTGCGTCCGTATTAACACAGGTATTCGTACCCAAAAGGGCAGCATCTTCCTCTGCCCTTCTATTGCTCTTTTTATCTCAATAAACCGTGTTATTAAGCGTATTTCTGAAAGACCTGATTGTGCTCTCCAGGCGTTTGAAGGCATACAGCAGTTTAACGTAGAGTATAAAACAGAAAAATTTATACTGCCAACTTCCCAGCAGCAATACATATATATACTTCAACGGATATATTCAGGTTTAAAAGCTGATAAATTAGCTAAAGAGAAGAGTCAACATACCTTACCTATCTTTACTAAGCTTGACTTCCAAATAGTAAACATGGGAGTAAATCACCCCCGATGCTGTGGGCAGAGCCGAATTAATTTGAGGTGGTGCCTCCCCTTCCTCAGGCAGGGTTCAGTCGGAGATGCCGACGGTCATCCTCGTACGCCCGTGGTCACACGCAAGTACCGCAGCCAAAGCCAGCACATCGGGCTCCAGCAGCACTGAGGCAACTAAGGAGTTAGTAAATATACTACATTTAGTAAAACTTGGTGGGTTTAGGTCAGTGTTGCTTAAATCAAGACCTTTGGTTTCACGAGCTCACTTGTGTTGGGGAAATAAGTCCCTCCCTGTGCCCCCAGCGCCGCGAGCCCTGCGCACAGGGGTGCTGCGGGCCGCCGAGGCCCTGGGGATGGCAGGGACCCACAGGGACCGCGGCAGGGTGAGCGCGTCGCCTGCGGCCAACCTCCTCCTCGCTTTACATCCAACAGCAACGCGGCACACGCATGGTCCGAGCCTTTCCCTGGCTCTGGGGAAGAGCTTCGTGTGCGGGGAGAGCATGTTTTGTCGGTCACGTAGCATTTTGCCATGATATCAAAACTCCCATTTGTTCCCTCTCTGCCAGTCTGGCCGCTCACCCCATGTAAGAACGAGCAAACAGGGCTGCTGGGCAGAATTTCCTCTCATGGTGTACAAAGCCAGAAGGCACCACACACCACCGCCACCCACCCGGCCAGCTGTGCTGCCAGCCCCACTGCCCTTGCAGGTGGGCAGGGGAGCAAACAGTTGACTTTCTCTGCCCTGGTCACTTTGGGAGCCAGCGGTCGAGTCCCCCCCCAAGCCGGAAAAGCAGAGTGCAGCAGATGGCTGCCAAAAAATCACCCTGCTCCTGGGCAGAACAGGCAGGAAGTTTGCTACCGTCCCTTAGGAGATGCTCAGCGCTCTCCCTGTCAAACCCCCCCGCTACAGGACAGGCGGCAACAGAGCTGCCCGCGGCAAGCATTTGCCAAAATCCCTGTGAACAGCACAAAGCCAAATAAACCTGAATTAAAATCAGCAGCACCCCGAGGTGCCTGGCAGGGCTGGACAGTCCAAGCAGCGCCCTGCGAGACAGGGGCACTTTGAACGGCAGAAAGCACGTCAGCAGTCGGGCAGCGTTAGATACCAAATTAGCGATCTTGAACAAAATACAGTTTGAGAAATAATTAACTGCGCTGTGAAACACTGTGATAATTTCAAGTATTAAAAGTGTAATCTTGCATATTAAAACGAGTTTACTAAAATCAAATCAATAAATCTGTGTCCTCTGTATTTCCTCCAGACAACCAATTTGATTAATCTTTTTGTTCACTTGGCTATAGATTTTACTTTTGCATTTTACCATCAGAAAATACGTTCTGCAATACTACAAGATTTTCACAAAGCAAATACATTTTTACATGGATTGGATTTTATTCCCTCGGTTGAAATTCTGATCACTGAGCAGCAAGAACGCTGTCGTAGCACACAGGATGTCACTCAGGATGTGACAGTTTCCTCTTGTTTTAAACTACTTAAAAAAAAAAAAACTTCTCAAATTAGAAACAATATTGCTTTTGATCATCAGCAGCAGAGACTGCGAGCACCCTGGGTCCAATCCAGTTACTTATGAGTTTTACTTTTAACTTTGAAGGAAATTAAATGGGAATTAAATTCACTGCAGCAGAATCGGTTCCCTGACACACAGTTAAGGTGCTCAGCCTGTGACTGCATTTGTGCTGTTCCTCTCCAGACTCCTCCGGGCTGCCGCACCACCCTGGCGCCCGTCTGCACCCGTCTCCCCCAGCGACGGACACTGCACCCGCGTGCCCCCAGCACCGCAAGAGCAGGGGGTGGGCAGGAGCCACTCACGCCTGCGGGGCAGGTTTCTTCCCAGAGCCAGACAGGTGTGACCAAAGGAGAAAATACTCTGCCCGGTGCTGTCCAGAGGGTACAGTAACACACCCCTCCCTCTTGCTGAGCTGCACTGACTTCACTGTTACTGACTTATTTTGAAACACTCAAGTAAATACGTGCAAATGAAAGAGTCAGTGGTGCAGAGATTCAGACCTCAAATTGAATTTTGGAGAGAGTACGTTAAAAATTCAGCTCAGATTGCTTTTTTCAGGGTCCTTCCACTGCCACTTTCGAGTGGACCTTAAATCAGCCGCATCTTCTCAACCTGTGCAATCTTGATAACTGAACTTGAGAGGGTCACATCCCGTATTGCTTCAAAACTCACTCACCCTTGACTCTCCTATGTTTGTCTTGGTAGAACTTTGCTTGAATAACCCATTTGTTGGGCTAACATAACATTTTGCTTGGCTTGCAAGCTCTATCTGGGTAAATGCACATTTCCCCATTCCATTTTTTGATCGTTTTCTTCTGCAGGCATTTAATTGGCCTCACAAAGATGTTTGCAGAAGTTTAAATGAAGCATAGTTAGAGCTTTCAAAAATACATATCATTACCCACACCTACAATTTCTAAAGAAAAATAAGGCTACTCAAGAACTGAACCTGAAGGGCCCAGCGGGAGATTTGCAAAGTTTCGGTTAAACACCAGCAGCTGCGTATTTGGAGCTTACACCACATAAAGAGACATTCACAGGATCGGGCGATGTAACACGTTCATATTGGTATCATCGCATTGCTAACCAAACCCACCGCAGTGCTGTAGCGACTGAAGCGCTCTGATTCTGAAGGTGGGCTTTATCCAGTGCTTTAAGAACCCTCAGTACACCCATCCGTCCCATCCCTCTTGGAAACAGAAAGCTCAAGACTAGCAGCGTCACACTGCAGCCAGCTGAACTGGGGAAGTTTTGCAGAATTCATTCCCCTGGAAAAGTCTGATAGTACAGACCAAAGCCCCGAAATTACCATGAGAGAGAAATTGGTTGTGCGCCCAGAAAGTGAAGTGAGAGATCTCGTCTGCCTAACCGGAGGGTGCGGCAGGGCATGAAAAAATCAGGCTCATAGCAGCAAAATCAGTATCGTGCACATGAAGGGGTGAAGGGACAGCGAGGACGGCTCAAAGGGGAGGGCCAGGTTGACGAGCTTCTCCCAAAAGAAGGGCAGGGCTTTCTTGGGAGCTGGAGTAACCAGGCAAGGGTCGAGGCAGGAGGCAGACTGTATGTCAGCTGGGGTAAAAAGTATTGCAGAGGGGGAAAAAAATAAAAATAAAAAAAGGAAAGGAAAGGAGAACTTGCCTGGACAAAATCTAATCCTACTACTATTAGGGATTATGGGACCTCTGGGTCAGCAGTAAATTGGGATCAGCTCTACTGCAACTACTTGCGCCGTGCTGAGAGCTGATACCAGAGCGAATAAACCTGAGGAAACAGCAGGTGCCACTTCATCGCTTCTGGCCCCTTATCCGCTGAGCCCGGAGCGAGATGTACAGGGGCACCAACGCACTCCGGAACCGACTGGGGGGACACCAGCATCTCCGGGGTACCTTTGCCAACCCTCCACAAGTATTTTGCAGCTTAGAAAGTCAGTGGAGCCCACATGTGTCAGCAATGCCGGTGAGCAGAAGAGACCCCAACAGGAACAGGCAGATCTTTTGTCTATGTAACAAGAGCCCAAAAGGACGCAGACAGAGTGGCAGGCGAGCCAGGGCTGCACGGCAGCCCCAGCAACGCCAGCGGACATCTCGACAGCCCTCCTGCAGTAGCAGCGACCCAGGGAGGAGGAGGAAGAGACGTGGGACCCGAGGGGGTTTGCTGCATTATTCAGACCTCGGGCTGACGTGCTCCCAGCTCGGGTATGTGGAGCAATTTAGGTGGAGGCTGGCAGGCGTATTGCACACAGACTGAGACTGCAGTGCACTGCCGAGGCTGGAAAGCATCGAACTGGTCCAGCTCTTCTCTTTGCAACATCATTTGAGCCCCAAGCGACGTGCAGTGCAGAAGCAGGAGGCCGCCGCAGTCCCCTCACCCGTTCAGGTGTCTGTCTGTGCACGGCTGCTGGAGGCTCCTCCAACCCTGTCATCAAGCCCCTCGGGCAGATGGCCGCCCCCAGCCTCACCCCACCCCTCACAAAAAATACATAAATTTAAACAAGGCAGGGAAGGTAAAAAAAGAAGAAAAAAAATCAGGATCATTTCAGAGCGGTACAAACAGGAGGCTCCGCTGGCTGCAGAAGTAACCAGCTGATGCAATTATCCTGGCGGCCGCCAGTAGACCATCTGCCCAGCTCCCGGGTTGCTGTTGTTGCAGTCTCAGCGGGGCTCGCTCCCAGAAGAGCAGGGCCCCCGCGGCCGGGAGGGAGCCATCTGCCCAGCCCCAGGCTGTTCATGCCGAACGCCACGGGGGCCAGCCCGGGGGCCAGCCCGCTGCCCGACGGCCTCCGGGGCACGGCCACATGTGGCCGATCGCGGCCAGGGCTCGGTGGCTGAAACGGCCGAAGGCTCGGGCAGCTGCGCTTTATTTTCTGCAGGGTATTTGCTTGCTCTCCCTCGCCTTCCTGCAAACCGGCTGTGTTTTTGGAGCATCTTTGTGCCTGCGTGTGTTTAGAGTTTACTTGGTGCGCACGCAGGGAGGCTGGGACGTCCCCTGTCCTCCAAGGAGGCGTGGGGACACCGAGGAACCAGTGACATCCACTCCATCCCACAGGGCTGCCCCAATGCTGACCTCCCCGCTTCTGTACCCCATGATTTATACTGCAGTGAGGGCAATGACTGCCACCTTCATTTCCGTTTTGGTGTGTTTGTCATTAAAATACAAGTAGGAAATGACATCCCAAGGGGAAGGGACAAGTGCTGACAAGGAAATCTTATAAGCACGCGTGTCCAATGACTTTCACTCCCCTTGCAGGTAACTACCTTCACTAAAGCACAGCAGGTAAATTTAATCTCTCCGGAGTCTTCCCAGTTACACCGTCTTCTGCAGGGTATGGGGAGTGCCCTCCATCACCCAGGGGTTGTGCTGGGTGTCACCCAGAGCCAGGTTTCAGTAACAACTCTGCTCTCGCTGACAAGGCTTCTATAAACTTGGCAGGCTCAGACTGAAAGAGGCAAGAAAAGTTGTGGAATTTTTTTGTGCTTTTTAACCATATCAAGTACATACACCTACTGCTGCCTCAGGCTCATTCATCTGAAATCCACAGTGCCCAACTGAACTGATTTTCATTCTGAATTTAAGCTTCCAGTGTACAAAAATTTACACTTTTCCACCCCCAAACTAATTGTTATTTAGAAAAGAGTGAAACAGGGCGGGACACGAGGCTGATCCATCCCACTACTCCTCAAAGTAGTGGTCAACAGTTCAAGTTGAGCTGGAGATCAGTGACAAGCAGTGTCCCTCAGGGGCCCATATATGGACCAGTACTGTTTAATATCTTCATCGGTGATTGTATACACAGTGGGATCGAGTGTACCCTCAGCAAGTTTGCAGACAACCCCAAGCTGAGTGGTGTGGTTGACAAGCTTGAGGGACAGGATGCCATCCAGAGGGACCTGGACAAGCTTGAGAAGTAAGCCCATGTGAAAGTCATGAGGTTCAATAAGGCCAAGTCCAAGGTCCTGCACCTGGGTCAGGGCAGCACCTCATATAAACACAGGCTGGAGGATGAAGGGCTTGAGAGCAGCCCTGCAGAGAAGGACTTGGGGTTGCTGCTGGGTGAAAAACAACACGAGCTGGCAATGTACACTCGCAGCCCAGAAAGCGAACCATATCCTGGGCAGCATAAAAAGAAATGTGGCCAGCAGGTTGAGGGAGGCGATTCTCCCCTTCTCTTCTGCTCTGGTGAGACCCCATCTGCAGCACTGCATCTGACTCTGGGGTCCTCAGCTCAGGAAAGACACGGACCTGTTAGAGCGGGTCCAGAGGAGGGCCACAAAAACGATCAAAGGGATGGAACACCTCTCATATGAGGAAGGCTGAGAAAATTGGAGTTGTTCGGCCTGGAGAAGAGAAGGCTCCGGGGAGACCTTACTGCAGCCTTTCAGTACTTAAAGGGGGCTTCTAAGAGAGATGGGGACAGACTTTTTAGTAGGGCCTGTAGCAATAGGACAAGGGGCAATGGTTTTAGACTAAAAGAGTGTAGACTCAGACTAGATATAAGGAAGACATTTTTTATGATGAGGGTGGTGAAACACTGGCACAGGTTGCCTGCAGAGGTGGTAGATGCCCCATCCCTGGAAACATTGAAGGTCAGGCTGGACAGGGCTCCCAGCAACCTGATCTAGCTGAAGGTGTCCCTACTCATTGCAGGGAGGCTGGACTAGATGGCCTTTAAAGGGCCCTTCCAACCCAACCTATTCTATGATTCTACCTCCCCAACACTGACGAGGCTCTGGGTGCTGTGCACAGCAAAACTTGCCAATGGCCAGTTTCTCGGGTAATAACTTTGGGGCTGGCAACTGCAGGAGGGGTGCAGCCTAGGAAAGTCCTTCCCATCCCTTGCCCCACTCAGCTAACGCCAGCCCCATCCCTGCCGTGCACCTCACCACAGCCTGGTGCTTTCCTCTCTGAAACTAAAGCATCTGACCTGCACTGACAAGGCTGATGAATCCTTCACAAAATAATAACATAATACAGGTGTCTAAGTTATCAGACCACATTTACACTTCAGCTTTGATTTAGACAACACCTGGAAATGTGGTCAGTCACACAGCTGAACCATTAATCACTTTAAACGAATAAAGGAAAGGCAGCTCTGAACACAACCAGGACTGGCCCAACCTGTCATCACACCCCCACTGCCACGCGCTGCAGCCTCTCCTGCAGCCGTGCCAGCACCGTAAGCACTTGCCCGCACAGGCTGCGCAGCTTTTGCTGAAGCCTTTTGTAAGAGTCGGTCCGAAGAACAGTATGGACTGTGACACCTTTCCAGCCAATTTCAAGGGTTNCGATCAAAGGGATGGAACACCTCTCATATGAGGAAGGCTGAGAAAATTGGAGTTGTTCGGCCTGGAGAAGAGAAGGCTCCGGGGAGACCTTACTGCAGCCTTTCAGTACTTAAAGGGGGCTTCTAAGAGAGATGGGGACAGACTTTTTAGTAGGGCCTGTAGCAATAGGACAAGGGGCAATGGTTTTAGACTAAAAGAGTGTAGACTCAGACTAGATATAAGGAAGACATTTTTTATGATGAGGGTGGTGAAACACTGGCACAGGTTGCCTGCAGAGGTGGTAGATGCCCCATCCCTGGAAACATTGAAGGTCAGGCTGGACAGGGCTCCCAGCAACCTGATCTAGCTGAAGGTGTCCCTACTCATTGCAGGGAGGCTGGACTAGATGGCCTTTAAAGGGCCCTTCCAACCCAACCTATTCTATGATTCTACCTCCCCAACACTGACGAGGCTCTGGGTGCTGTGCACAGCAAAACTTGCCAATGGCCAGTTTCTCGGGTAATAACTTTGGGGCTGGCAACTGCAGGAGGGGTGCAGCCTAGGAAAGTCCTTCCCATCCCTTGCCCCACTCAGCTAACGCCAGCCCCATCCCTGCCGTGCACCTCACCACAGCCTGGTGCTTTCCTCTCTGAAACTAAAGCATCTGACCTGCACTGACAAGGCTGATGAATCCTTCACAAAATAATAACATAATACAGGTGTCTAAGTTATCAGACCACATTTACACTTCAGCTTTGATTTAGACAACACCTGGAAATGTGGTCAGTCACACAGCTGAACCATTAATCACTTTAAACGAATAAAGGAAAGGCAGCTCTGAACACAACCAGGACTGGCCCAACCTGTCATCACACCCCCACTGCCACGCGCTGCAGCCTCTCCTGCAGCCGTGCCAGCACCGTAAGCACTTGCCCGCACAGGCTGCGCAGCTTTTGCTGAAGCCTTTTGTAAGAGTCGGTCCGAAGAACAGTATGGACTGTGACACCTTTCCAGCCAATTTCAAGGGTTTCCCCCCGCTGTTGTTTATAGGGGTTTGGGACCACAGCTACCAGCAACCACCACCCCCTGCCGTGGCTGGGGGACACCAGCTCAGACTGAACCACCACCGAAGGGCACGCGCACACAAGTGCAGATAAGGATGGCTGCATAAAACCCCATTTTTGCTGGAAACCAGGCTGAAATGCTGCATATGACCTCGTTATTTAGTGGCCAAGTGCTGTGACATAACTGAGGGCCGAATACAGTGACAAATCTAAGTCAGGTTATGCTCTGTAATAATCATCATCTTCAGGCTCTCCCATCCCACACATTTTGCAAGGCCTCTTTCCCTTTCCTCTATACCTCTTCCTAAAATGCAGCTGACAACAGCAGCAAGCAGGGAACGCTGGAAGCAGAGCCGCTGCATCGCGGGGAACCCAGCGTGGGGCCAGGCAGAGGCTGGAGCACTGGACAGCAGCCTAACAAAGATGAAACTGGAAGAAGAGCAAAATATTCCTCACTGTACTCAAAGGAGGTTGATGGTTCCTGCTTCCCTAGTTCACAACAATGCAAATCTCAGGGTGCCCAACAAAAATAACTCCAAATTTCATCGGCCATAATTACAGTGTCGACCACCGTAGGGCACAGTGTATGACGCAGAGGCATAGGGCATAGTTCTCAAATTTCGGGATAGAAGTGGTTAATGTTGCCCACTAAAAGTCCTTCTCATGATAAGGATTCAAGGGATAAAGGGGGTTAAAACTTAANGGGTGCCCAGCAAAAATAACTCCAAATTTCATCGGCCATAATTACAGTGTCGACCACCGTAGGGCACAGTGTATGACGCAGAGGCATAGGGCATAGTTCTCAAATTTCGGGATAGAAGTGGTTAATGTTGCCCACTAAAAGTCCTTCTCATGATAAGGATTCAAGGGATAAAGGGGGTTAAAACTTAAACTGAAATCTTGTTCTCCTGCAGCAACATGGACTGCTATTAAAAGAGCGTAGAGGAGACAAGGAATTGACAAGTTTTTCTTGACAAGGAAAAACAATAGTTCTGATACCACAGAAAAACTTGTACTGCTTCCTCTCTATAGGAAGGAAATTCTTCTAAGGCTTTGTTGGCACCATCCCTGTACTCCCTTCACTCAGTGGTTTTTGTCCTTGGGCCCACACTGGCAGATAGGCCAGGCAGGAGGAGCCCAGCAAAGGGCGTCATCACCAGCTCCTGCTTATCCCTCGGTGCCCAGGCTGGGCGAGGTGCCACTGCAGCACCCATGGAGCACGGGGGCCAAGATCGGGGCAGCAATTCATTTTATGGCACAGATTGGAATAAAGAGCTATTTAAAGATTTTCATATGCCTTCAAATAATGCTCTCATTGGTGTAGTTACCAAGAATATACTAAATAAGAACTCTAATCTCTAAAACACAATACTTACTTTTTTCCAGAAGGGTGGAAGTGGGGGGGGAAGAATGTAAAAACCAAAACAAACGGATATATTTCTTGTGGGATCTGCACTACAGATGAAACGCAAAGCAAGTCTCACTCTCCCTTGAGGGTCTTTTTTCAAGAAGGGGAATAATAATAATGTAGTAATAATAAGCACTTATATAGCGCTTTACATTTTCAAAGCGCTACGCAAACATCAACTAATGGGACACGGTAGAATAAGTAGTGTCTAAAATGAGTTTATGTACTGCATTATATTTTTCTATAAAGTGGCTGGGACTGTTTTTAAAATTAAATTCCCCTACACATTGATACTTTGCAAATGGATTTTCTTTAAAGAAGCACAACAAAAACATTTTTGTATTAGTTATACTTCACAACTTGCATATTTATGAATTCTGGCTCAAAGCAAATTGTTTACACAGTTTCATAGACACAAAACGCATTTTGTTTTGTAAGAAGGTGCGCTAACTAACTCCTTAGGACGATAGACCAGGACACTTACATACACCTGCCAGTGTATTCTAAGCGAAAGTCACATACAAGATAAAAAGTATTTAAGCAAAGGAAGCTTTTAAGAGAGAAACTAAGCAGCTCTTTTTATTTCTACCTTGCAGACAGACGAGCAAGACAACCAGCACATTCTCGGTAAGAGCTTGCCTAGCAAGGACAGAAGTCCCTATGCCATAGCTATAAAACAAGCATCAGGTTCTAGTTCTTCCTGGTAATTCTATTCTATAAAACTAATCATCTGGAGTAGGGAAGATTAAACACTCACAAAGCAAACCAAAATATTATGACCTGAACTGTAATATTGGTATTTCATTTAACTTTCACCTATCCAACATCTCACATGTTTAGTAACTTCACACGCCTCTCCAAGGGACAAACGTTATACCCACTTTGCATACAAGCAGTACGGAAAAAAATGAGAAAGAAAAATTACGTGGCACGTGCATTCAATGAGGGTCTGTGGCAGAGGCAGAAGAGATGGCATGAAGGCAGAAATCTGACTCCCAGTCTCTTCTAACAGCCTGGAGTATCTTACTATTTTGCAAACTTTCCATTCCTTATTATTAACAATTTGCTTTGTAGCAAATCTAGGTGCTTCTGTCGTGAGCCACAGCCCAGCGTGCTACGGCCGTGTAAGCACAGAACTAAAAAGCTGCAGAAGACTGAAGTGATTGAGGAATTTTTTTTTCATGATATTCTCAAGCTAGGAATCAAACGCAAGTCAAAAAACGCATGCTGAATATATCTACCTTTAGGCATGCGCTTAACTGTAAGTATATGAGTAATCCCAATGGTTTCAGTTTTGGGGATTTTAATAGTTGTATGGTTTTCATAACTACAGGAAAAACCCTTTCCAACAAACTGCCAGTGTGACTCCCTGTTGTACTACACCACAATTACTGGAACATATTTGGTATTTCTCAAGAGGTTCAGATAATGAAGAATCCTCCAAATTTTCTATTAGCCCAAACTTAGGAATTCTGCATCAGGGAGTTAACGGCAGAACAGACAATGTATGTTAGGTATTGCAAAAGAGAGAGAAAGAGACACAGAAATATTTATAAAATTTAAAGCTTGCTTTTTTTTTTTTTAAGTAAGGTTGTTCAAGAGCCCGGACCGCAGCCCAACCAGTACTATTGCACAACTACGCTGACCTAAAGATCTTACTCTCTTTTATTCCTTTATAAGAGACAACATTTCTTCATATTTTCACACCACAATGTTTTCCCAAATCTGAACAAGATTAATAATAAGTAGGAAAACACACAAGAAACCACCCTATTTTATTCTTTGATGTGCTCTTAGTTTAACACTGAATCACAAGCTTCTACTAAATAAAACCACATCAGTCGTTACACTTACAAGGAAATTTTTTTTAAAAGCAAGGAAATGCACAGCATTGTGGTTGCTTTGGGGTTTTTGTTTGGTTTGGTTTTTTTTTCCCTTGGCCAATAGCCAATTCTTTTACTTTCTATGACTAAAAATAAGCAAACGGGGGGTGGGGGAAAGATAGCCCTTTCCCAGCAAGGAAAGCCATCGAAATTTGCCACATCAGAAATAATCTAAATAAGAACGCAAACAAGTGCAAGCCACTGCCGCAACACTAAAGGCCAGGCCAGCCACCAGCTGGTTGCGGCCCCAGGATGCAGGGTGTTTTGGGCAGCAGAGGCTTTGTCCTTCACGACGCCATTGCTCTGTTACAACATCAGACACGCGAGCCAGCCTGTACATGAGGGTATGGAACACGGTGGTATTTGAGTCAACCATAGCCAAAATTCACCCATAAGAGAAAAGTCTGCATAAAGCAGCAAAACAAGCTGGGATTTACCATCCTATCTCCCGTCATCCAAGCGCAGGAGGCAGGCCAGTGTGTGCCAAAGGACCGTCGGGCATTTAAGCGCCAGAGTTAGCGTGAGCACCCACTTGGTGGCGTGTGCCCCATGGGGGCACAGCCTATGGCACAAGCTAAAAGCAGAATTACAGGTCTCCCATTTTCTTGAGATATGTAATCTAATTTCTTAGTGCCATTATCTTCACTCAGTTAGAAAAGAGAAGTAAATTGTTCGCCAGCAATGCTGCCTCGTGCGAGGCTGCTGCCAGCAACTTCTACCAGCCCAGGAGCAGTGAGAGACCCCAGCCAAACTCTGATCTCTGGGTGCCTTCCCTCTTCCCCACAACATCAGCTCTCTGTTGAAGCACAGCCAAGATCCCCACCCAGGAAGGGAATAGAAGCAGTGCGTAGCCGCTGCAGCGGGACACCATGGAGCGCTCCACAGCTCACATCTCTGCTGGGACACACGATTCTCACGGGAACGAGAGAGCAGCAAGCAGTTGTGCAACTTGAGTCTATTCTTCATGGCTTTCAGTGAACTTCTTCAGGCTGTGCTCATGTGGTTTTGCATCCTTTGCTTCACCACAAATTTGAGCATTTGCTTCAACAACAGTAATTTATTGGACATATCTGCAGGGGCTTTGTGACCTGCCCATCAGCCCGCTGCCGATGTGGACACACACTGACATCCCACATGAATGGCCACGCTCCAGTCTCCCCAGAAGAGGCTCTTTTCAGAAAGATTTGACCCAAACTGGAGACACTTGAACACCGCTGAGGAGGATTGCCCTGCCCTGCTCACCCTGCACCAATGCACACCAGACTCATCCACAGCCAGCGGAGAGCTACAGGATTACTTTTCCGATGGGCTGGTGCATAAAAGCAGCTCCTGAGAGTCCTTTGCTAGGCGGGCAGCGGGACAAGGAGACAGAAACGGAGGGAGAGCAAAACCCATCCGATCAGTCCTCACCTCATGCAGCAGCCGGCAGAGCCGCGGGATCACACCAGGCAGTGAAAACCAGAGTTTCACAGGCTGAGCGTAAGGTAACAGCAGCCCCAAACCAAGCAGAATTCATCTCCAAGCTCCCTTTCAGAGCAGGGGGGTTTGATTCATGCCAATTTGCAGACTGCATGTAAGCCAGGGGCTGGTGTGCGTTTTTACAACATGACAACATTGAATTAAAAAATCTTCAGAAGAAAACAAACCTGTTGGGATGTGCCAATAAAAGAAAATCTAGTCAAGCCAGCAGTAGACAGTAAGACAGACAGAAGAGCAGATAAATTCCCTTTAATAAGAGCACAACAGCCTTCAGCTTACCAAAGCAGCGGGATGATTCCACCACGTCTCCTCCTTGCATCGCTTTGGCAGGTCCCACTGCCATGCGAGCAGTGGCCGAGGCCAGGCTCCGGGCACATCGCCCCACAGGCGTGCTGTGTCCTGCCCTTCCTCCCCTGCCTGCTTCCCTCCCCAAAGGCACCGCTGACCCAGGGAGCTCTGCTAACGCGTTGTAGTTATGCACAACTGCATATGCGTAACTGCAAGGAGCAAAACCAGCAAAGATTCAAGGGAGGAAAAACCAGTAAAGAGGCTTCTACCTGGGGAGGAAAACCTACCTGTAGGTGTTCCCCCAAAGCAAAACACTCTCAAGCTTCCCAAGCTCTGAGGCAGGAGACATGCTGTGGGAAAGGAAGCAAAGCTGCTAAAGGGACTCCACGGACATTTTCACAGGCTACAGATATTAGTAAGAAAACGGGTGACAAGGAAGGCAGAGAAAACGCTGCCACAAGGTTAGTTATGTACAATAATACCTTCAGGTAAAATAGGAATATTTCCTACTATTATTAATTCGCAGCTGCCTAATCAATGCAGGCACTCAAACACTATGGCGAAGGGCGGCTGCCTCTGCCTGGCCAGGGCAGCTGTAACAGCAATGGCTGCTCTCCTGGGTGGAGGGGCACTGGGAACAGCCAGTTTCCCTGCTGGTCCAACAGCTGGGCTAGATTTCTTTCAACCCGTCATCGTCTGTCTGTAGATTAAAAAAAAAAAAAAATAAAAAATATCAAATTCTTCATTTCTACCTCAAGATAAGCTTTCATTAGGTGGTTTGAGGTTTGCTAGGAGACAAGCTGCACTTGTCAGCTGGGATACTTGCACCCCCAGTGTTTGGACACATACGCACCGCGGAAGAGGGCATAGGATGTGCAGCCAGACAAGACACTATTCTCCGAAATAAAATCTGTAGAACCAACATTGCATTTTTTAAAAGATTAATTTAAAGGGAGTTTTCCAGCAGCTCTGAGCAATAGCACAAAGAAACAATTTTACTTCCTTTTTCCTCAACGTTGCTGGACAGAAAGCTTTGAGCAGACCCCACTCTAGAGGTGGCCAGGACTTCCCAAGCCACCGGAGACAACAGTTTCTCTACCTGCCTTTTTGTTTGCTCAGGTTTTGGGCTGCATTGGCTTTGCTCACGCCAATGAGACAGTGGCAGGTTTTAAGCCACCGGTCTGATGTCTTCAGCTGTGCCACTCACTGACAGCTACGACACACGGAACACTTCTTGGATGCCCGTGTGTGAGGATACAAAAACCTCATTTACAACTTGGCATCTCAAGGAGGACAGGGTGGTTCAGCAGCAGGTGACAAATTAAAAGCTCATTTTTCTATGCATTTTCTTTGGAGCCACATTTTGAATACAGACCCACTGGCAAAGAGGAAAAATCATAGCAGAGATACCTCTTTATAAAAAACATGCATTTGGTCTTTGGGTGAATTCCCGGTGCGTGTCAGAGCACCCCGCAAAGCCTGCTCGCAGGAGATGTGCCTGCCTGCCGCTAACAGCCCCATCACTGAGGCTGCATCTTTCCGCCAGCCGCAGGGGTTTTTGTCCCCAAAGTCTCCGGAGCAGCAGCTCCCGCTGCAGCCAGGGACGCCCGGCTGCACAGCCCGGCAGCTCTGCAGGCAGGGCTCTGCAGGCAGGGCCCGGCAGCTCCTGCTCGGCAGCTCCCCGCTCTGCGGCACCCCTCAGCACGCTGGAACCCAGTCACACCATGGCTCTGCCAAGCATCTCTCGGGAGAGGTTTGGTTTTTTTCAGACCGTCACCTTTAAGTAAATTATTGCTGAATTTACTTATATGAAGAAGAATAAAAACAGAAGATCTCTGTTGGGTAAGACCAAAAATAGTAACCAAAACAAACCAAATGAGAGCTTTAAACCAAATCTCACTTATCTGTTATCAAGCAGGAAAGAAATCACCCCTGGAATGAAGGGAATCAAATCAGCGGACTCATACACAAACAATAGGCAAGACTCAGCACAAGATCTGAAGACAAGCGCTCACAGTTTCGTTTTTAAACGACTCATAATCTATTGTGCCTTACTCCTAAAGGATGCTCAGAATTAGACTGAAAGTACTTCTTTATCTTTAAAAATATCGTCTCAAGGTAACAACTTTCTCACCCAGAGTTGCCTACTACACTCCCCGCGAAGTATCACTGCCAGAAACACACCATTTTTGCCACATAAATCTAGCATAAACATAAATAAAGTGCAATTCACACACAGCCCTCCTTTTCTACTTCTCCATCCCAGTATTTTCAATACTCTGCCACATCCCACATGCCCTCTGGGGGAACAGTCTGGTCAGTAAAAGCAAGGAAATTATGAAGGGCAAGGCATGCCATTTTCCTCGAAATAAAGGAGGCCACAAGCAAATTACCCAACTGAAATGCATCCACAGAATTCAGCAATAAATAATATGCAAGCTTGGCATTACTATGTAATCCAGTATATCTTCACTCATTTGAGTAATCTAATGAAGCAAGACAAACTCGAGTAAGAGCTTGAATAAGTAAATTAAAGCAAAGCTGCATTTACCTATCAGGCAAAACGGCCAGAAGGCCGCTGCTTTTTTCAGAGCAGAAGGCAGGCTTGTGCATCAGAAAACCTCCCGTGTATTTTGCAACCTTGTTACTTGGTCTAACAAAAGATACTACCTGTTCCTGTAGACCTTCGCTTTCATGTACATGTGAACACACGTCACGTATTATAGGTATTTGTGTGCATTCACACACAGAACTGCTGAAAGCCTACTTTTCCCAGTTGCCACCCTGACCTCCTCTTCCCTCCAAAACCCTGAACGATTAGGACTCTTCACAGGCCAAGTTCAGATGCTGCCATGATCACAAAATAGTTGAAACTTCCAGAATTAATGACTGCAAGCACAGCCATCCTCAGATTTCTCTGTATTAAACAGAAAACAACTATAGACCACAACAAATACACTCCTTCAGACTGCAAAGCACTGTCACTGTCTGTTAAGAGCAGAAAAGCCACTTTCTTCAGGTGTTTTACATTTCTAGTGTTTGCTTTTCTGCTAATGCTCAATCATACCCTTTTCCACAGGGTTGGAGTCACTTGTCAGATCTGTTCCTTCTCTCAGTTTTTAAACTAAAAGTTAAAAATAATACAGATGCAGCTCCAGGTAAGTAAACCTCTGTGCTGAAACTTTGCATCTAATCATCAGGCACGCTCCATACCCAAATGCAAGCAACAGATTTCCTAGTTTCCCTATTTTATTTCCATCTTTATCTGTTTAGCATTTTGCCTCCCCAGGTATTAAGTTCATACCATGCGTTTTCCCTGCCTCCTTTCAGCTTTCCAGTTTTGGGGACAGGCGGTTGAAAGGATGCAGGATCACAGTCCATTTTTCTCACGTAAATCCATACCTGCTTGCATTAACGGATGTTAAACACAACCCAGGTCTCTTGAATTTTCCGTGGTGCCATCAGGGAGCTCCCACAGCACTGCTGCATCCTCTGCACCTTGAATATGCCCACTGCTCTCCTAGAAATCCCAACAGCAACCTCATAGAGCCAGCAGAAGAAGCAGGAGATGCTCTCTGCAGCGTTGGATGCCAAGTGACTACTCCCATCAAATCTCTTTGCTTCTCTTGCTCTCTCAATGGCAGTGCAAGATACAAGAATCAAGTGCTATCCCCACTAAGGTCAGTAAGAAACACTACCGCTGAAACAAGACAGAGGTTTCACCTCATGGCCAATATAAGCCTAGGGCTACACACAGTCCTCCAACATCAACAGGAGTCTTGATTAACACCATTAGTTCTCCAGCAGATTTGGGGAGCTTAGACTTAACCCTGTTGGTTTACATTTCAACATCCAATCCAGATCTAATTTGTGTCAAGGGGATAAATTGCACTCACCCTAAAAACTGCAAAAGTGGGTCCTAGATGCTCACTCAGTGAAGGACTTCACCTCTGCATTGCACCAAACACACTCTTTTTCAGAAAGCACAGCAAGTCTGTCTTTGTAAGCGTTACCTTCGTTACCACTCGGTTCACCACCTCGTGAAGCAANATCTAATTTGCGTCAAGGGGATAAATTGCACTCACCCTAAAAACTGCAAAAGTGGGTCCTAGATGCTCACTCAGTGAAGGACTTCACCTCTGCATTGCACCAAACACACTCTTTTTCAGAAAGCACAGCAAGTCTGTCTTTGTAAGCGTTACCTTCGTTACCACTCGGTTCACCACCTCGTGAAGCAAGTTCCGGCAATCACCAGGTGGAGGCTTGGCTAAGGTACCACACCAGAAAAACCTCAGCTCAGCCAGGTGAGGATCATCAAGAGACGAGCAGAGCTGCTTAAGTACCAGTCCGGGTGCAGGTTGCCTGGAGCCTCACCCCCACCTCTAAATTACCTGTGGGCAAATGCTACGTAAAGCCAGTAACAGCTTTTGTGAGTCCAATCGATTGAGTGGTTAAACTTGTACCGTCAGCAGACAACCAAGGGAGGCGTATATTTTAATGGTAGTTGTGTAAACAAAGGAATTTTGATTAGCCTTGGGACTGGAGGGGGTAAAAATACTGGTTTAGGATTTTCCCCGGATATGCATGTTAAGAACTTGTCTTTTTGCCCTCTGTGTGATTATTTTTTAATATTTGGAAAGCAGAATTAGGCCACATTTGACCAAACCTCCAGAGCCTAGCAGAAGCCAACAGAGACTGGAGCACAGCAACTTGTTAACTCTTGTACTTATAACAGGATTTCACTAGTGAGCAACGCGTTTTCTGTAGCACTATCAGAGGGTTAGACAAACTGTTTCTCTAAAGCAGGGACCTTTCCCTCCGCTTCACTTTAAAACCTGAACACATTGTTTACTTTCTCTAACACGAGCTGGAAATAACTTCTGCGCAAAGAAACTCCAACTGTTACACTTCTGAAGCAGCCTTCGTGATCACTACCAGACCCAAGGAGAAGGCGACTGCGAGTGAGGCTACAAATAGAGCCCAGATCAACCCCACTAGAAATGGCTCAGGGGAACATGCAGGTAGGATGGGTTTAAATGAGACCACGACTGAGATTATTTCACCCCCAGTGTACCCAAGTGAGCTCTTCACGTCTCCTGAGCAGCCTTTATCCAGCAAAGGAAACGCTCGTCTGCCACAAAGGCTGCCTTACATTTGTACTTGCCCACTCCATGGTAGCAATAAGTCCTTTACTGTTTGTTCAGCTCTCGAAAGTCCTGTAAAGCGTTCACCATTCACCTGTCACGCTGCACAAACCAAGCCCTTTGAAATGAAAATCTAAAAGTAAATGTGTTAGTCAACGGCGGCTGCTGCTGCAACAAGCGTGCCCGACACCAGTGTGAGCCTTCAGGCAGGTAATTCACTTCAACACGAGACGGGCGAACAACAGTATGTTTTATTTAATTAGGATGAACAGAAGAGATAAACCTCACAGCAGGGCGGGTAATGACAACGTTTCAAAAATAATTCATGCCCAGGTAACAAAAGGGCAAATTTCAATTACATAAAAAGCTAAAAAGTTGACTTAATACATCCAAGGGGGAAAAGAAAAAAAAATTAATTGTACTGCATGTGATTAACAAGTGGCATTTACAAGCTCTGCAAATTGGTCTTTCTGTTGCCTAATCTGTGGCTAGAAAGGAAAAGGTTTTCTTTCTAAGCAAATGCAAACAATATAATGAAGCTACTTATCGCTAGATTCAGATGGGTATTGCAGCGCTATCCGAAACAAGTCATACAGTGGAAAGCGAATGCCATACACCAATTCACTATACGGCGATGAGATTTGTGACCCCATTCTGAACAGCATCACCCAGTTTCCAACCCCATTGGGTCCCTTCGCATTTTAGAAAACAAACCATTGCAAGAGGCTGAAGCTCAAGCCTTCTGTAGCTGGCAGTGTCACAAGAGACCATTTAGTCTCTGCACATCCTTCTACCCCCTAGAATAAAGCGACTCCGATAAACCACCATAATTCACTGCTACCCACACATAGACACCTAGGTGTTGTCAAGAACATGCGGCGCTTAAAACTCGCATCACCTTATTTGTCTAAGGGAACAAGGAACCAGTTTCTCTACATTTACTAATAGACATCAGGAAACAAAATCCACAAGAATCCACTTCTGGACTCTAAAAGTATGTTGAATAGATGCACGCACTACATAGAGCTTGGAGCTGGTCCTCACTTGGCTCCAGCTCCCACCCGCACCCTCCAAGGCTGCGTCCACCGACACACGCGCCAGGACCAGACCGTCCCCTCCACCACCATTTGTCAGTCAAGATTTAGCAGGAGTCTGTAATAGGTTTTATATTATTAGTATTTCATTACTCTAGCACGTTTACCAGGATACAAGTGAATATAATGGCCATCCTTTTTCAGAAGCATTTAAGGAGAATACTGATGGAGTTATGAGGGGTTGATGTAGGCATTCTTATAGCACAGTTCAATTATTGTGGGTAATCTTTTGTTCAAGAGAATATTATAATACATGAAGAAATGTATTGTCTTTTAACAGGCTGAAGGCTAACGCAGGAGAACAAGAGATTATTTCTTTAAAACAAAACAAAACACGTGTTTTGCCTTTTCAAATGTTGCAACGAACTAAAACTGATTCCATAAATTGGAATTGGAAGGAGGGAGATATAAATGACCTAGTTCAGTAAAAATAACCAAGAAAACAATTAAGAGCACATTTATCAAAACAGAAGTAAATATTAATTCTAGAGTACAAGAAAGCATCATCATTCACAGAGCCAGTGGGTGAGGTAGGTTTTAAAAAATGTTTACTATAATAACTGATCATTGGGTGCCACCCCAAGCGCTTGGCTTAGTTAATTTAACCAGGCTGAAACCACTTACCAGGTTTAACCTAAAAGTTAATTTGGCACCAAACAATAGACAAAACCAAGCCAAAGCCCGATCTATGATAAGACAATTTGTGTTTACATAAGCTTAACGCATCTACAAAACATCATGTTTATATGCAACTCAGAGGATGGCATGAACATCTGCTTTCACTTCAAGACATTAATTTTCAATTATTGAAGAAAAACAAAATAAATCCTGACAAATTACTGGTAACTGTGGAATCTTTTGTTACTCTATTAGTTTATAACAGTAATTTAGAAATCCTGCAATTAACGTCCTAACAAGAGCTCTCTGATTATTTTTTTGCACATGTCATCTGAAGCAATTCAGCAGTGAATGATGTTCTTTAACTTGCACTGATTGTAGACAAATATTTTTGAAGAAAAAAATAGGAGGCATTCTCCGAGAGCTGCTACCGTTACATCGAATTTGGTTTTCATCAATGGCTTTAGATGTGGCACCACCAAAAATCGGAGATTTCTGGTTTTGCCCCATTCATATTTAAACCTTTCGCATTACCTTTCCCACCCTTTTCAATTTTTGGCCACGTTTATTCGTTATGTTCGCTGGGACCAATGGGAACAGGCCACAATTAAAAGGTGTTTGCACACAGGCAGGAGTTTCAATCAGTAAAATCAGTTAAATACCACCCAGATCCCATCCAGGAAAGCATACCGGAGGGAGAGAAGGCAGGAAAATGGGACTTGCGGAGTTCAGGGGAGAACGCTGCTAGGCTTGCAGCAAAATACACAGGCAAAAATTAAAAACTGCAGGCTAATCCCTGAAGGCAGTGCTCGGTATACTGCGTGGATTCAAACACTCTCAGGGCACCAGCCCCACAATGAAACACCAACATCTCCAATTATTCCTAATCCCCCAAAAGCTACACTTGATAAAGAACAATCAAGAGCGTAATCTTATTTGATATGAGTTTTATCAATTTTAGCTGCTGCTTTCACTGTATCAATAAAATTCCACCGAAACTTGAGTGAACTGTAAAATTAAAGGATAATCGCACAAGTCTTTTGTATTTGGCAATTATGATTATACTTGTCAAAATTTAATTTGTAGAATGTACTGTTCCAGTACCTTCAGGTTCTTCTCTATCAGCTGGGAAAAAAGGAAAATTATATCTTTAAGACAAGTATGAAAGACATTGTTACTTCCACAGTCAACTCTGTAACTGAGCTCCGACATTGTATAATTGACTTTGCAAGCAGAACAACAGCAATATAACAAAGAAAATGTCAGTGTTTTCACAGCGCTAATCTATAGCACTAGGAGGGCCTCCTGCTGTCAGCCAGAGCTGACAATACAATAGCTTTCAAAGGGATATTACCATCACGCTTTTATTCTTGACATCAATCAAGACAAAGAGAATCCTTTTCACAAGACATTCAAAATCAAACCTTTGTATGAGCAGATAGGTAAAACAGCATTCCTTTAAAGAAGATCATTCATAGCAATCAACTAATTGGAACTCAGCAAATGGTTGAAGTAATTTTATTTACTTTGCAGATAACGAAGTAGCGAGCAACCCCCTTTTCTCTTCTTGACTGACACAAATGAGGCAGGTAGGGTGTGAATCAAAAGTTTCTATCAGCATTTTTTGCCAACCGAAAGCAAAAAATTATGACAGCAATTCTGCAACTTCAAGTAGGATAACAAATCTAGACTTAATTAGTGCATTCTTTTGCAAAACAGTTTGATTACCGACTAGCACGTTTATGCGCAAAATACCCTTGCAACCTGACAGCAATTTGCAGAACTGTCAAATTCAGCAACCAAAGTGCATCTGATGCTTAAAACTTTGTGCCAATGCCAGCCCAGTCGCCACAAATTGCAGTTGAGTAATTCCTCAATTACGGTTACATGGGACTGGAAACCTATGAGCTGCTGTTACCAGCATCGCAGCACTTCACTTTACAGAACCGCTTCCAAAGGCCCCAAGTTGCATGTAGCATGAGAAGCTACAGTTCAATCAACTGGACTGGTGAACGCCTGCCTTCTGCAGCCCCCAGAGCGGACTGGGTGCCAGCTGCTCCCCTGGGCTGGCAGCACAGAACAAACTTTTAAGGACATTGGCGATGACATTGCTCCCCATCACTCACAATGGGAGGCAGACAGCGAGTTTCGATGTTCACAACTCCGTTATGGTTCTGAGGTTCAAGACCACGTGGTTTTAACGACACTGAGTGAGGTACAACTCTTCCTTACAGGCAACCAAAAAAGCCCTCAGCAGATGAGGTTACTGGCAGCAGGGCAAAGGAAGGGTCTGTGCCAAGGAAAATTACTTTCACGGGCTTTGTCTGTGATGTGAAGCAAAGCTTCAGAACAGGCCAGTGTTTTACTCCATCACTGCTACCACCACACTGTCACCGAAGCATTTATTTTGTAAGCCAACAAAGACTCAACCCCTCCTACTTTACTCCGTCCTCATCGATCTGAAACAGCCTTCCTTTCAGCCAAGTAGAACTTTGTCCCCTGCTATGAGGTTAGTATCTTCAAGTTTGCACAAACTAATGGTCAAAACAAATCAGTGTATTGTATTGCAAACCATAAATCCCACGTCAGGAGAAAGTCCGCAGCTACTGCCGGAGTTAGAGCTGCAGGAATTGCTGCAAGTTTCTGCCAGGCTGAACCTGAGACCTGATACTACAGCACAGGGGCCTCATGACCTGCAGCTTTACTGGCATCCAGTTTTGGTTTGCAATCACTTCTTTTTAAGTAACGTGCATCTCAGAGTTGTCAACATTTCATACTCTGTCAAAGTCGGCCGCTGCTTTAATGTCAGACAGCATCGCTCCCAGTTAACATGCAGGCAACATGCCTTTTGCATGCAGAATAATCCCTTTCATCACAGGCACACGCTGATTCTATTTTAGTGCGTAATCTTTCTGAATGAAAAAGGATGCACAAATCTCAGTACTGGTTAATAAACAGCAAAGCTGCTATACAAAGTGAAATAAATATACGGAAAAAGAGAAAAACGACGAATTATTTTAAGTCCTAAATGCTACACATATATCCACATAATTTATGCTTGTTTTCTTCTCAGTTGAATTGGGAAACCTGTGACCTCAGAGTGCCTTTATTTATTACATCTCAATTATTTCCATGGAAACGTGTACTGTGGCAATCTACTTGGTTGCCAGCTCCCTAGACCACAAAATGTATATGACGGACTTTTTAAAAGCAGATGATACAGATGAATGTAAAGAGAGGAAGAAATTCTTTATCCTACATACACGTATGAGTCGCCTCCTATTATCCAAAATTTCACCCAGGTTCAGCTCATTCCTCAGCCCCTGTTACTCAGCTCACGCAAAGACCTGTAATTTACAGCCAGTTTGTGCTGAAACTGAAAACACATTTTTTTGTGCCTAGAGACTAGAGAAATATTTAGGACCTTTAAAAACTGGGCTTCACCCAGTTCACTGTTGCAAAGGCCTTCTAGATATTTCTACATTACAGGGATAACGTTTCTTAGCTGTTACTTGCCTCTAAGTTCCCTAGCTCGATTCATAAAAATGCTGGTTTAAATAGTGATAAGTTCTGCATTAGAATTGGGGTCAGAATTTCAGTATGAAGTATCAACCCCTTGTGAGAGACATTGCTGCCTAGAAAGTAACGAGGTAGAAACCAGATCACTAATAAATGGTAAATATCTAACGTTACTATGGCATGAGATGCCAATGTTTACTAACTGAGCTGCTAGAGCAAATAAGGTTTTCACTGACATTTCACTGAACTATTTCCCGAACATTAAATGTGACACTTTAGCACAGAAAAAATATTTTAAACTCCAGAGGCCTGGCCACTAAACATGATCCCCTCATCCGAGGGAAGTCGTGACCCGAGGCCTGCACCGCTGTTTTCAAACTGCGATCCTTTTAGTTTCAAACGACGTATGCCAGAGCATCCCGTAGAAATAGCTCTAGCTCTGCCCTTTCCTCTGCCCACGGACTGTAACACCCATCTACCAATTACTGAAGTAGCTCCTTTAGCAGAGATTGTCCGAGACCGCAGAGGGTCACAACGCCACGCTGCAAACCTGCCCCACAGCACAACGCTAGACCGTCCTGTTGGTCTGGGGAAAAATGATTAAGGGGTTTGTATACAGATGAAAGACTGACTTTACAGAAACTTCATAAACATGTGAGGCACGTACGACTTACACGGAAATCATGTGTTAAACAGTGAATATTTCACAAATAATATAGAATGGCCCTGGATGGGGTTTCAAATTCTCCTTTAGCTGGTCAATTAACCGCATGCTAATTTTGTCCACTCGCCAGTTACTTAATTACGAATGCTTCAGACTTTTTGTTTCATCGGGGGCATCGAAAGTTATGATCCTTTTGTGCTTCTACAAGAAAGCCCCCAGACCACCGAGTTTGCGACTTCTGCTTTGCGCAGAGGACAATAAAACATCAGCTAACCTCCTCGTGGCTGGGAGCGAAAGGCTTCGGGAATCACGCCTTCCCCTCGCACCAATTCGCTTAAAAGTCAAAAAGCTGGCGAGGCGTGCGATACGGCACGGGGCTGGTCCCGGCCCTCCCTTTACGTTTCATCAGCAGCTGTTTTCTTACGGAGGTAAACAGGAGGTTTTAAACACCCCTACGCTGTGGACGGTGAAGAATACGCGAAGTTTAACGCTTAACCTTTATTCATGCAGCTCTTACTGAATTCGGCTGGTGTTTCTTCAAGCCCGAGCAAGTTTTCGACCCTTATCTACCAAACCGGGTTTAATTCTCCCCTTCCTTCACCACCCTTACGCGCTCCGTTCCCTCCCTTCCCCAGCCCACCGACGCGCCGCCGCACCCGAGCATCACCGCGAAACTTTCCTCCCTCCCCGCCTCAACGATGCTACGGGCTTCTTTCATCAGTTATCGCGACACGTGTCGCCAGCGAGTCTCGGCCG
The DNA here is from genome assembly GCA_013398225.1 of Steatornis caripensis. Classification (NCBI taxonomy): domain Eukaryota; kingdom Metazoa; phylum Chordata; class Aves; order Caprimulgiformes; family Steatornithidae; genus Steatornis; species Steatornis caripensis. The sequence goes on from VZSC01007560.1 coordinate 58,033, forward strand.
GCACCGCGGTACCCACACGCGCAGCCCTTCGGAACGGACGGCGGGCGGGAGGG
>VZSC01007560.1:59545-83831 GCA_013398225.1 Steatornis caripensis
AGGGCTCCCCACGGCCGGCCGCGGCGGCCGCCGCCTTCCCCTGCACGCACGCACTTCGCGGAACAAGGTAAGTGCTTCTTTGCATCGATGCCGGGGCCGCTAGCTGCCTCCATGGGTTATTCGCTGGAAGGTGGCACCGCTCCTGCCTTCATTGCTGCCGCTGCTGCCGCTGCTGCCCTGGGTTTTTATTTTCTTTAGCTCTCGCCAGCCTCCCTCTCTTTTCTTTGTCCTGGCTCCTTTTCCTCCTCCTGATCTTGCTGCTGGGGCTGCAGTGCAGACACACATAATAAAGCCAGGCTTGGCTGGAAATGTAGCTGAGTCCCAGCAGGAGGATGTGAGGAGTGGAGTCCCGNTGCGGACGGGGAAGGCCCTGGGGGAGGCGGGGGAGAGCGTGTTTAAAGCACCCCCACCCCACCGCCCGCTGCTCGGCTGCTTCTGGAGAGCTGGAAGGGAAGATTTATTTACTTTGCCTTTCCCAACGTATTAAATTTAGCAGGAGCTGGAGTCGCCCGTGCCTCTCTGCTGGGAAGGTTTCTTCTAGAAAAATCCGAAGTGTTTTAAACTTATCCCACGGAGCGCTCACTGCCAAGTTATGAATGAAATTGCTCAAGATAAACGCTCGGCGAGTTTCNGGCGGGGGAGCGCTCTGATCCCGTAGGGAGCCCCGCGCAGCCTGCGCCGATCAGACGGAGAGAGAGCCAACAGCACCGAGCCATGGACGGCCCGGGAAATACAGCGGCCGCCCGCAAAACGCGGACCGCCGCCGCGGACCGGNCTCTCTGCTGGGAAGGTTTCTTCTAGAAAAATCCGAAGTGTTTTAAACTTATCCCACGGAGCGCTCACTGCCAAGTTATGAATGAAATTGCTCAAGATAAACGCTCGGCAAGTTTCTTCTCCCACTTAGACGGGGCTTGCTTGTTTCACGTGGTTTTACTGCTTTGTAGGACCAAGGCATTGCTAACGCCGCGTTTATCGCGCCCTGACCAGCGCGTGATGAGCCGCATCTCCAACGGTCTTCTCGCCTGCACCGGATGGGCCCGTGCCATCAGGAGAGCCCAGGCAATTGTACATCCAGACATCAAAAGAGAAGGTGTCTCTAATGGAAGGAATCTGGGGGTTTTATTTGCAGGTACTGTGAAAACAGCCCCGGCCAGAGTGCCCCGACGTGGCCACCCAGGCCAGGCCCCCAGGCAGCGGGAAGGGTGCAGCCTCTGCCCGGCCTGGGCAGGCTCCGACCAGGCAGAGGGACGCAAGGGGCTGGGTGAAGGCACCGCTTTCCTGCTAATGATCTTCACCTGGAAAACAAAGTTCTCTTTTCTTTTTTTTCCCCTCACACCAAAAGAAACCCAAACAACCGAGGAATGAGTTTGTCATTTGATCAAGTGAATTCAGTACAGAACACTGGAAGTTTTTCTTAATGCAGCGTTGCGTTTGAATGGATGTTTAGTGGTGATTTTCTGGTTCCTTAAGGTTTGACAGAAATGACTGGGTTTATTAATATCATAGTAAATGTTCACAGTTCCCTCCTATTTAGGACTCCAGATTACCACCATAGACTGGACATACAGTAAAAAATGTTTCCTTTAACACCGCTATGATCAAGATACACTTTCGCTACATCACTGTGCTACCTGTCAAATTGGGGCTTCAGAAAGGCTAACCCGGGACGAAGGTGTGTTGCTAAAGAGCCCATGGCCCCAGTTCTGATCCCAATAAAAAATGGGGATAACTCTAGTCGACGGAGACATTGTTACAAAAGCCAATGTGACACCAGTTTCTATAAAGACATAGCAGGGTTGACAAGGGGAAAAAAAAAAACCTGTTGTGATATTGATACGCTGAAAAATCCAACCAGGATTGTTGGTAAAGTTGGTCAGCGTGACCCTAGATTGATATCCATTCAGCACCAGAGTGGGATCAGGAACTGAATTACTTCTGTATCCTCCTCTTATTGGAGAGGCTTAATCCCCAGGCTATCAAATTGTTTCTGTTCTCTCACTGGCCCAATGAATATTTAATTATTCTTACAAAGCAGAGCAGCTTCAGCAGGACAGATTCTCATCCCAGAATGTGCCGGCGGTTGGGCACTCTCAGAGGAGTTCAGAGACCCAAATTCAAATCCCCGTGCAATCAGGCAAAGAGGGGATTTCAACCTTAGTTTTACACATTCCACTTGGCAAGTAATTCCCAAGCCCCACTGCCACCCCGCGCCCCTTTGCCATCCAGCCCTCAGCCTCCACGTTTTCTATACTTTTTAAAAAATAATTGTAAATGCCACAGTTAAAATGAACCATTTATACGACTTTCCCCCCTTTCTTCAATTCTGTAAATGTTCATTTTAAATTGTTTTGGGTTTGTTTTTTTTTTTACCTTTTCTCTTGCCAGATGGCCAATGAGAAGGTTTATTTGCAAGCCCCTACCTGGTTCGGAGCAGCTGCGGGCAAGGTGCGGAGCTCTGGTCTGAGCATCCTGAACCCCTCCCATGAAAACGGTTCAAGTTCACTCTCACAGCTGTCGTCAAAGCAGGAGCACCCTTGAAACCACTGCTTTCCATGCTGGCATCTGTTGAAAAATACCCAGTTTATAGCTAGAGATAAAGAAAGTGGAAAGGCAGGTTTGACATAAAAAAACCCGTAACACATAAATCTGTCTTTAAATGTAGCACACACATATATAGTTATTAATTCATCCCTCTGTTATCTTCAAACACAGCAATACACAGATTTCCTCCAGGCCGTGCACCGTAAGTACGTCTCTGTTCCACAGAGTTTTTCGACATGTGCCTAAGTGCTTTGCTGCTCTATTGTCACAACACATCGTTTGTGTGTCTCCTCCAGATATATGTACAGGGAGTTTCTGTGGTTCTCCTAGCCTCCGGTCCCGCAGCCACTCTTGAGCAAAGAAAGCCCCGTAACCCTGCGGATCGCAGCAGAGAAAGGCAGAGTTCACCCATCCAGGCTCTCTTCCCAACTCCACAACTTAAACTCACATTGTCATTTAAATAGATACATTCCAAGGGCGCTAATAACAAGGGAAGACTTCACAGGCTTTATTAAAATATTTAAGGCAAATGACACCAGCCTGTGTGCTAATTTAATAAAAATACATTTAATAATTTAATTTAATTATGGTAATTTAAAAATGCAATAAAAATACGTTTTGAATCTATTATCAATCTTGTTTCCTCACAGATGCCTTTCCTTTTTATTCCGGGGAATGTTAATAAAAGCTCAAAGCCAAGAGTGCCAAAGTGCAGAGCTGTTCTCTCCAGGAGAGAACCAAGAGCCCTCCTGTAGCTCTGGATGACATCCACGTCTCGTCAGGTCGCTGGGGCAATTTGGATGCCGGATTCTCTGCTTGGAACCCCTTTTGGGGATGTCACTGTCCTATATTCTACATGACACAGCTCCTATTCTATACACAATGCAGCTGTTGGTGAGAGGGAACCAGTACTGAGACGCAGCAGAGACCCCTGAGCTCAGCATGCCTTGTCTGAAGATGGGATTTTCTAGTGGAGGCAACCGACAGCTTCACAGCAGCCGCCACCTCCTCCATCAAAGTTCCCATCAGAGTCCCATGAGGCTGACACAGAGGCACGAAGCCCTGATCCGGAGGGACGTGGTGGGCTCTGCCCCTCCACTCGCTGCCACCCTCCCCCTCAAAAACACCAGCACTTGTACGAATGTTCTCCCTTTTCATGAACCGATACACACACTCGCTTTTCATGCCAACTAACTGGAGACGATGATTTAATTTTGCTCTGCTCTCTTCTGCCACATGCATGTACAGTGAACATAATTTTTAAGGTTTGATAACATTTTCAGGAAGATACTACCCATAGCAATAGTAACAACCAGCTCTTTTCTCTTTGGAAAGTGGTTACACCATGCCACTGTCTCAGGATATTATTCCGTCTACACCTGGTGGAAAGCGTCCAGAATATTAGCACTTTGCCTTGAGTTTTCCCAAAACGATTGTGTTTTTTAAGGCAGAGCTGGCACAGACAATGTTATCTCAGGTAGTTCCGCCCTGGCTGCGTTACAGGAAACCAGCGGTTTGGCCTCACTCTGGGAAACGCAGGCAGGGCTACACGCCTCTCCATAACATACCGATTTACTGGCATTCAATATTGAGAGCAAAACCCTATACGTGTCTATATATAAACAAAATCGTTTTGAAAGTGTTTCAGAATCAGTTTGAAATTACAAGTTACATAAAAATAGCATAGTTGTCTAAAGGCAAAAATAAAAACTTCATGACAGCGGGGATGTTCGACGAGGACTAAGGGAGTTAGGCACCCAATAGACCAAGCCTGCTTCGAGAAATCCAGCCTCAGTAAGGATTTAAACTTTCTAAAGTCAAGAAGAGGAATATCTTCAACACATGAAAGGACGGATCTGGTGGACATCGAATGGCTAGGCAGCACAGGGCAGATCACCTTAATCGTGGGGCAGCCAGTAACAGAATCAACCTTACATTAAGGAATGTATCATACGCACGGACCCAATTAAGAGATGCCACATAGTATCTAAGAGAAATGTGACAGAATGCTAATGCCCCGGGAAAAACTGTACAGCACATTCAGTGGGAGGGTTTTTGTACAGCTAAAAAGACCACACAAAATGGGAATCAAACCGTGCCGAGACCTGGTGCCCACAGCACCTCCACCCTCACCAGCCCTCAGCACAGCAGGAACCAGTTTGGCTGAGGTTTGACAGAGGTAGGTGAACACCTGAGCTCTCCGGATCTGCAAAGGAATACAGACAGGCACACACAGGAAACTATTAAAAGGCTGGATTATTTCTTAAAAAGAGGTAATGTTTCCAAAGCACACGGCACAATGCACTCATTCAGCAGAGAGTCAAATGTCACAGTGGATACAGCTGCAAGACAGTGTCACTCTTTATTTACAGTAAAATATGTCAAATAGGGAACACAAAGGCATCGTCGGGATAAACATCAGACTGGAGCACACAAAGGCAGGCAGCATCCACAGTGCATCAGACAACCTGAATAGAAGCCCCGACTACAATACAAACCCAGTTTCTATGGTGTTCTTGAGTTAATGCCTTCGAACACTTTGCATAAATAACTGGCATCTCATGTTTCAGTCATAAGAGAGGGCAAACACGGCCTGAAATTTGGGCGACAGAGCGGCAGACACCAGAGGCATTCTGGAGGGAGGGTGTGCACAGAAAGGAAAGGCTTCACGGGAAGAGCTGTCGGTGCGCCTGCGGGCAGGATCCAGCCAGCACGACGGAGTTTACACTTTGGGAAGTTACAATGAAAAGGGATTGAGATGTTGTCCAAGAGCACTGAGAAACAAAGGGAAAGTTTCACTGTGAAACACATTTTACTACGTGCAGGATTACAAGCCTGTTCCAACGGTGTGACACGCATGCCATGTGCGCCAGCATTAGCATTCACACATCTCTAACAAGCATGGTGATTTTAAATTGGTTTTCACTTGTGTGTGGCACTTACTTCCATCCATCATTTTTCCTTGTGTTAAAGAAGACATACAATAATCTGAAATCAAGGCAGAGTAAGAGGTGCAGTTAGTGACGCTTTTTGAAAAATACTATCATACACTGGAGCTGAATTTAGCTCAAATATCACAAAATACCCATCTGCAGAGGAATCGCACACACACACCCCTGCACCGTCACAGGAAAACAATCATTACTGGTAACAGTGCTAAAGATACAGCCCATGCAATACCCTATGAATACAAGCAGGTATTTTTCCCTTTCCACAGCTCACCAAGCAAAGTATTCATTTTGGCCTCTGTTCCAATTAGATGCTGCAGGAAACGGTGTGGGAGTCAGGCAGAGGATCTGCACTTCTTGACAAACCTGCCTTTAGCACGAAAAATTTTCCGGGCTCTGCATCTGCCTTTCGAATAATCCCATAAAGATAACTTACAGCATTATAATGTTACTTAATAACTTAGAATGTTTAGTATAAGAAAGTATCACTTTTCCGTATTTTTAACGCAGCTCAGAGAAAGTATCTCTCTGTGATTTACTTATTCTGAGTGCCTTTTGTCCCTGCCGGACACGGGCCTGTACTGCTTCTCAAAGGAAGTAAGGAATAAAAAATGTATTCTCAATTTGAACTAGTTAAAAGAGGGTGAAGCCCTGGTGTACCCAAGGTGCTTGATGGCTCTGGCGTGAGCTGGCTGGTGGAGGTACGTCACGGTCTCTCTCCAGCTGCCGGCTCTGGCACAAGCTCCCGGCCCTCACCCATTCCTCGATGTCAGCTCAGCTGCGCTGAGCTCCGACAAGGCATTTCTGCGATGAGGATGGGTCACTGCATCTCTTTCCCCGTGAGAGCAGTTCACTCTGCCCACTGAGACCCCTTCTCCCCAGGGCTGCGATCAAAGAGCTCATTCACCTTCTGGGCCTTTGTTACTTGGGTGGAAGCTCCCCTTGCACTCACCAGGCATCTTCACTGCTGTCTGACCAGCAGCCGAGGTGAAAACCGTGATACAGGATTTCCAATTTTATTTACATCTCTGCCAGCGTTGCTGACTAGGATAACGTTGAGACACAGAGACAGAAAGTCAGCTGAAATGGCAAGGGCAGTGGGCGAAGTGTGGAGAGGCAGAGCTCGAGGGCAGCACCAGGGGCTCAGCAAGGGGCTCCAGGGCAAACCATGGCGGCTGCCTTCAGGGCTGTTCATTCTCCACCGGTACAAAGCCGTCTAAGGGCACTCTTTAAGCTGAAAGCTGTGTACTTTTACATAACTGAAGGAGAACAAATACCGCATTAGCAGATAATTAGCACTTGGACTCAGAGCACTTATTTAAGGTATTACGGATCTACCTCCAGCATTCGGAGTGATTCATGTCCCCCATATGTTCGGGCATCCTTTTTTCTTTTGATGATTATAAATATCTGTGCCATGTAACTGTGTAATGTTTACGAGATGTTTAGAATTACACTCCAGAGACAGAAGATTTCTCTTTATTCGGATAAAATGTTTAGCCATGTTAATAACAGTGGGCCCATCGCCTTTCCTTACACCTTGCAGTCAAGAAGTCTCATTGCCGCCAGACCGGGGCCGGGGCCGTCTCTACATGTGTAAGGTGGATTTCCGAAGCAGCTAAACCCGGTCCCAGCAGGGTGTTAGGAGGCCTCCGGGCAAACTCACTCCGGGAGCTGGACCTGGCAGCACCCACACCATGGAAACTGTCTCAAAGACTGCCAAACACGAACCAGGCAGCAGCCATCTGGACTGGTCTCCTAACAGCAGCCAAAGAGCAACCTGTCGCCAGAGTCTAGGCTCTCACAAGCATTCTACATGGGGGAAGCACAGCTTGTCTGAAAACTCCTATGTTTCTGAAGGCTTCCGCTCCACTGTTAAATTCCCAGTAAAATAACGAGGAGTAGCAATAGGAACGAGAGGACATGTGGTCGGTTCCTGCTCTGCCGTGTGTAAGAAGCAGTCTTGGGCAATCCACTTCACCTCTCCCCACCTCTGTTTCCTCATAAACAACAACAAAAAAGGTAATCTTTGACCATATTTCTACTCCTGCCCAGCACAGGCCTGCCATCTACTACTACTGCTGCTTCTTAAGAAAGCGTGACCAAGTAGAGACACTTACCCTCCACAGCAAAACCTTCTCACCCTCGAGATTGTTTCTACCACAAAAACTATCACCAACAGCTTTTGGAGGCCTCTTGCATTTGACTCCAGCGGTACGAGGCGGGTGCTCACAATTGCACTGTAACGTGTCCCAGATCAGCCCCGTCCCTGCCCAATGTCCTTGTCCCTGTCCCCTCTGCTTCTGTACCCCCTGTCCTGTTCACGGGTCCAGGAAAACAAAGTCCAAACAGCAGCTTCAAGTTAAACCAACTGGCTTGAGGACCAGCAGCTAAACCGCTGCTGTCACCTCCTCTTCCATCTCCTTCCCACCGCACCGAAGAAAAGAAAACTGAAACACAAATCAAGTCCTATTCTACAAAATTAATAGTTTCCACTTGCTTCTTTTCTGCGTCTGCTTTCACTCTGTAATTACGCAAAAAGACACAGCGTACCGCGCGGTGCTATTGATTAACAAACCCCACAGCTGCACAGGCAGACCCCTAGGCGGTTTTAAAAGCAGCATTTTAAAGAAAGTTTGTTCTTTAATATCGAGATATTTATGGTCCCCCTTCTGAATTGGTATGATAACACGAATGAGCTCGTTGTGGGGAGCAGGTGGCAGCGTGAGAACATGCAGCCTTTATTCTTGTGAAAAACTTCTATAGAAATTAATAGAAAATTATCTCCTCACTGTTGAATAATGTGGGATGGTGCCAAAAACACGGGGAAAAGATCTCATTCTCTATTAAATTCGGTAAGATTTGTGAAGAACTTTCTATAGAATCTGCCTAGGTTTTTACAGATCTCTCTCAGTTTCATCCCTCCACAGGGTTTTGGAAGGATCACAGAATATTTCCCAATTTTCAGCCCCACTGATATCCTGTTTAAATCCTGTGATTGGCAGTGTTTATTCTTCTCTTATTAGTACTCCTTTCTTAGATAGAAAGGAATAAGCCTTATCAGTGATAAGGCTTACAGTCAGCTGAGCAAAATAGGAGAGGCCAGAGGATATTAAGAGACCTGGGTTTGTTTGCATTTATTTTTATGTGTTGGCTGGGGTTTTTTTAATCCTAAAGCACATTTTTAAACACCACAGTACAAATTCTCAAAATAAGTATAACAATGCCACTTTAAAACTTGCCCTGCTGTTTGTTTATTTTATTTTGTTATCTTGCTATGCTGCCCAATATTATTGTTGCATCCTCCAACCAGGCATCGAATGCCCAGGGCCCTGGGGTGCGGCGTTTCCCAGAGGCAGGCACGAACAGCCAAGAGAGCTACGAAAAGCTCCCACACCTGCAGCCTGCACACTTCTCCGGGCAACCGCCACTGCTCTCCTGGGGCAAGCCTACACCTCGGGACCAGCCTCATGGGGACTGCTGGGGGGCTCTGGGCCTTCTTGGGTCAGCACTGCCACGGGGGGCCTTGCCGTGGCCCGGTGTGGCATGGCACAGCACAGCGTGGTGTGGTACAGCAGCACCAGGGCAGTTCGAACATCGCCACCCTGCTGCCCAGGGCGGTGGGCACAGCGAGGCAGGCTCTGGCTGGTGGCAATGGTGGGCTGCAGTGCTGAGCGCCTGTGCCTGCTGCTCCTGGGGGAAAACTGAGCCCAAAGTGGCCGTTGGCTCATGAGCCACCTCCACTCAGGGAACAGCATGATATGACAACCAGCGTGTCTTCTCTTCGTGAAGACATGCTGTGGGAAAGGAGCCCAGTGCATTTCTGAGGCCGTAGCTCTGGTGTCATGCCCAGCCCCGGGGTGGCAGCTCAGAGGGCTCAGGGCTCATCGGCAGTGCAGCCAGGGGTGCGGGGCCCATGCTGGGAGCAGCCGGACGGGCCATGAATTCCTGCCGGCAGCCAGCCCGGCGGGGCATAGCAACGGGAACCAGGGGAGGAACATGAAGCAGCGGGAGCTGTGAGAAAGCGAGTGGCGCTGCGGGGAGACGGGGGCGCAGGCGGGGGGATGGAGAGAGGGGGTGAGCGGAGGAGGAAGGGGCGGCAAGGCTGGGGATGCACACCGCCGGCAGCACGGGCTCTCCCGCTGTTAGCCGGGGACGGACAGCCTCTCTGAAATGAGTTTTACGCCACCCTAACTCACCGATTTGTGTATCGCTTTGATTTCTGCCAGCCTGTGGCTGGGCTCGGTTCCCTCGGAACAACCCACAGCCTCTTCTGAGCACAAAAGAGGTTTGGGTTCAAGCAGCACACATGCCTGCTACATTTAGGAAATCCAAATGTTACCAACACATTCCCAAGGAAAGCAGCCGAAGCCGAGAGCACGTGATGGTGCTGCCTGCTGGCAACTGTGAGCGCCGTCCCGGCATCTGCGGCCAGCCCAGGCCCCACAGGGGGCTTTGCCTTTGCTTTGTGCGTGGGGTGGCTGCGGGGGCCCCATGCTTCGGCTGAGCTGGCCGGGGTGGGACGCTGCCTCCGAATGACCGAATGCGGCCCCCTGAGAGCCTGCGTCACACACGCACACTCGCTGCCACCAGACCCGCAGCGGGAGTCAACGGCTGCCTGCTGCTCGCCCCACTGAATCCCACCGCTCCTCGTCCGAGACACAGATTAACTCTCCCCCTCCCTCCATTTTTGGGCTGTCAGTCTTTCATAACCCCGCTTTCTTGGCCAAGCATTTGCAATGGTATCACTCCCAGTCACAGCTCACGGGGGCTGCAGTGCTGCTCCCTGCGCAGACAGCTTTCTTTCCAAGTGCTGTGGCACTGGGGTAGCTCCCCAGCTTGGCACAGCCATTGCTGTTTTGCATGAGGTCCTGCTCTCAAGATGAACTAGCCTTCGCTGTGTGCAGTCACCGCTCTACCACTAGATTTCATGTCAAAAAAGGCGTTTTACTCCATGTGAGTTTTTCCTCTGCGTGAAGAAAATGTTAATCAAACTGCAGAGAAGACGCAATAGCTGCGCGGATACATTATACATCTAGTTACTACAAGATAAATAATTAATAAAGTTAATCTATTTGACCATACTCTGCTCAAGTCATACCCTTACAACCAATCAATATCAATAAGACTGTCACGGTTTAAAGCTGGACCGGGACAAAGACAAAACATTTGTAAGAGGCTTCGCTTTCTCCGAGTGCTGTGTGATCCTTAATAATCAATGGCAGAGTACTGCCGATCCCACACAGGCCAGCAAAAACTTTGGGAAGTTTTGATTACATCAACAATTCTGCTTTTAGTTTGTGAAATGCTACTGAAATGCCCTGGCACATAGGCTGGGGTTTCCCAATGAAGTTAGGGAAGCTAATTGCCAAGCTCCTGTTGACTTTCAATGAAAATTAATTCCCAGCAAATTCAGGCCTTTCCAAAACCTCAGCCTTCATATTTTGAAAGCTAAGCTACACATACATAGTACTAGGTTTTTAACACTTTCCTAATTTTAGCCATGAACATGGTCCTCTTCTATATGACAAAGAAAAAGGACGGCAGCACCTGGTTTAGGAACGGTGGAAGATTCCCTAATTGTATAAAGTTTACAAAACTTGCATAAAGTTTACAAAACCATCACTATTATTTCTGTTTCAGCATTAGCAGACATCTGCACCTGAAAGAGGCTTGAGGCTACCACAGGGCTGTGAGTAATTTCAGAAGGTAGCAACAACTGTCCCACTTTCCTCTGGAGTTAAATTAAAATAGTTCCTGACACACAGCAGTTTGTTTCTTCTCCAGCAATTTGGAGAGGGAGATTTGCTCCCGGCAGAGTGAGGCATGGCTTGTGGGACCGGCGCTCCTCCCAGGCCACTTGCCTCGCTTCCCTGGGTGGGCATGCAGGCAAGGACAGGAGCATCAGCCCCTTGGAGGCAGCGACTGACCTGAAGCCAAGACACTGAGTTTTCCTGCAGACCACCTCCTTCCAGCTGGCCCAGGCTGCCCACAGCCTCAGCTTCCCCTAGGCTTTCAGTGGGGTCAGCTGCGCCTGCCGGCTGCTGCCTCAGGCACCACCATGGCAGGAGGAAAAAGATGGATTGTCCTTCCGAGGGTCTCTGTCACCAGCCCTGGGATGGCCACAGAGGTCTGCCTATGGCTTTCTTCCCTCTGCGCTCTGTTTCAGGGGAGCCACGCACCCCATCCAGCACCACCGCCCTGCCATGGTGCTGCTGTCCCAGTCAGGGTGGCGTCAGGGCGGGGGAGCTTGCCCGTGTGGGATGTTTTTAGCAGTTATCTGCTCAATGACCATAGGATAAAGGCAGCCTGTCTGCATGGGAACAGGTTGACTGCTCCTAAATCCCAGGCGTTTGCCCTGCTACGAGCCCATCCTTCCCCTCTGTGGTTAGCTCCAACAGTGCGTGCGAGCGGGCCTGCAGCGTAGCCATACTCGCACGCAGGTGCACGCCCTGCTGCAGCCCATCCCGGCTGCGGCTCTGTGCTCACGTGGCACAGATGGCCATCCCCAGCACCACACGCCGGGGCCACGCTGGGGCGGCTGAACTAAAGAGCCACAGGAGGAAGAACACAAGAGCTTTGTAGAAATACGTATTTTTACATCAGAGTTCTTTGTATATACTAAAAATCCCATCCTGCTGTGCTTGGAGAAAAAAATCCTGTGGGCATTTCAGACCAACCTATTTTATTAATGCAAACTGCCAGATTCAACATGCGAGCCAGCCTGAAAAACAAGAGGCTGAGAAGGAGGAACGTATTCACGGGTAAGCACTCAGCAGGCCCCTGGGTCACATTGTCTCTACCTGGGGATCAGAAATAGAGGTGGGCAAGTGATAGCAATGTAAAACAAAGATGTCTGTAATTTGGAGTGAGTTTTGCTAGCTCTGCCTGGGGTTGTATTGTACCTGCCTTCTACTTGCCGGTCAAATGACCCAAGCATTTCTGGGCAAAACAGTAACAGCAAGCGCATTTCAGACACGGAAAATGTTAATGGCAACCGCTGCCTACATTTGCACACTGGAGCGCGTACACCCAAAACACAGCTACGTGTGCCCTGGCCGGACCTGGCTGAGACACTACGGGCTTTACACGGCCAGTTGCTAACTGCCCCATATGGTGTCAGTATGAAATATTCATTTAATAGTCCGGTGTACAATTTTGGGAGATTTCAAATGATTTCAGAATAACGACATTTCAGAAAACTTCTGTAAAATGAACTCTCAAGAAAAGACACATGAAAACTTTAAACCCCGACTCATTAAATGTTCACAGTAATGTATTTGCTCACCTCTAATCAGCATCCAAAGCGGGCTGATAAACGCTGCTTATGAGCAGTTCAAACAGGAGGATGGGTCAAAGTAAAAAAGAAAGTGAAATCCCAGGGTATCAGCAGTCAGTACAGGGAATTAGTTGTCCAACAACAGGAAAAAAAATAGGTTGGGATAAAAGGCTTTCCCAGATAAATACAACCAGCTCATTCTGACAGCTGGCTCTGGAGGCACAGATAGTGAAGGTCTTCCAGAAAGAGCCAGACCTCCAAGTGCTCTCCCCGGGGACATGCAGCGAGAAGGCACCCGTCTGCCCTCGCAGGGTGCTCTCATCCCCCCCCCCATCTGACGAAACTGGGTACCTTTGAGGTCTTTGCCTCTCTAACGCTGTCAGAAGTTGGTACAGATATGCACGCATGGAAGAAGGCTGCAGAGTCCTGTTTCGCTACAAAACCACCCTGCAAAATCCTCTCACTCTTTTTAGTTAGTAGAAAATATGCTCGTGCAGGCAGGGCACAGAGGACCAGAGCAATACCGGCAGAGACGGGAGCTGGAGCAGAGACAGAATTTAGGTTCTGGAGTTGACAGAAATGTGACCAGGTTTTTGGTGAATATCGTATGGCCTCGGGGCAGTGCCACAGGACTCGGGCTCTGTGTCCACGTGAAGTGCAGTTACCTCTAAAAACTGCGCATTTGAGCATACGCTGTGAGGAAAGCAAGGCTCTCGAATCACTCTGACTCAGTTTCACCACGGAGCAAATGGAGCCAATAACTGCTGCGTCTCTCTGGGGAATGCTCCACGATCAGGTTGTATTTGGGTCATATCAGACTTCAAAGGTCTTTTGAGCAAAAGCACTAAAGTGCTGCAAAATACGACAGGCACTGGTAGACAGCAACCTGGCAGTAAGGCACGCCAGAACTACAAAATTCTTCTAAACTTTCCTCCCCAGCCAATTCTGTCAGCCCTGCTATCATTTTCACAGCTCTTTTCCCCACCCTCGATAGTTTTTTTGTACACGATGGGATGCCCAGACCCATCACGCTGTGACCCTGATGAGATCCCGCCAGGCCCAGGTGGTCTCAGAGGGGCGCGAGCCCCAGCCTCGTTGGCACCCCCTGCTCCCAGCACCTGCAGGCTGTGACGACGAGCCGTGTGTCCTTCAGGAGCCCGAGACCTCACATCAGGAACAAAAAAATGTGAAAATTATGGAAGAGGCTTGGACACCATTACAAACCAAGACATGGAAAGAGCTGGCAAAGAGTTACCAAATATTTTACGACCAAATAAAACTGATGATTTAGAGGGCTCTGGTCCATTATTTTTGTTCAAATTACATATGCATCCTCTGATACATACCTCCTCAGCCGTAAATACAAAACATGAGAGGGACAGAGAAAGAAAAATCTTGCTGAACAAGGGAGTTACATACTGTAGGAATGCAGGAGCCTGTGATCTGCGTTATTTCTTTGCTTAAGGCCACCTAGCAACAGCACATAGGTTAATCCTCCACAGACTGAACAGACAACATCAGCCAACAGGAAAACAAAACATCTCTGCTAGAAAAAAATCAGAACAAGAATTACCCATTTGCAAGAGGGCTGTAGGAGCAGGCAGCAACAAATAAGAAAGAGGTATACATGATACTCCTGCAAAAGGAAGATTTCCCTGTAAATAGAGTTATTGTCCACCTCATTATTAAAAATACAAAAAGAGCTTTACAACATTTACAGAAAACCTCTGCGGGAGCTGCAGGAGCCCTGCTCTGCAGGGAGCTGGGGGGATGAGCTGGACCGTGGTCAAGGCTGGTTGCCATCTTAGAGAGCGCCTTTAAATGATAAATAGAGTGTCCTCTAAAATGATAAATAAACCTCTGGAGCTATAACCCTTCTGCCAGGGGTTAGCAGCACCTGCAAGGGTAGGTTCAGATCTCTACTAGCATCTCTTAGATGTTAAGACATACCATCACCTTCTTAAAGTCATTGTTCTTAGTGGCTCAGCCCCTCTGTTGTAGTTCTGCCAGGCTCCCCTGCAACAGGACATTCTGCTAAGGGGAATGTCTGGAAATACAGAATGAACTCACCAGGAGATCCCCGCCATGCCAGGACTGCCCCTCACAGCCACTGTGCTCTGGAGAAAACACTCCGTGGGGCTTGCCAGCCCCAACACCTGCTGCGTCCACAGCACCTGCACTTCTGCAGCATACGGGGTGGCCCTGGCAAAGCTGCTGCCCAGGAGCTGTGCTGTCCCCCCCGGCATTGCCCCTGCCTGCACTGCCCCTCCCGCACCCCCAAGGGGTAGCCACTAGGGATGGGATTTTGCAGGAAATCACGGCGGGGGGCCACCGCTCCTCGCCAGCCTGCTGCGGCGCACCGCCTGCCTTCCCTGCCGCCCCAAGCTGAGCATCACCTGCTGCTCACCAGTGCCAGCACAGCCGGCACTGTCCCCAGGGAAGCTTCTGACCCAGCTTTTCTGAGGGCTTTTTGCGGCACAACACACCTTCCCCTGCTCGCTGAGGGACGATGGCCAACGTGGTGCCGTGCATACCTGCGTGTCTGGGATGTGATTTATTACGGGGGTTATTGTTGCTCCTTTTCTGCTGTTTGCCAACAGATGGTAGCAGCACTGCTGCTATCACGCCAGGCCAGGAGATGCTCGCAGGAGGATGACTTCCGCTCTGGAAGTTTTCCTACCTGATGAAAAGTCATGCTTGCCCGTCCCCTTGCATCTCACTAGCTTCACCTCCAGAGCCAGCTCGGAGACCAAAGGAAGTACCTCCCAGCACAGCACTTTCTCAATTCAAGGCTCTAGGGAGGGACACGAGCAGCTGATGGGGTTGTGGCTCTGTTCACCGAGGCTGGTACATGAAAACATGTTCAAGTACACCAGTGACACTTGTTCAAGTACACCAGTGACACCCCAAATGGTGACTCCTGGGCTGCGTGGGGCTGCAGCAGCGTACCTTGCCTGGCTCTGGCCACAACGAGTCTTTCCCAAACAGGGAGCAACACCCAGCTTGAACACAGGCACGAGCAAGGCCCAAATTACTTACTTCATTTATTATTTACGAATTTAATTATTGGGCAAAAGCCAAGCATTTCCTGCCACTGGCTGCACTGGCCGTTCACACCGGACAGGCCTCCAAGCCGCTCGCTGCCTCTGCTGGGCAAGCACCGAGGCCAGCTGGAGCTTTGCCTAAGCAAGGTCTGGCTAAGACAGAGCTAAGTACAGACCTCAGGATCTGGTCTGCGGTGAAGCTGCTCTGTGGAGGAAAAACAAACAAACAACTCTGCTCTAGAGGTTTCCCCTAATTCTGTAAAGTGCTTTGAGGCTTGCGAGTGGCTCTGTATAATCAATAACACCATTAACAAAAAGGTGGCCGAATGGCAGCTACCTCTGACTGAAATAGAGCTCTTGGTGTATTGCAACAAACAGCTATGTAGCCATTTCTCTGATCAGAAGCAGGTCTTTCCTAGTGTCATATAATTCATGTTAAAATCACAGCAATAAGGCAGTCTTCCTTGCAGCTATTCAGAAGTCTTTGGAGGCTGCCATTATACTTCACCTTTTTAATGCTTTATGTATTACAGCTTTATTTTCACCTAAGGCTGTGATCCTAAGCTTCCTTACAGCGTTATCTACAACTCATATTTCAAAGCCTGATTTTTCTGCCCCCAAACGTAGTATAAAATAGCTTGCAAAAAGGGCTGCAAGGAAGCTGCAAGTTCTGCGGTTTTACAGCCCTCCTCCATCAGATCTGTATAGGTACTATTCCTCATGGAGCCAAAAACTTCCTGGAGAAGTACTGTAGCTAGAAGATATTTCTTGACCTGGTGTAACACTCTGTCCACCCCAGCTGGTGGAGAGATTATGAAATTTTAATTGGACTGAGAGCAAGATATCACTATAATTGGAGCCCAAGTGCCTGTGTGAGCCTGAGAGCTAGGACTTGCTGTAAATCCTCGATAGCCACCAGTGGCCCCGGTGCCCGAACATGCCTGCGCCCCTGCATGGAGCTGATACGCATCCTCCTCTCCGCTTGTGCTGCAGCCACTGGCTCCCTTCCAGAAATAAAACATTTCGCAAAGGAAGGATGCTCAGGCCCGTCTAGGTATCCACCTCTCCTTCCCTGGCATGAGCAGCAGCACAAGGGACAACAAGAATATCCCGGCTCATCCCAGCATGAGCTGATGTCTGCCCTTGGGAATACACGCTCCTCATCACAAAATGACTCTGCTGCAGCGCTGGCAGCAGTCTTTCGCTCCGCTGAGCTGCGGTCCCCTTCTCCAGCACCTGGCCAGCCAGCCAAACCTGCTGCAGCTGTATGTGCACGGCAGCCCCACGGGGGCACAGCTCGCCCCACAGCATGGCGTTTTGGGTCTATGCACTGGCTGGTTTTGTACGACTGTCTGGTAGGGCAGAAATCAAGCGCCAACTTCCACCACCTCCAAAAAGTAGGCAGGGGCTGTTGGTTGGAAAAGATGGGCATGCTGGAGGAATGCAAATGGTGGGATTATTTATTATTCACACAGATGCTCAGCCTCGCTCCATGTAATCGTACAAATTACTGAGCTGAGTCAGTGATCTAACTGTAGATCCCACTGCTCAGGGACTCAAATAATCCCAGAAGGACCATGTTCAAACATTCCTGCCCAGATGACACTTGCTCCCATGCATACTTTTTAAGTCTTTGTCAGACATTATGCGAGATCGTTCTGTGTATGTCACATATAAAATAAGACCTCGGTTTTATCAGGAAGCCCATGCTGAAGCATCTTCAGGAAAACAAGGCGCCAGTACAAAATAACAGCCTGAATACTTAGCAAAGATTGTCTTCCTCTAAAGGTCAAAGCAAACCTCCCCTGCATAACACGCTTTTTTTCCTAGGTAAGTACAAATCCAAGCTCCGAGGTAGCCAAGAGCTTCCCCATCCTAGTAGCCATCTGCTAATGGAGCGGCACGCAGCTCTCCCCGCTCTGGCCGTCCCCACTGTGAAGGGCTTATTGTATTACCGCTACTCTGGGAAATCTTGACTCCTGACATCGGGGCTACGAAGGCGGCTGTTGCTGAAGCACTGCCACTTTATGGTACAGCTCAGCAAAAGCTTTGGCTTCATTTCTGCCTGTAACACCATAAAACCTCAATGGGTGAACAGCCCCACCTCAGGGCAAGGAACTGGATTTGCCAAGTGATTTAATTGGCAATAGTGTTTGTATACGCCCCTGTGAAGGACAGGAGACCAGGGCTTCCCTGACCTGTGGTTCTCGTATCAAGGACCTCCTCTACATTGCCGGCTGGTCTGTGCTATTCACGGGATAGGCACTGCCACAAGAAGGCTCTCACATTGCTGACAGGCTGTGCGGGTCATTCATTGTCCTAAGGAAAGGAGTATTTTTGAAAATATAACAATGAGCAAAGAAAATAGAAGAACAATTTAAAGCAGTTGCGTGGGGCAGAGGTATCTTAGGGGACACCTGAGCTGCAACCTGCTGTTTCAAAACCGCTGGGCAAGTTCCTGGCCCCGACTAAAGGCAACGGTACAACCGGGTTTTGCTTTGGTCTCTGCTATCGGCGACAGGTCATGCTTAGAAACTAAGGACGAAATTTAATTTGGCTTATGGACTTGATCTCCTTCAGCATCAGGATTGCTGTATAGAAAAAATAATTTTAAAAATTAGGCACTTGAAAGTGGACTGTTTGAGACATAGCACTCATCGAGGCAGAGCTGGGAACAGCATGTGTGACCTCAAGGGATGTCCCATCCCATTTAGCGCTGGCGTCCTCCCCACGCTCTCTCACCTCCCTAGTCCAGATCTCCCATCACATCCCAGCAGAGCTGCAAACCTGCAGACCCCCAGGCATGGCCAGGCCACACTCTGCCTGATGTCCCCAGCCAGCTTCCAGCCCACTGGTGCAGGAACCGCAAAGGGAAAGCAAACAAAGCAACCAGTAAGAAAACACTTTGCGTTTTCGTAACAGTTTTCGTCTGAACAAAGTATTTTGCAAGCCATGCTGAATTCAATTAACTGAACCTTCATTTCTTAATTCATTAAGAAACAGAGTCTGCTTTATGACTTCATAATTGAAATCAAGTTGTAAGATATTGACTATATTCACTTTTTTCTCTTTTGTGAGAAAATTAATAAAAAGCAATATTAAAAACCTCAGTCTGTATTGAGTAGGAAAGAAAGGAAACCCACTTCTTTGTTATCGTAAGCGATGTATATTTCTGTTTAAACATTTTCCAGTCATGCCATCCAGCAGGTGTACTGCATGAATCCGAAGCCAGAACGGGGGCCCTGCCCTGGGAGTGCAGTACGTCATTTTGGGAAGAAAATGGCCTGGAAGCTCTGATCTGCAGCCAGTGCTCATCCTGCAGTGACGGGGCGGCCCAGGAATGGACCTGCCCAGGCGACCGGGGACCAAAGTCAAACAGTACCAACCCTCCAGTTAGCATAAATAATTGGTTTTCCAAGATGAAGGCCCCCATGGTGACTTTCCCATCGAGCAACCATGTGCTACTAAGAAAATTAAAGGTTGAAGGTTCATTACTGGGACAAGTAGAGCACGAACTTTTGCAAAATGCCTCATCGATTAGCATCATCTCTTGACCTAAAAGAGAAACTCTAAGGAGAGCTGATAGAAGGTTGATTCCTGCTGGGGTTTATTGCTATGAAGTATTATTATTATTGATTTTGGCTCATTATTTTTCTTTATTAAAAAAAGATTAGGAGGAAAGAAAGAGAAGTTCAACGGGCTTTCCGTCAGCCTGACTCCGGGTAAGGCTATTCACATTGCAAGGCAAAATAGAGTTGCACACACAGATGCTATTAATACTTCCTTTCTAATTAAATTCCACAAGAAATTGTGCAGGATATTTCTGTCCCCATACTCATTCTAGTCCCATCATCTTTTGATTAACTATCCTCATGCACTAGGAATTAAGGTGTGACCTCTAACTTTTTTTGAGAGAGATGTGCTGTTTTTAATATTAACAGCTCCATCTTTTCATTGTTCCTTGAGCAGGATTGGGAGGAGAAATATAATTACACACAATGGGGGTATAATTCATACATTAAAAGTGACATTAAAATGATAGGTAGCAAAATATAACAATATAACAGCTTGTCTGTCATTCTTTTATGGATTGCTGGCACCCTCCAAACCCATTACAAACACATCCCTGGAGGGAGCGCAGCAGGAAGACGTGAGTGAGATTAACGCCAGCGGAGACCTCATGGCGCTCGGTACCGCAGGGCTCCCTTGGTAGGGATATTCGATTTAAACTCCTGTCGGGTCTCTGCTTCCTGCCGGCGCCCTGTCCACGAGCCAGCTGCTGCAGCCCACGCCGCTGGCACCCATGGGTCCTGCGCTCCCAGCAAGGAACCGCCCCAGCATTGCAGATTCCTGAAGCAGAGTCCCAGCGTTCCCATTAGGAGATAACGTTATGTGGTTTGATGTATCTGGGGCATGAGAGGCCCTCCTACATAGCGCACAGGAGAGGCAGCTCTGCTGCCCGCAACGTCGCCTCCTTCCCAGAAAAAATGAGCTAGGCTTGGCAGTGAGGAAGCCAAGCACCGGTCAGCAGGGAAGCACCTCGAAAGGGCTGTTTGTGTGGAGCCAGGCTGTGGGTACCAGCCACTCGTGGGGCAGGGGTTGCCCAGGGCCAGCTACGGCTCTGTCGCTGGCGACAGGTCTGGCCTGGTAAGTCATTTGGGCTTTGCCTGCCTGCGGAAGCTGCAGCCCAGTTTCACTTACACTGCTTGTACGCGACTGCAGAGAAACTGGTGCAAACCCCTGTACATGCAAATTTAGGGATTTTTTTTTCTGCTTAGATGCAGGGTGCTCCCTGTCAGCATAACCTAAATGCAAAATGCTGTTTGGAAAATGAATTAGGGCACTATCTGCTGAACGCACCAACGTCTGGCATCCTTCCGCTCCGCGTGGCTGCCGGGCACCCCTCCAGGGCTCCTGCACTGGTTCACAAGCAGACAGGTTTGTGTGCAGCCCCAGACAGCCAGGCTGTTGATCTGCCCTAATGTGACCCATTTAGGCTGAAGTGAATTAGAAAATATCCATGCCGGTGGGAGCCATAGCCCTCAGCAGGAAGGTGCAGCCCCCACCCCTGAAAGCCCAGGTGGCTCCGAAGGAGGATGCTGCCTATGGGCAGGCAAATTCCAGCTCAAATGGTTTCAGTGTACACCTTCCTCAGGACTGCAAAGAGCTTTCATCTAAGTGCAAGCGCTTTGGTCAATGATCACCATGCTTTATCTAATATGAAATCAAATTAACTTAAGCATACGCTTCTACTTAAGCGTAATTGACTCCTTGGTTAATCCCCACAAAGAGAAATCTGTGATCACTCGTCTCTCGATAACCATGCTGTATCGCCTGCTTGAGCTTCGCAAAGTCCCAGTCTTCACATTCCTCAAACATAAACAGTAAACATTGCTTCTGACACCAATCAGCAAACGTTCCATTAATTTTTTTTTTTCAGGTCCAGTTTTAAGACCTGAAGATCCTGATGGATTAAATACAAGTGTAAAAACATCCGTGGAAAATGCATCTAAAGCTGTTACTGGGGAGTCTGAAAAGGTGTAGCTCCATGTGGGAAGGAATATGAAAACCTAGAAAGATCCAGCCTGAAACCTTAATACAGCAGCCAGCGCAAGTCCAGCAGCAGGAGCTTCACCGGACTCACAATATTCTAGTTGAAATATGCAAATAGTTCATCTTTGCCTGAATAGTGAAATCTGTATTTTAAGACACGTCTGGTTTGGAAAGCACCAGCCTTTCCTGCTCCCCACTTCTTACACCCACAAGTCTTGTGTATGAACACCAGTTAATGAACAGGGAGGTGAGACCATCGGGGTCCCACTGCAGCAGGCAGAGAGCTTCCTTGCCCCGAGTCACCCTGCAAATTTTACCACAGCATTTTTGCCATCACTGTATTGGTTTTCGGGAGAATGGATGATGGGAGGCTCCCGTGCCCAGGGTGCACACCTTGCTCTCTCCAGCCCCTGCCCCGTGCCGCGGGCCTGCTGATACAGCCTATTTCTCAGTGCACAGGAGCTGGTTTCATCTTAGGTTTGGGGGGGGTGTGTGTGTGTGTTTCCCTTTTTTTTCCTTTTCCTTTATTTTCCTTTTTTCTTCTTTTTCTTTTTTCGTTTTTCTTTTTTAAACATAGAATATTTTAGTCCATGCTTTAGCAGTCCTCACCGTATAAACGTAAGGAATTGACTGACACCAGAAGCAAGGTTTTGCTATGTTAATTACAGCAGCCCCAGTTCTTTTGGAGCTGTGTGGAGCAGCGTGCATCGCAGCAGCCCCTGTGGAAAACAGATCACCGACACCGCGCTGCGCTTTATCAGGCTGCAGCACCGAAAGCAACCCGAAGGAATTCGGTTTTCTTGATGTCTAAAATTAACTAGAAAAAATAGTACTTGCCACGGTGGTTACCCCAAGTAAAAGCATCAGATGCTTTTTGTGGCAGAAATTTAAACTGGTTTTATCTGTAACATCCACATCGAGGAAACCCATTGTTGCCACAGCACAACAGCCCACTCAAACGGCAGGGCAGGGGTGACCGCTTCAGCGCCCGTCCCTCCCCCTGGGATCCCCATCCTGCACAAGGTCCCACCTTCACTCTTGGTTTGTCTTGCAGGCAAGGGCCAAGCACCCGCCCCAAAACAGGGAACGAATCTCAGCCTCAGGTACACTCAGTATTAAATAAAATCGCTTTCAATGTCCCTGTACCTTTCAAGTCAGCTGGTAAATTGTGGATATACAGATTAGAGCAGTCACAGACGTGCCATTTCAGGCAGCACACACACAGAAAGTAAAAAGAATTTTTAGCACACCGCATTGAGATAAACAGATGTCGTGTTAATTTCTGGAAGCCTTCAGAATGGTAAACGTAAGTCTGAAAAACAATGCACTCCTGGAAAATGTAGGACAGTTGGGATGTGAGGTTAAATTCTGTGATTTATAGCTAGCTCTGGTTTTATGCAGTCATTCAGTTACATTCGATTTTCCTTGGGCTCCTGGTTACTGAGGCCTGCTTCCTCGTTGGCCAAAATAGCAAAAGGAGGGTGGCTCTCATCTTGAACCTTTCTGGGAGTAAGCTGGTTTTTAAACAACAAAAGTTTTAAATATTGGGGTATGCATTTATCGCAAAGTATTTGTTCTTCTTTTTCCCCACACAGTCATACCCACAACTACCGTTTCACACTCCTGAATCCTGCACAGCCTGAAGAAAGACTATTTAATGGTACCCGTACTACGGATAGACTTTCAAAGTGCAGAACCACCTGGTGTCTCAGGAAGCCCCATGCGATGGGCAGCCCAGTATGACTGCACAGCACGGGGAGTAACAAACTAGGAAGACACTCCAACACCCTGGCTTTAAGAAGCTCTTTTACATTAAAGGCTAAATCTTTCTGTCCGTCTGTCTGCCTACCTAGTAATTATGCCAAAATTACCACCATGGTACTCAGGAAAACCAGCAGCTAGGAAGTCCTTGGTAAATTACATGTGTACATACGTATATATGTATATACACACAACTACCCTTTTATTAAACAAAATATTTCTANGCTAAATCTTTCTGTCTGTCTGTCTGCCTACCTAGTAATTATGCCAAAATTACCACCATGGTACTCAGGAAAACCAGCAGCTAGGAAGTCCTTGGTAAATTACATGTGTACATACGTATATATGTATATACACACAACTACCCTTTTATTAAACAAAATATTTCTATATTTAAGATAATTTTGAGCCTCATGTTTCCATCGTCCATGAAGGCTTTGCCTGGATACGCACATTTTCACGTTTTATTGTTAACATAAGCTTTAAGGGCATATCTAAGGGTTTAGTCAGTGGGAACTGGAAAGTTCTCCACGGACTGTGAGTCGTTAGCTACAGTTTACAGCAGATGAGCACCAAGCTTTTGGAGCAAAAAGCCAGGGTATTGGGTTTATTCAGGCTGGCCTGCAAGCACCAGAGGGAAGCAGCGCTATGGGGCGTGGGCCTGGCCCTGGTGCATCAGTCCCAAGAGGGCGGTGGTCATGTGGTGTCCTCGGCACCTGGAGTTGCTGTATCATCACCACGCTGGAATGTCACCCCATAACTTCAATTATTAAATAGCATCTTCACAGTTGTTCTTTTTGCGCATCCTAACATCCTCGAGTGACCTGAGAGGGCTGTCCAACACACGTAGCTTCGCAGAAAATAAAAGCAGAAAGGAAGATATAATGCTCTCTTCTTCCAAGACAGCCCTGGGTCAACCTCTAAACTTGTTCATTCAGAGTTTTTTCTGAACGCCTTCCNTCAATTATTAAATAGCATCTTCACAGTTGTTCTTTTTGCGCATCCTAACATCCTCGAGTGACCTGAGAGGGCTGTCCAACACACGTAGCTTCGCAGAAAATAAAAGCAGAAAGGAAGATATAATGCTCTCTTCTTCCAAGACAGCCCTGGGTCAACCTCTAAACTTGTTCATTCAGAGTTTTTTCTGAACGCCTTCCACT
>VZSC01007562.1:0-17381 GCA_013398225.1 Steatornis caripensis
AGAGCACTGGAACAGGCTGCCCAGGGAGGTTGTGCGGTCTCCTTCTCTGGAGATATTCAAAACCTCCTGAATGCATTCCTGTGCAACCTGCTGTAGGCTAAGCTGCTTTAGCAGGGGGGTTGGACTAGATGATCTCTAGAGGTCCCTTCCAACCCCTACCATTCTATGATTCTATGATTCTNGAGCACTGGAACAGGCTGCCCAGGGAGGTTGTGCGGTCTCCTTCTCTGGAGATATTCAAAACCTCCTGAATGCATTCCTGTGCAACCTGCTGTAGGCTAAGCTGCTTTAGCAGGGGGGTTGGACTAGATGATCTCTAGAGGTCCCTTCCAACACCTACCATTGTATGATTCTATGATTCTAAAGCTATTTCAAAGTTGCAGAGGAAAAAAGTTTAATCTGTTTTTAAAGTAACTTTTTTCTGTGAGAGCTGAAGGGGTGGAAGTCTAATCACTCCTGTCCTACTCTCATTTGCAGTGTCCTATGTTATCATCATTCACATTCATTATACTCTGATGGCTAAGGATAAGCCGTGATGGGCTTAATGCAGAACAGCAGTGATATTCAGCTGTTGGTTCTAGTTCCAAATGATAATTGCTGCATTCAACCAAACCCACATAGGTGGTGAGCAGTTGGCTCAAGATAAGATCAAGACAAGATCAAAATGTTGATCACTGGAAGAAATACCTACTTCAATAAGTTGGACAAAAAAACATCTCCACTGTTCGTTAAAGATCTGCAGCCTATTCATCAGAGTGAGGTCTTTGAATTTTCATTATTCTCACTAAGCATAGTTGATTAAACAGCTTGTTTTCTTAGTCTGTACCAAAGAAAACTCACGGCTAGCTGACAGTAAATTTTTTATTCTAAGTACTCACTTTAATTTCCAGTCAAGGAGTTTATCAAGCTTCAGACACAGAAAATCATAGCAGCTGTATTTATCCAGGAGGAGCCAAACCACATACTGAAGTTAAAGACATGTGAGAGTTTTTGACAAGACATACAGACTTGTATACTAACAAGCTTCCAGAGAAGTTCAGCTGATTTCATAATCAAAGAAAAACTTGAAGACGTTAGTGTTCTTTAACACAACTATTCATCGACACAATATCCATTAAAAACTACAATTTCAGGACAAATTCTGAGTCTATAACAAAATTTACATGCTAAAAACCCTTCAGATTTTATTTGATTTTACATGGACATTGCTAAATATCATGATGATACCTAAACAATCAAAAAACTCAAAGCAGGCTTTAAATAAGGGATAAATCTGCATTGAATTACATTGGAAAACTACAAAAGAAAAAAAAAACCCACAATAAAAACATATATTTGCTGCAATTTATAAGCATTTTATAATTCTTTTATCATCTTAACAATATTCCAAAGTGTATTTAAGCCACTATCATTTTTTTAAGTGAAGATGTAGCTAAGACCATGTAAATAAACATGGTCATATTCATTTTTACAGTATTTCTGGACTCTAAAAAATGAGTTATATCTACATACGTCAACTTGTCACTACCAATGAGATACACAATGTTATTTTCTGAACCAAATACAAGTATAATTAAAATGAATGACTACATCAGTTTCTACATGGAAGAGAAAGATGGATAGGATGTTTTTTTCTTGCATTAAAATACAGTAGCAGTTGTGAGGAGGCATCTGAAACTTTAGGAAAATAGAAGAGCTTTAACTGAAACCCTTTGTTTAGTTGCTAGAATACATTCTGCACAAAATACAGTACATGCTTTTTTAAAAAAAATTCTTTGCTGAAGAGAAACTTGACAAACGCTAATTCCCCATAGTGTAGAGTTGCAAATGTGCTCCTTGGGGTGATCATGCAATTGAATATGTTTTAACAAGGCTCACCAACTGTTACATGTTTCTGAAACACTGGAGTGTATATTGGACACTATATCTACTATAACATGTATTTGGATCAACGTCCCATTTCTAGGAATTTTAGATGTTTTCAGTAGGTTCTAAAAATGAAAAAGAGTAGCAAGTTGTTCTCTCTAAACTGTAAGGAAAGTAAGGATTTGTTTGTTTGTTTTATATTTGGAGAGTGCATACGATCAGACCTGTTCATTTCTATTTGAAAAATTATTGGGGGAAAACAACTATGTCAGAAAGTAGATGAGTTCATTGCCATTGGTGCTTCTTCTAGAAACAGAGGATAGGTACACACAGGTAAACTTAACATGATAAAAACAGAAGCTAAAATGATTAATTTTGGGACCACAGATTAATAAAGGAATGCACAGAAGTCTGTTCAGCACTCAAAGTCTCTCTGTGGCACTTAAGGACAGACAAGCCCTCTACAGTACATTGAAGACAGTTTAAGATCTCAAATTTCAACACAGGTGTCTTTGCGGAAACTAAATCCTGCTCCTAAATGTCAATATTAGGGTGAATTCAACTAGGGTCCAGTGATGATATTGATTAGATCTACATTGATTACAATAAGAGATTAAAATATAGTTCACACATCCACATCTATTTGTACTCACCTAAATTTAGGTGTTATAATCTCAAAATTAATTATGTTGTCTAAAAAGACTGTCTATGGCTTAGTTTGGTAGCTTAAACACACACACATCT
Organism: Steatornis caripensis; assembly: GCA_013398225.1. Taxonomy (NCBI): domain Eukaryota; kingdom Metazoa; phylum Chordata; class Aves; order Caprimulgiformes; family Steatornithidae; genus Steatornis; species Steatornis caripensis. Next base: position 2,611 of record VZSC01007562.1, read on the forward strand.
AGTGTCATCTGAGGTGTCCTAGAGTATAGGAAGCATTCACCTAATATTGTTCTACAAGGACTCAAGTCAGAGAATCATAGAATTACAGAATAACTCAAGTTACAAAGGACCCATAAGAATCATCAGGTCCAACTTCCTGCTCCTCACAGGACTACCTAAAACTAAACTATATGACTAAGAGCATTGCCCAGACACTCGTTGAACTCTGACAGGCTTGGTGCCATGACTACTTCCCTGGGGAGCCAGTTCCAGTGACCAAACAGCGTCTCCGTAAAGAACCTTTTCCTAATGTCTAATCTGAACTTCCCCTGATGCAGCTTTATTCCATTTTCTCATGCCCTATGGCTGGTCACCAGAGAGAGGAGATCATCAGCATCTCCTCGTCTGCTGCCTTTCTTGAGGAAGTCATAGACTGTGATGAGGTCACCCTCAGTCTTCTCTTCTCCAAGCTGAACAAACTAAGTGACCTCAGATGCTTCTCAAAAGTCTTGCCCTTGCCCTTTCACCATTTTGGTAGCCCTCCTCTGGACACATTCTAATAGTTTGATGTCCTTCTTATATTAAGGCACCAAAAACTGTACACAGTACTCAAGGTGGGGCCATATCATTGCTGCGTAGAATAGGACAATCACCTCTCTCAACCATCTAGTTATGCTGAACTTGATGCACCTTAGGACACCCTTTTGGCTGCCAAGGTACACTGTCCATTCATATTAAACTTGCCCTCAACCCAAACTCCCAGATGTCTTTCCATGGGGCTGCTCTCCCAATTTGTATGTGTAACTGGGGTTGCCCTGCCCCAGGTAGAGATTCCAGCACTTGCTCTTGTTAAATTTCATAAGTTAGTGATTACTCAGCTCTCTAGTCTGTCCTGATGTCTCTGTAAGGCCTCTCTACTCTTGAGAGAGTACCCAGCTCGTCCTAGTTTAGTATCGTAGGCAAACTTATTTAATATACACTCAATTCCTGCATCCAAATAATTTATAATAACATTAAAGAGCACTGGCCCTAAAATTGAGCGCTTGGGAACCCCACTGGCAACTGGTCACCAGCCTGATGTAATCCCATTTAAGAAAGCTCTTTGGGCCCAACATGTCAGCCAATTGCTTGCCCAATGTCTTATGGACTTGTCTAGTTATGTGCTGGACATTTTGTCCAGAAGGATACTGCGAGAAACAGCATCAAAAGATTTGCTAAAATCCCAAACTGCCACAACTACTGGCTTCCCTTCCTCAACTAGTTTAGTTAAGAAGGACTTTCCCATCGTGAACCCATGCTGGCTATGAGCAATGACTGTGTTGTCTCTTCCAATAACTTCCAGAATATACTTCTCCGTAGTTTCACCAGGCACAGAAGTGAGACTGACAAGCCTGTAATTACCAGGGTTTTCCTTCTTACTCTTCTTGAAAATTGGGACAACATTTGCTGGCTTCCATTCAACTGTATGAAAATCCTAAATAAAGCAATCTGAAATGTCCCGATGACACCTAGTTTAGCCAACATTTTCTCAATATGACTATTGGACAGACTGAATGATTACACGACTGATTTTTGAAACACATCTGAAATGTTGAAAATTTTGGAAGACAACGCACTTCTTTGTTTTCAATTGTTATTTTTCCTCTTTTTGTTTTCCCTTAGTTCAATCAATGCAACCATACATGAATGGCAATAAAAATAAATTGTTGGCTTTTTCCACTCCACATAACATAGTTTTAAATACTCAAATAAGTTTCATATAACTTTTCTCTTAGGATCAATAATCTTATTTCTTGCTGATTAGTTTCTGATTGTCTTCTTGTAAATCCATATATGTGTGTACAGTTGCATACATTACATTATTTAGTGTAATAGCTGGCAATTTGGCACTGACACTTATTAGTAGTAGAATAGAGTACAGTAACTCAAATATTTTAACACACATAAAGTCATTAGCTAATGATAATGTTCAATACAAGCATATATCAGAAATTGCCTCAAATTAGAAAAGGCTAAATCTTAACCAATGTCTGACTTATATTATACTTCAGAATGGCTAAATTATTTTGACTTTGATATTGCTGACTTTTAAGGTTCTTCTCATGACATAGCGTGTTTTCTCTCATGTAGGTATTGCAAAACAGAATCACAGAAATGTAGTGGTTGGAAGGGACCTCTGGAGATCATCTAGTCCCACCCCCCTGCTAAAGCAGGTGTGCCTAAAGGAGGTTGCACAGGAACATGTCCAGGTGGGTTTTGAATATCTCCAGAGAAGGAGACTCCACAGCCTCTCTGGTGCTCTGTTACCCTCACAGTAAAGAAGTTCTTTCACATATTTCTTTTTGGTATAACTTCACTGCTATGCTCTTTAGGAAGTCCATTCTCGCTGATTAATGTGAACAAATAAAGAAAAGTTGGTAATATTGAGGAAAATTACTGGTTTAGGTTATCTTCATAGAATTACAATGACAGAACAGATAAGATCAGCTGGGACTCTGGAGATCATCTAGTCCAACCCTCTGCTCAGAGCAGGGTCAACTACAGCAGGTTGTTCATGGCTTTGTCCACTCAGGTTTGAATATCTCCAAAAGTGGAGACTTCACAACTTTTCTGGGCAGAATGCTGTAGAATTTGGTTACCATCAGAGTAAGAAAGATCTTTTCTGATGTTAAAACAGAATTTCCTGGAGGTCAATTTGTGCCCATTGTCGCTTATCCTCTCACTGGACTGCACCTTCTTTACATCTTCCCTTCAAATATTTATATACATTAATAAGATTCCCCCTGGGTCTTTTCTTCTGGGTAAACAGTCTCAGCTCAGTCTCTCCTTGTATGATAGATGCTTCAGACTCTTAACCATCTTAATGGCTTTTCTCTAGCCTCACTCTAGTATGTCCTTGTCTTTCTTGTACTGGAGAGCCCAGACCTGGACACAGTATTCCAGATGTGGCATTACCAGTGCTGAGCAGAGAGGAAGAAGGATCAGCTCCTATGACCTAATGCAACCCAGGAGAGTGTAGCCACCTTTGCCACAGGGGTGCGTTGCTGGCTCATTGTCAGTTTATTGTCCCCTGAGCCCCCTAATCCTCTCTACTAAGCTATTTTCCAGCCTGTTGGCCTCCAGCCTTTACTGATGCATGGTGTAATTCCTCCTTAGGTGCAAAACTTTGCATTTCCCTTTGTTGAAATTATTAAGACTCCTCTTGGCCCAGTTATCCAGCCCATGGAAGTTTCTCTGAATGCCAGCATGACCATCATGTTAAGGGATGTCAGAAGCAACCACCACCTCCAGCAGCTCCAGGCCTAGGACTTCCTCCTGGAGGAAGGAACCTGGAGCCATGTCTGGTGCACCTGGGGACCCAGGCCTCAAATACAACTATTGCCTTCCCATTTGCAGGTTCAACCATTAGTGAAGCTGAAGCTGTATCCCAGACACACACAAGCGCACCTGCACACGCACACAGAGAACACTGACATGACTGGCTACATATTGGACTCCCATAAAGCATGAGTGTGGACAGCCTCTTTGGCTGGTCAGAACTGAAGGTCACTAATACAGGCATACACAGGACACCTTCCAGATTCACAAGCACGTATATATTCACAGATCACTCAAGTATCAGCACAGCCCTCTGTCTGCCCAGCACCCCTGCCTGGATCCTAGTGCCTCTTAACCTCCACACAGGCCCCCTACCTTCCAACTGTTCCAGCTTGGCGCTCTCTGCAAACACACAACACTCACATTCTTGTCCCACATGCACCCTACATTTGCAAGTCCCCCTGGGCATACCAGCATGGAATCTTGCCTATCTATATCCTATGCTGGATCCAGAGTCTCTCCCTACTTGCTGGTGGGTCCAGTTTGAAGTCTGGTAGTGGATACGTATGCACACCAGGTATGGGAAAGATACAGACACCCTCCCTGCCAGTAGCTGGCATCAAATCCATTCACTCTGCCCCTTGAGTAACTTACATTCTGGGCACAAATTCTGTAGGATGGGACTCAGGGGGCTGGAACACCTTCCCTGTGAGGACAGGCTGAGGTAGTGGGATTGTTTATCTTGGAGAATAAAAGGCTCCAGGGAGACCTTATAGCAGTCTTTCAGTACCTGAAGGGGGCCTACAGGACATATGGGGAGAAACACTTTATCAAGGAGTGTAGTGTTAGGATGAGGGGTAACAGTTTTAAACTGAAAGAGGGTGTATTTAGATTAGATGTTAGGAAGAAATTCTTTACTGTGAGGGTGGTAAGACAGTGGAACAGGATGCCCAGAGTTGTGGATGCTCCCTCCCTGGAATTATTCAAGACCAGTTTGGATGAGGCTTTGAGCAACCTGATCTAGTGGAAAGTGTCCCTGCCTATGGCAAGGAGGTGGAACTAGATGATCTTCAAGGTCCCTTCCAGCCCAAACCATTCTATGATTCTGTGAGAACTTCAAGAGAGCTTTGGCATCTCTAACTACTGATGCTGAGAATCCACTTGCTCTGATTGCTGGCACCACAAGTCTGGGGGCACCTACATCCCCAGTCTGACTCCTGTAGGTGGTCCACTAGCTAACACTTAGTCCTAGCACATGCATACCATGTAGAGAGTGACATTAAACAGACAGATATTTAGAAAGGATTTAATAAGGAGATATGAAAGACTGCAGTGATCAGGTGGAAGGCTAGCCAACAAATGTACTGACTGACTACAGTGTGACTGACACCTTTTATACCCCTTTTTGTCTGTTCCCCACTCTGCTTCTTCCCTGTCCTATTCCTCCAAATATTCCTTTTAAATTTTGCACAGTCCCACAGCTTCACCCATCAAATATCTTCATGTTCCTGGTTTTTCCTTCCTTCTTATCAGTTACAAAGTCACCTTTGCCCTCTGCAAAGCTGTAGTTTCTTAATGATTCATCAATTAGTGACTGGAGGCTTTTGGCCTTTCAAATTGTCTACATTATCCTTTGTCTTTCAGCTTTGTCTCTGTGGTTTTGCTTTCCCCTTTACTTATTATGCCCTTTGCATTTAAAAGGCCCTTGACTTGATAATCTCAGTGAAGCAGACAGTCTCACCTTCCACATATGCTTTCAGAGCATGGCTAATGACATAGGCCAGCTCCCTCAGTACCTATGGGTGCACAATAGCAGGACTCAGGGACTTGTGTACGTCCAGTCTGTTGAAATGTACCCTAGTCTGATCCTCCTCCACCGAGGCTGTTTTTATTGATCCAGACTTCCCTACAGCAAAGATGAATCTTATCAGTGAAGACCAAGGCAAAGAAGGTATTGAGTACCTCCGTGTTTTCCATTTTGTTTGTCACCAGATCCCTCATCCGATTCAGCAGGTCCATATTTTCCCTATCCTTTCTTTTGCTGCTGATTTATCTGTCAAAGCCTTTGTCTTTCACATCCCTTGCTGGATTCAATTCCACATGGGTTTTGGCTTTCCTAACCCCATCCTTGTGTGCATGGAGACTGTCTCTATATTTCTCCTAAGTCACTTGGCCCTGCTTTTGTGTGTTTCCTTTTTACCAGTCTTTATATGCTCACCTTCACCTTGCTGGGCATCCCCAATTAATAGGAAGGAATTTGTGGGTTGAAGCCAGTTCAAGCCCTTTGCTTTTTTCAAAGTTCATTTTGGTTTTGTGGTTTTGATACTCTACGTTGGGCTGAACCATATATACATTTCCCCCATACCAGTATAGCTAGCGCAGGAAGACACAGCTTTTTCATTAACAAAAGAAAGGTCATTTACACAATCAGCTGATGCACTCAGATGGTAATAGCCATTGTCTAAAATAAAGAACTTCTGGTCCCCTTTGTCTGGAGTAACTTCAGCTTTCTTTGCAACTGTCAGTCATTCCCTACTTTTTTACCTGAGCTTCATGAATACATTTCTTGTGCCCATCTCCTCTCTGCTTTTCTGATTGTTCATGGTCACTTAAAAGTCTTCTCCACTTCATCCTTACAAAGGCTTCTGAAAGAAAAAAGGTTTTTTCCTTATTAGATATTTTCATAGCCTTTCATAAAGAAAGTGAAATTTATTTGAAAGTTTTGAGGAATACTGTCTTGGGGAGGGAGTGGCACATGAAAGATGACGCAACTGTTCCAATTAGCCTACTAAGTCTAAGATGTCCCACTCATAAAGAGAGTAAACTGTTAGTTTTGTGATTAAATTCCCATCTCTTGGTTTTGTGAAATAAATTATATTTCAGCCAAGGTTGCCTGTTCTGTGAAAGCAGATCTGTCAGATGGTGTGCGGAAGACATTTTAATACGACTCTTGTAGCAGTGGAGTCTGACTGTTATAGGATAAATACTACTTATAAAAATGAAGGGAAGAACTTTGTGATAAAATTTCTTTTAACTGAAAAGCAACCCACTAAATAATCTCTTATATCCTTTCCATCATCTCAGGAGTAATTATAATTAACCTGGTACTACTGATGAACAATATAGCGGAAAAGCAAAGTCAATCTCTCCTTGTTTTCTGAGTAGGTTTATCTTCTACATGGTTTAGTAGGAAAACAACACAGAACTTAAAAGTTGACTTACTTTGTAAAAGGGAAGAACATATCCGCACAGGCTGTATTTTTTTCTTGGCTATTTTTTCCAAATATTTTCAATTAATAAAGTTATGGACTTCTTATGCCTTGTTTTTTCCCCCAAACATGAAAAAAGAAAAAAAAATAGTTGCTTTACACTCTGTTTCAAGTGAAACTCCACAGTATATATTTGACCATTTGCTGATTATTTTTTGTATGACTATGAATTAAACTGTCTCTAACACTTGGAAATGTGAAAGAAAAATTAAGGTACAGAATTAAAAACTGATTAAAAATGGCCCTAGGAAAAAAATCAAAATTATCATTTTAAGCACTAATTACTGTAACATAATATTTGGGGCCTTTTATTGCTATGATGGTCAGTCACATATTTGAATGTATTGATAGAGAAAACTAAATTCATATGTATTTTTTCACTTTATAGTTTTGAGGGATAGGGTTTACATAGAATTCTACATTTTTGCAGAAAGGTTTTACATTAGTACAAAACTTGATATGTATTCATGGATATCATACAAAAACATGCTGCTGAGATTTAATCTTTCTCTGGTTTAATCTTGTGCCAGTCTAATTTCAAACAGCAGCATTTCTACATTGCCTGAAGTCTTACAAGGATTGATAAAAACCTCTCATTGACAAAGGATTACAGTAGTAAATACTTTATGTGATGATGCTCTGAACCAAAGATTCTGTATCTGTCCTAGCAGATAATAATAAGGCTGAATGAAGCCTTATTGCAGATGCACAAGATCCCCCCAAAAGAAGAAGAAAAAACCCCAAACAACAAAACAGAGTATTTTTCTTTAAATGCTAGCAGTGTACCATTAAAAACATTGAAAAGTGCAGGATTGTACATGCACTTCTGCCTTTGACTTTAAATGACAAAATAAAACCCTAATGATTCTCAATGCAACGTATTATGAGAGTAGGGAAATAGTTAATAGTTGTTGGTCAAAGCAGATATGAAGTAATACTAGATCGCTTTTAGATAACTCTGCAAATGGTGTCATTTATGTGGGGAAGAAATATGTGAAAACGTGTAATGCCAATTATACGCAGCATTTATTATGCCTTACTGCATATCGAAACAACATAGATGAGAATAGTCAAGGTAGATGGAAAGGCAGCAAGAGCAAGGTCATGGGTAGATCTAACTTAGGTATTGAAGTTAGGATCCAAAGGGAGGAGTTATCTCACTTAATTGTCAGAGCACCAAGGACACCACTCAACCTCACTCTCCTTAACAAGCCCCACTTGGGTCACCCCACCTGCCCAAGGCTAGGATCCTATTTTGGCTCAGTAGAGCCCCAGCTTGGCCCCAGTGATGACATCGTGGTACCTGTGCCCACTCTCATCTCTAGTCCTGCCTATGGCTGGCCTCAGTCATCACTGTGAGGAGATAATCTCCTGGATGAGCCCATCAGGCCTAGCTCTCCCCTTGACAAAAGCATTTGAGGGCCCCTGTTGTCAGCTGTAACTCTGCTCACTGCACCCAGCCATGGGGAACAGGCTGTAAAATTGAGGAAGTTCTTAGCCTCAGAGTCAAAATAAGGTATTTATTATTTGCTCAGATTTAACTACATTTGTTTTATTCATAAAAGCATAGCTGGCTATAGTTCTAATACAAATAGTCACAGAACTGAACTTCTCACTTACGTACTTGACAGATGCTTGCCTGCATTGTTCCTAATGGGCTAACAAAAGACTTTTAATATGTGACATCAGCTAGATTAAGCTGGTGATTTTCAGATAACTATGGAGTGAAAACCAGCACATTGATTTAAAATTGCAACACTGTACCAAGTGAGATGTCATTGCTTATTCAAGTAACCTACTAACTAGAACATCAAACTCATTTTATAAATCCCATAATAAAATATCCAGCCGGGAAGATCTGTAACAGATTTGCAACTTCAAAGATATGGAGAGCAAAATAACCCAGGCCTTTCATGTCCTGAGAGAGTGTTCTACAAACCGGGAATAATGTGAAGAGACCACAACACTTTTTTTCCTCTCAGATGACCCACAAGTATAATCCATAAGGCAACACAGGGAAAGTGTGTCTGACTCTGAAGTTTCAGTAAGCATACAGAGGAAATTGTGATATGCTGATATACTTGCCTTCTAGCTGATGTTCCCTAGCTTAGACACCTATCTCGGATCTCTAAATGGCCTGGCCTCAGCCCGAGGCGGATGACTTGGAGCTGGGGGAGCTTTGAGCAGCTTCTTACAGGGGTTACCAGCCCGTGTAACCCCTTCCGCTGCTACCAAAGCCCTGCTGCACAGACCCAACACATCTCCAAACCACTCAGTTGTATGTCCAAGGATAGCCTGATGGAATTACACTAGCCATGTTCTTGTCTTGCTGGTTGTGACACGTTTCCTGGTGCTTTTCACTGTGAGGGCAGGGAAGCATTTGGGACAAATGTGTTTTCTCATGACCACAAAGTCTTTGCTGACATTTATAAATATAATATATTAGTTTTAGTTCTTACTACACACAAAAAGGAAACTACTATCTGTTAGGTAAGTTTCAATTTGTTTCACCTAAAGAAGGAAAGAAATGGATAAACAGATCGGATGAGTAAGAAGAAAATTATTTCACAACCGAAGTTCAGACTTCAAGTATAGGGTACAGTCAGATTGATAAATGTGCAATGAGCATGTAATGAGTATGCATTTTGTAGAATCATCTTTTTTTTTTTTTCCCGGGTCTTAATACAGCAGAACAAATAAAGTTTTAAAGCAACCAGTATGACACTGTACACAATGAGTTGTTCCTCCAGCAGTTGAAATTCAGCTAATTAGCTTCAAAAGAGAAAGAAAAAAAAAACAAACCAAAAAATCACAACAAAATACTGGTAAATCATATCATGAAGACAGAATCTTTCTGTTAAAATCAGAATTCACAGAACAGAGGATAAAAGTAGCCATGTTAATAGCAAGCAGTTTTGCAGCTGTGTAGTCTACTAAGAACCTTACAATTAATATTGCTGTAGAATAGCCTCAACTGAAAAGAATCATCAAACAAGATGACTGCAAATTCCTATCTACAATGAATGCTAAGATCTCAAAGCTACTTCTATTTTGCCATGACAGATAAAATAGTGAAGACTGCACTTGAATTTGATGCTGTGTAATCCTTCAAAGTTTTCTTAAAGACAATCTTTAGGAGAATAATTAAGGCTAATAACTACTTATTAGTAACTACTACTATCAACAAGAAAAGAACAAAACCAGAAACAGTGTAGTGCTGGATATTTGAGTTATTGTACTGGATCAGGGATTTGCTCATTTAAACTAATTCACTCTTTCTAAAGATGTTTTATATCAGATGATATCTAGGAAGTGAGAAAAAAAAACGCAGTAAGCAGGTACGGCACAAGATTTGGATGTATTTTGCTTTTGAATGTCTTACCCTATGAGATTAAAACAGGTATTGTTTATAGAAATCCAATCTTTATATAGCACCCTTTCTGAATTATCTCCATTCTGTCCTTATAACATAGGAATCTGAGCTCAGAGCCAACAATTCACCCACTTACAACAGAAAAATAAAAAAGGAAAAGAAAGTTAACAAAACCCAGTATAGTTTAGAAGACTGTCACAAGGAAGAAGTTCTGTGTCATTCATTCCTATGTCTTCAGAACTAAATCTCTGCCTGAAAGTAAACACAGATCGTAGTCTGTTGCTGGAATAATAAGGAAAAAGTAGAGCAAATCTTATTTTGTTACCCATATTAAAAAATGAGAGTCTGTAGCTATTATTTGTCTTTTGACCTCTTCCACAGCTAATGCTAGTTCTAGCTACAGTGTGAAGAAAACAGCCCTTTTAAACTTTTAATAAAAACATACAGTAGCTGGTAGAGTTAAGGTAAAACTTACTGTACTTAAAGATATCTCACATAAAGATCTTTTCTGTTTATAGATTTATGTTAAATTTGAAATCTATCAACTTAGTGCTGAATTGTTAATAAACGTTTCTATGGTATGATGTCATTCTCCCCCTTTTTACCAATTGAATCTCAACCAGTTATTTTTCTTCCTTGTCTCTCTTACTGTTTTTAATTTTGTTAATTTATTTTCTGTCTTTATATTACTATTAGCTTTTAAAAATTATTATTATTTGTCATCAATTTTTATTATTACTGATATTTTTGCCCTCTTCATACACATGTCTAAACTCAGTAAGAAGGTTGGTACGTATGACACATTAGACGAGGTCATAAATTTACCTCTAACCAGCAGTCAAATGTAGTAAAACTAGGGGAAATGTGACTGCCATTAGGTAGTTAAAGAGATTGTAACTGTTAAAGCTTTACTGTTTTCCATTTGAAATTTGTGTAGGAGTTCGATTGAAAACTGCCACTTAAATTCTTTTCCCCTCAAAATTTTCCCAGAAACTTTTTTTAAAAAATGAAATCAGTATTCTAGGAATTTTCACCAAGTTTCTTTCTCAGTATGCTTATTTCTCTTTGGCGACTGAACTTCACCAGAATGAATAACATCTAATTTCAGGGTTGTTTTCCCTAGTAGTTAATTTCCTTCTTTTTTTCTCTTTCCTTAGCTAGTTTTTCATAACATTCCCACTAAGAAAATGGAATAGAATAAGCAATTTTAAAAAAGAATGTGCAAAGGCACCTTTCCCATTTTTTCGATGACACTTGTTTTATTAACTGCAGCAGCAAGAAAGTTTCTAAAAATATCTAATACACAAGCAATAAAATAATGAAGCCACTGCTCTGTTATCATAAGAAAAATAAAGATTACTAATAGTGTCTCTGCAAGATTAATGAACATAATATTTTTACAAAAAATAAATGCACAATCAAATTATATTCAGAATCTTTGACATCATTTTGTGTGATGGGAGCCAGCAGAAAATTTCCAAATTTACTGGCAGATTTTGTTGATATTTGTTTATTTATACAATTTTTACATACTTTTTAGTGAAGAGAGAAGCTGTTTTACAGACAGAGCTGACTCTATGTTACTTTTTCTTTTCTGCTTTTTTTTTCCTTTTTCTTTAAAGAGTTGAGTCCTGCTGTGCTTGCCTTAGGTTAGAATGACCTTGACATTATTTCTCTTAATATTTGACTTGACTTTTATACTTGTTCTCAGATATTCCACCAGATCAGAGTTTTCTCTTTCAAAAGAGTGCAAGATTTTCTCCATAATTTTTGTCTGGATAGTATTGCTTTACAAAGAGCTAAGAATGTGACAACAGATTTCTAATGCCTTAGTATCATTTTCTATTAATTCACTTCCCCTTTTATATTTTCTCACAGAGGCTTTTCAGGACATATGTTAGAAATCGGATTTATTCACCAGAAAAAAAAAAAAAGTTACCTCACTCCTTGTTTTCACAAGCATCCTTAATAATATTCCAGAGGATACTTTTTCCTAGTAGGCCATGTTGCAGTATTGCTTTGATACATTGCCATAACTTTGTGTTCTGATTCTCTTCTGCTATGTGAAGGAATAATCTGAACACACAGACAGACACACAGACACAGACACAGACAGACACAGACACACACACACACACACTCACTCACTCTCACTCTCACTCTATCTCTCTCTCTCTCTCTCTAACTCACTCTCTCTCTCCTTTGATATTGCCCTAAGCAATTGGAGTCTTTTAAAGGAGCTTAGTTCTGAAAGAAAAAAAAGTAATTAAGGGACAATTCAGCAGCAATTCTGTTTCTGCACAAAAGAAAGAATCACATAGATAGTAAAAAGATAATGAGAGGACAGTTGCAACAGACACTGGTAAGATTCAAATCCATGGAAGTACAGAGATTTCTAGTTTAATTTGAGCATCATAATGTGAATATCATGTTAGGATAGAAGGGGAAAAAAGGAAATTAAAAAGAAAAAAAGATCTATAGAAAAGGAATGATCAAAAGTCCATAGAAAGATTTTTAAAAGGCACCAGAGAGCACAGCAACAACTTGGTACAGCTATAAACAAAAAAAAAAAGAATTGAGAAGAAGGAAATGATATTGTGACTACAACCAATATAACAGTTTGTCTGTTGCTAAGATTTAGTGAGAAACAGCATGTTTATTTTCTTTGTAAGTTATTCTCTTAAAATACTTAAAACAATTATTCAGAGAAATTGAATTGAATACTGAAAGATTATTCAGGATGATAAAATAGTTTTGAAAGTGAAAGTTGCAAACCTAGTGAAAAAATTCAAATATTAATTTTTAGTTATCTGGGAACATATCTGTAAAATGAGTCTAATTGATGAATTTGTAAAAGCTAAGACAAGACTTAACACATTTTGCACATGAGTCAACTCTCCCCCACCTTCTAGAGTTCAGCAAGAAGATGCTGATTATAGACATTGGTTAGCATTTTTTGAGAAATATAAATATGCTCATGGATTTATAATTAAAAATATATATATGTGTGTGTTTGTTCAGATCTGGTCATTAGCAAGGCTAATTCAGTTGAAAGAGTCAATCCAGTTTTATCCGCTATTCCAATGGGGACATTATTGGACTCCGGATAACCAGCAACCACTGAGATACCAAAGAGTTAGCACACAGAAAGCACATGAAATGGCATATCTGACCTCCAGGTTTTCGTATATAATACTGGAGATGTTATGTGTTATCAGGCAGGCCTGCACATTTTGTAAGGTACGTTCAAAAATCTCTCTCTGAAGATAAATGATGGAATCCTCTTTAAAAGAGAGATACCTGCTTTCACATATANACATTACAAATGTTAACTGATTCTGCAGTGGAATATCTATAATCAAAGAGCAGCAAATCCTTTATTATCATCCCTAAGAAAGAGGACATAACATGTATTACATTAATAGAAAGAATAAGAAAATTAATCCTGAAACAATTAATATAAAGCAGTGCAGTATGAATGTATTTTACAGCATATACTGTGCCCAAGGTACTCAATAAGGGAAAGATAACATATACTGAAAGAAAAATTTTAATGTTCCCATGAAAATTCTGAGCAAGAATCTTGAGATTATGATAAAATTATAATACTAGACAATTTTAAAGAAACTAGAGTTATTGTTTTAATGCATTATGTACCAATGATAAATGATGTATATTGTTTCCCCTTCTGAATAATGAACTAACAATTGAAGAGAAATGGTCTTTTGGGGACAGCTGATCATTACACGGAAATAACATATACTTCCTTTTTCACATTTAAAACAAAACAAAACAAAACCAAAAGACATTAACATGCTCCTTTACTGAAGGAAAAGGAAATGAGCAAGTGTTGAAAAGTCAGCAAAAACACCACATTGGTAAAGCACTGCAATGGCATTGTTAATTCTCAATAATTGTTTAGTTTAGTAATAGTAAGCAAAGTCATTCACATGTTGTAATGCACTAAGAGATCCGTAAGGATAGCTTAACATGGCCTACACTACACAGCAGACATGCATGAACTGGAAAGGTACAGAACCCGAGGTCCTTCTGCTTTTACATCAGAGTTTTCTCACCTGTCTCAGAATAATAACTGGCTGGAATAATAACTATCATCTTAAAATGGGTATGGTCAGGTTTACAAACATACATTTCCATGTCTGCTGCATCTTGGTCACACAGGAATTTGACCATGAAATGTAAAATAACGTCCACGGCATTTGAAATTAAGACTCAATTAATGAAAGACTATTATCCCCCATGTTATTTTCTCCAAAATATTCCATGTCATAAAGTGAAAAAAAGGCACTTAATTTCTTCTACAGGTGTAACTTAAAATATTGTATTACTGATGAAAATTTTTAAAAAGTGTTCTACCCAGATAAAAACGCTTTCTCATCTTTCACAAAGAATAAATACAGCAGCCACCTCATAGTATCAAGCTTATTTTGAGACACACGTAGTTGTGACAGAGAGTTCATTAATAACAGTTAAACTGTTAGAAACATTGAAAAATAACACAATTCAACAACTCACAAAAATAATTCCATCTCTATTCTTGGGGTAAAAAACACTCAAGTATCTCTCAAACCTCATCTTGCAGTGAAACACAAATTACCAAATACAGCTAATTGTGAACCAAGTAGGAAATGAAACAGCTGGCTAAGTGCTGACTCTTTACAGTAGATTCCCCAACTATTTGTTTCTTTGTTTCTTTGTTTATTCATTTATATTCTCCTCAGGGATTTCTAATTAGAGACATCTCTCTCTTGGATGATAAGGCATGAGGTAAGACCTTAACTTCACATTTTGTCTTCTAAGGATGGGTTTAA
>VZSC01007562.1:17397-31243 GCA_013398225.1 Steatornis caripensis
CTCAAACCACGACAATGGGTAAATACCATTACGTAACATTACAAATGTTAACTGATTCTGCAGTGGAATATCTATAATCAAAGAGCAGCAAATCCTTTATTATCATCCCTAAGAAAGAGGACATAACATGTATTACATTAATAGAAAGAATAAGAAAATTAATCCTGAAACAATTAATATAAAGCAGTGCAGTATGAATGTATTTTACAGCATATACTGTGCCCAAGGTACTCAATAAGGGAAAGATAACATATACTGAAAGAAAAATTTTAATGTTCCCATGAAAATTCTGAGCAAGAATCTTGAGATTATGATAAAATTATAATACTAGACAATTTTAAAGAAACTAGAGTTATTGTTTTAATGCATTATGTACCAATGATAAATGATGTATATTGTTTCCCCTTCTGAATAATGAACTAACAATTGAAGAGAAATGGTCTTTTGGGGACAGCTGATCATTACACGGAAATAACATATACTTCCTTTTTCACATTTAAAACAAAACAAAACAAAACCAAAAGACATTAACATGCTCCTTTACTGAAGGAAAAGGAAATGAGCAAGTGTTGAAAAGTCAGCAAAAACACCACATTGGTAAAGCACTGCAATGGCATTGTTAATTCTCAATAATTGTTTAGTTTAGTAATAGTAAGCAAAGTCATTCACATGTTGTAATGCACTAAGAGATCCGTAAGGATAGCTTAACATGGCCTACACTACACAGCAGACATGCATGAACTGGAAAGGTACAGAACCCGAGGTCCTTCTGCTTTTACATCAGAGTTTTCTCACCTGTCTCAGAATAATAACTGGCTGGAATAATAACTATCATCTTAAAATGGGTATGGTCAGGTTTACAAACATACATTTCCATGTCTGCTGCATCTTGGTCACACAGGAATTTGACCATGAAATGTAAAATAACGTCCACGGCATTTGAAATTAAGACTCAATTAATGAAAGACTATTATCCCCCATGTTATTTTCTCCAAAATATTCCATGTCATAAAGTGAAAAAAAGGCACTTAATTTCTTCTACAGGTGTAACTTAAAATATTGTATTACTGATGAAAATTTTTAAAAAGTGTTCTACCCAGATAAAAACGCTTTCTCATCTTTCACAAAGAATAAATACAGCAGCCACCTCATAGTATCAAGCTTATTTTGAGACACACATAGTTGTGACAGAGAGTTCATTAATAACAGTTAAACTGTTAGAAACATTGAAAAATAACACAATTCAACAACTCACAAAAATAATTCCATCTCTATTCTTGGGGTAAAAAACACTCAAGTATCTCTCAAACCTCATCTTGCAGTGAAACACAAATTACCAAATACAGCTAATTGTGAACCAAGTAGGAAATGAAACAGCTGGCTAAGTGCTGACTCTTTACAGTAGATTCCCCAACTATTTGTTTCTTTGTTTCTTTGTTGTTTGTTCATTTATATTCTCCTCAGGGATTTCTAATTAGAGACATCTCTCTCTTGGATGATAAGGCATGAGGTAAGACCTTAACTTCACATTTTGTCTTCTAAGGATGGGTTTAACATTAGTGAACTTCACTTTAATCACAAACCTATGCTGACTTTCTTATTTAGATACGAATCCTCTCCCTTTTCAACTCTTATTATTTCTGGTAACTGGTTTTCTTTCCTAGAAACTCAATTCTCGATTAAATATTTTATTTCTATTCAGCTCCTCAACCTTTCACTTCAGCTTCTCAGAAACTTGCCATTTTCCTTACAAAGTTCTACAGCACCCATGGGGTCTTGCTTTGTGTCTCATCACTCAATTCACAGATCCTTTCCTCTTCCATTTTTCTATTGGAGTAATCAATTTTTCATTTTCCCAGGTTCACTATCTCCATTTTGAGAGGTGTGAAAGAACAATACAGGTAATTACAAAATAGTAGAAACTTCTGAAAACCGAATACATTTATTGAAAAAAGGTAAGAAAATTACTTTTGTGAGCTAATTGCTTGGTTTACAACATTAAAATTGACAGTTTGGCAATTGACATAAAAATACGTATTTTCGGGGGCTGGAGAGAAAAGCGTTCAGTTCACCTATTTAATGTCATGATATTGGATATGGCTTCTTATCACTGCCTCCTTTCTGTTACATACAATCCATTAAACTATATATTTCTTATTCCACAGCAAATTAAAGATTTTCTGTTATTTTTTCTCTTGGCTTATTTCCTGTTGCAGTCAGATTTAATAACCAGTACTCAGAGGGGGTGGACGAGATCATATGTGGGCTACAGAAACACTTCTTATTCTAGAAGTCTATTACAGTCTTAAGAGTCTGATATCTTAACAGTCTAATCAAAGAATTATTATTATTGCAGGTCCAATCATTGTAGAAAAGGAAGGGAATGAAAAAACTTGCACTACAATGAAAGTGTTAATGATAATAAGTTGAAATTGTTATCCATACACTTCTTAGTGCCTTCTTCTTTGGTAGTGGTCACTCTTACTCTGTCACGCTGGGTGCTAAAGAACTTTTTTTTCCAGGGGAAGGAGAACAGCAGTGAGTATCTGGAGTCCTTTGTAGGGAGGAATATGTTGTTCGTAGTGAGAGTTTCTTCTTCTTGTCCTTGAAGTGTCTGATGATGCTGCTAAATTCTGTCTTGTGCTAACTCTGCTTAGTGTTCTTTTTGTATTTATTTATATATACTAATCACAAATGGTCAATTACTTGTCACTGGCAAATGCAACTTTATAAACCAAGTAAAAGCTATTTAGGGATAAGCTATAAAGAAAAGGTAACTAAGCATACGTAGATCATCTGTAAAACTGTTTTTACTCAGTTTGCAAGGTTTCATTTACTAGTGACAAGTAACTGACCATTGGTGATTAGCGCTTAGACTCCTGGGACCTGTTAGCATTCTGTGCATGCCCTTTCAGGGCTTCTGCTATCACACTGGACTTGCAATTTTGGAGGGTCCTAGTAGTCATCTCCCATGTTTCTTTATGATCCTTCATATTGCTTTTTCCTTATATCTAATGTTGTATTAGCATAACCAAATCAGAAATGCATCCTTTTCTTAGGTAATTGAATAGTTTGTTGTTTAAAAATAATGATCTATTAAAAGATATATATGTCTGTGCATATGTATAAACATATATAGAGATAAAAAGCATTGATAATGGCTTGTTATTATGATCTGCTACTTATAATAATATGCTTTATAAAATTACTCTACAATGATTTATACTTTAGGTGGAGTGCAATCTGGGACATATGCAAAGTTGTAGCCTTCAAACAGTCCCACTAGAACATCCCAGCTGCACTTTATGACAAGATCCAAGTATGCACCATCTCCATATATTGCCTGATATGCATGTGAAGAAAGAGCTAAAGTGCATTTTGGTAGAATCAGGACATCTGAGTGATTGGAAGATCAAGATGCCTTGACCTGGTAACTACGTTCCCTGGGGTTTCTAGGGATCTCCATACACAAGAGTCTCCGAATTACAAAGGTTTCTATTTTTTACTCTCCTTTCTGAAAGAATTGATAGAATATTTTAGCATGAGTAATGAATTTTCTGAGTAAATTATTATGTAGTTCTCTTTTAAGCAGCTACATAGCTAGTTAAGTAAAAAAACACCTTTATGTTTGCATAGAGCAAATTATTTCTTTGTTAATATGGTTTTCCATCATCCAACCAATTCCAGCTCATTCAAGATATATTTGTAAATATGAATCTAAACAGAATCTTATTCATCAGGCTTTCTAAAGAAGCAGAAAGATTAGAATAACATTAGCTTCTAGCTCAACTATACAAACCCAAAGATAGATATGTTTCCACAGAAGATCCACTTATCTAAATCCTTGGAAGTAAAATCATCATTGGTTCAATTGTATTTTTTTCAGGTGGAATGAAAAGTAAGAGTTTGGGGTTTTTTTTTCCTTCAGATTTGCTGTTACCTACCTCTTTAAGCACACGTTAAAGTATCCTCTTTCTGTCTGGTAATTAACCAGACTAGTTTCAGATCATACCATATGGCTGACAAGACTACAGACATCCAAACAGATGTTTTCTGAGTTGTTTGAAGCATTAATTGCTTAGGCTAGTCCTATGCCTTTGGGATTTGGCTTAGCTGACCTCTAGGCATTTCAATGATTGCATAGGATGTTCCACCATAACAAGCCTTTCAAGATGAAAGAGCTTCTGTTTAGTTTGTGATTTTAATCCCACAGTGTGAATTAAAAAAATATTTCTGTAAATGTTATTTTATATCAAACTGTCTTAATAAACGTGGACCAATGAGTCATTTTGAAGACATTAGTAAAATGTTATGCAAACATTCATATGAATCTTTAGATGCTATTTACTACAGATCTTTAACGCTGGTGTTCCTCAATGCTAAAACATGAGTTATGTAAAATGTACCTAATAAGAAAAAAACATGAGTAATTTTTTACTTCTTAATGAGTGCTCGTGTATCAACAAGCACATATTTGTGTAAAGCCATGGGGAAGATTTCTAGTTTCTTTAAATTAAGTTCCAATATATTTCATCTATTTAGAAAAGCTGATGATCTAATAATATTGAAATATTCAAAAAATTATTCACGTATCTTATTATAGTAAAAATCTCGTTATAGGAAAAGGGAACACACCTATGCAGAACTAAGAATTTGTTGTCAATTAAAGTTTTACTATTATCAAAGTACATAGTATTTTTATTCTGGTTACAATGTTATTAACACTGCTAGTATAAATCATGTTATTATTACAGAAAAGCCTCATAAATAACACAATCTGAATTTTTACACATGCATTTTCTAGTATCTATTTGTGGATTTTGAGTTATGCATGTGATTCAAATGTTGCTTTCAGTCCTGAGGTCTATAGGTATAGCCTTCATCAAGAATGAGAGCATTAGAGAAGTTCAACATACTGTCATCATTCTGAGTTCTTCACCAGAGGAATATTATTTTGATGTTGGAGTTTTCTTTTTCCTTAATCCAGTCTATGCCTACTTGGGGTTATTTTTGTGCATTCTTGTAACACAATCCAGTTACTTATTTTTTTTCCTCATTTCCTGCTGAAGTCTCATTATCTTCACACACAACATTAAAGTTACACAATATATATTCCCCAGCCAATTAATACAAAGTATTAATATGTTTTATTTATTGATTGCATAAATTTATTTGATTTATCTATTTACAGAGTTAAGTCTAAACTAGCCACCTGGATAACAGTCACTTGACCACTAGACAATTGCTATGACAGCTAAACCAGGCTAAACCCAACTCAAGCCAAGACAAACTCAGACAAGTCCTGAGACCTTACACTGTCAGTTTGAGACAAAACCAGAGGACTTTTGCAAGTAGTGACAAAATCATACTTTTTTGTCCACAGTTTAGACTGCACTAAAGCAGTGGAGGTGGTGAAGATATGAGGTGTTTTTATTTTTATGATTTGTGATAAGAAATGTTACTTAATTTCATCAATAAATGCATGAAAGTAAATGAGAATTAGATTGAACCGATGCAATTAGGTTTAGTATTGAAATTCAAGAAAATAACTCACACAAGCTGGTACTTAGACATGGGACACTTGAATTCGCTTGACTTACCCTTTCTGAGTATAGCAATAAGACCTCTTTCCGACCACATCCACTCTTTTCAACCATATCCATACGGCATCTGAGTGGTCCAACACTCACTCCCACGCAGATTTGTAAGGAATTTCCTGCCTGAGTTCCCTAAGCAGCCTGATTCCTGGGTTATATTGAACATATTACAAAAGTATCAGATAACTCCTAACAGCAGTTGTGTCACAGAATCATAGAATGGTAGGGGTTGGAAGGGACCTCTGGAAATCATCTAGTCCAACCCCCCTGCTAAAGCAGGTTAGCCTAGAGCAGGTTGCACAGGAATGCGTCCAGGCGGGTTTTGAATATCTCCAGAGAAGGAGACTCCACAACCTCTCTGGGCAGCCTGTTCCAGTGCTCTGTCACCCTCACAGTAAAGAAGTTCTTCCTCATGTTCAGGTGGAACTGTCTGTGTTCCNAGTTCTCTCTTGAACTGGGGAGCCCAGAACTGGACACAGGACTCCAGATGTGGCCTCACCAGGGCAAAATAGGCAGAGGATCACTTCCCTTGACCTGCTGGCCACACTCTTCTCCATGCAGCCAAGGACACCATTGGCCTTCCTGGCCACAAGGGCACATTGCTGGCTCATGGTGAACCTGTTGTCCACTAGCATTCCCAAGTCCTTCTCCACAGAGTTGCTCTCCAGCAGGTCAGCCCCCAACCTGTCCTGGTGCATGGGGTGCAGGATGGTACACTTGCCCTTGTTGAACTCATCAGGTTCCTCTCCGCCCAATTCTCCAGCCTGCCCAGGTCACTCTGAATGGCAGCACAGCCTTCTGGTGAGTCAGCCGCTCCCCCCAGCTTTGTATCATCAGCAAACTTGCTGAGGGTACACTCAGTCCCTGCATCCAGGTCTGTTTTCCCACCTTTGTTATAATAGAATGGTGTTAAAAAGTTTACTGAGAATCCAGGAACAAACAGGAATTAAATGACACTATAAACTGAGCATAATCTGTATGTCTCTTGACAATACATTAAGTATGTGCCCTGTTGTTAAATACCCTGCATACAAACAATGTCTGGGCATCAATACAAAGAAAGAAAATACATTAGGAGACAGAGAGAAATAACTAGGAGAACTTCTTTCATGTCCTAGAGAAAGGAGATGTTACATTTCAAGCACTCTGTACTCTACTTATGTAGTGGCAATATTGGGATTGTGTTTTACTCAATACCTGTTTTACACAAAATGAAATCCAGGTCATACAGTAGAAACTGGAGAAGTACCTGAATGTAAGCTTATATCCCAATATCATCTTCTTAAACCAGGGGACCTTGAAATGTTTTTGCATCTTTAGTCACATTCAGTGTTCCTCCTTCGTATGTCCTGTAATGTTAAGATTAGGGTGCTGTCCTGGTAGTTCAAAATTGTGGGTAAAAGAAAAAAGAAATCAAGTGACCTGTTTTCTGTCTTTGCTTTGGGATGCTTAAAATATCTAACACTGTTTAAAAAGAAGAATAAATTTTATGTAAATCTTAAAATAGTTCTTAGAGATAATCCAATAATTGTTTTATCTAACTTCTAAATGGTTAAGAACAAAGGAAATATGGTTATAATTTTGTTCAGATATGTTGCATATATTCAGATATGTTGTATATATTATCCAGCTAAAGTAACTGGTGGACAGGTTTATATAGCGAATCTGGTTAGTTTCTAATGACACCTTTGATACATTGCAAGTTTGTAATATGTTTTTACATTATTTTGAGGATTTACTACCTTTAAAGCATGTCCTTTCACTATATTCATGACTCTTTTGCACTTTTTCACATCCACGCTAGTCACTTGTATCTTTTTGTAAATTACTATTCAGATATGATCCAAAGGCAACCAACAGACATCCAAGAAAATCAGACTTTTTGTCAAACAAACAAAAATTTCAGTCATAAAGTTATCCTGCATGAAGAACTATATACTTCTCACATCACTTTTAATACATTATTTTTTCAGCTGAAGTCAAAGAGTACTAGATTATATATTTATATTTTCTGTATTTATCTAGGAGGAGGCAAAAAAGTATCAGGATGCTTTTTTTTAACATTAACATAGTTACACATATGGTCAATTTTCATTGTCTTAAATAACAATATTTTAACAAAGTTTTATTCCAGCCTTTAGTCACAGAAATTTACCATCTAATCTGATCTATGTTATTACTAACACATATGGTCTACAGAAGGAATATGCAGTAGAACAGTGTTTACCCAAGTCTGTAGAAAATATTGACTTCAGTTTGCAGAAGACTGTAGAAAATACATAATCACTATGCTCCTGATAAAAGTTTTGAAAATATTCAGGAAAAGAAGAATCTTTAAGCCAAATACCGGCTTTCTCTCTCTTTTGGGTTTTTTCCTCCTCCGCCCCTCATATCTATCCCCCCCCCAAGTTTGGTTGCTTAGCTGTAAGAGTTGTAACTGGTGTTCTTTTATCATGTAAAATCAACAGACACATTGGATCTTGTGAAACGGAGATAAGAGCAAGGAAGATAAGAATATGTCCTGGTTTAACCCCAATATAATACTCTATCCCATACACATCATACTCAGAATAAAGGTGACGGATCATAAGTGTCACTCCCTCTCCCTTTATGGCCAGGGCACTAATGGGCTCTAATGGCCCTAAGCAGCCTCACCTCGCGCTTCTGCCCACATCCATGGCCCAGGAGCCTATTTAAGCCCAGTATGGGGCCATTAGGAGGCCTGGGTGATGTTCCAGGGTTCTCTAATGCTACTCAGCTCTTTGTTTAAGCATCTGAGGAGGGTTCTACCCAGTTCTTTGGTTAAGCATCTGAGGAGTACTCTACCCAGTTCCTTGTTTAAGCATCTAAAGAGGACTCTACTTGCTAAGGAGGAATCTACCCAATTATTCTGCTTTTGATCCTGAATCCAGCTCCTGCTTGCTGCTGGGTGCAGTCTGGGACTTTCCTGGGGTGTGCCCTACAGCGTCTAGGTGGCGTGTTTGTTATTGGTGGTGGGGGGAGCTTGATATCAGGTTTGTACATATTTTCCCATTATTAAAATACATAATTCTTGTAGTTAATCTGAAGTAGTACTACAAGCTGGTTTTAACTTTTCTAACCCATAAGTCTCTTTCCCTTTTCTTTTTCTCTTCTATTTTGGGAAGGGAGGGAGTTAACAAAGAGCATCTGTTGTTTGTTTAATAGCCAGCCCAGCTTTAAACCTTGACAGAATGGAAACATAGTGATGTGACATCTTCTTCTACAGATAAGTAGACTCAAAATCACCCAGAAACAATGCAACTGATAAGCCTATGATATGCAGCTTTATTGTCCAATCCATAGTGGTTGTTCGTATATTGTTACTGATAATTGTACATGACTTATCTTGTATTCCATTATCCAATTTTAAATTAAATTGTTTTCTTCATTGTACATATGCTATTCTAATGGTATGGTCATATGTGAAGTCAGTGGTTTAATTGCCTTGATAAATATCTCTTCATGAACACTTAATGCATACGATGAAATGATTACTTAGCTATTAATCAGTTCTTTATAAAATAACAAATTATTTCTTATGAGTTAGAACAGTGAAATAAGCAAAATCAAGATCTCCACAAGCAGTCTGCTTAGGTATAGCAGAAATCATCTTTCTGACAGCCATAGCCTCTTTAAAAACATTTGTAGTTAGATGTTCACCCCTTTTGACTTCCAGAAAAGCATGTGTAAGATACTATTGAGCTTACTCACATAGCAACCTAGTCCAAAAAAAGCAGCTACCTCACTGATTAGTCCTGCTTTCTTCACAGCATTTTCAATAGCAGAGGGAGACTGCTGAGCTCTTCCTTCCATTAAAGGAAAGGTCTAGGTTTCTTTATATTTATTACAGATTTTATTTTACACTCATTTAACCAATTATTTGCTAAAACTGAACATAAAAATGTCTTTTCTCACTAGGCTTGCATTATACAAGTTGGTGTAAGAGAAATATAAATAGAGTCTTTTAATTATTTTTTTCCCTGATGTATTCTGTTGAGCTATCCTGGGCATTGGACTGCTCAAAAATGTTCAACTATGGCTCCTAGGTACAGTTTTAATATTAATTTGTCTCTTTTGAAAGCTGGTGTAATATATATATACACAAAAAATCAAACAAAACCACAAATGTTCTATTATAATCATATAAGCCATCTATCAGAATTAGATTAACCTATGGAAGTATTTCAAAATCTCTAAGAATCTTGTTGATAAATGGTTAAATAATACCTGAATACTTTACCCCTTAAAATTTTCTTTTGTCAAAGGAGTTTTACTTTTTTGGATTTATTTACTTCGATTATACATATGCCCATCTTTTTCCTTGGTTTTGATAACCTAAATTTCTCTTATCTTTGTAGTTAACAAAGAGAGGAACAGCAATGAAATCGATAAAGAGTCCTTCAGTGCACATACAGACACACATGCACACCGGTAATTACATACTTCTATAGCTATAGAACACCCCAAAAATAGTACACTGGAGGTGGGATTCACCTCTCTGAACTCTACTGTCCTAAGATATAAAAATCCCCATCTGAGTTGGCACTTCAGCCTTCTGTTTAATTTGGCCTATTTTAGCTATTTTAAGATGAGATGAACTGAGCCCTAGTACCCCCACCTGAAAGCCAGTTACCTTGAAGAATGTATTAGAGGTACACAGGGGAATCAAATCTCCAACTGAGGTAACATGACTGAAAATTAGGTAGGGAAAAATGACGAATGAGTGTGTGAATTGAATTACCTTCACGCAGTTAGGATGTTAGTTTTTTGCATATGGTGCCTTAGATAATATCTTGGTTAGTTTTACATAAAGATTGGATTAAACATGCCTTTCCCTCCTCCCTTAAATTTACATTGTAATGTATACTTATGCAGGTTTTTGTAAATTTGATTAGGGCAGGTGTTTTCAGTCTACATTTTGTACATATTTGATTTTCAGATTATTTTTTAAAAGTACCCATTCTCCGGAAATGTTACAAACAATGTTTGTTTGTCAAGGGTAACTGGAGAACACAGGAGATGTCCCAGTTGTCCTGGTTTGTCCAGGGTAATTGGGGATTACAGGAGATGTCTTGGTATTCCAGAGAAAAATCTGCAAGGAGCTCTTTTGACCTGAATTTTTCATCTTGGGAAGATCTTTTTAACGTCTTTATTTTTCATACATGCACTCAACCCTGGCTCCAGCTCCAACTTTTTCATTTGTCTTTGATTCATTGGAAAAAGTGAAAAAAATGTTTGATGTCATCTGCATCATGCTGCGAGAAGTAACATAATCCTTAGCACCCAGTCCTGTGCAGCGCATCTGTGACACCTAACACAACAGAAGAACATACATGCTTATTATGTCTGTTTATAAGAGATCTATCCATTATGATGAACTATTTGAATAACAAATACGTATCACCACTTCTGTTTGTCTACTCTTCTTTTGTTAGCTGCAAGTGTATTTTGTAGCATTTATATCAAAAACCTACCCAAGAGAATATGAATTTAGGAGAATATTGATTATGAAATATTACTATTGGTGTTCATGTAGTGCTTCTCTTTCCAAAATTCTTGCTTGAAGGGTGGGAGGATTAGTTTTACCTGACTTCAGCTGCCCAAAGGTTGGTGTCTTAAGTCATTTAGAGTGGCTTGAATTACGTTTCAAAGGTGCTTATCTTTCTCTACCAACTACATAAAGACCTATGTAAAGATTTGAATAATCTAGGGTCTTACCTTTTAGTTCATTAAAATTTGCTTCAAATGAGTTTCACTGAAATACTGCTTCTAAATTAACAGAACAGAAATTGTTCCTACTGTGAAGTGCCAAGCATGTTTTTAATGCAACTGTTGAATAAATTAAATGATGTATTATTATTAAAAGTAAAGATATCTTTGGAAAAGTTTCAGTAGTGCAGAAAATGTCTATTTATATAACATCATGTTAAATTATAGATAAATTTGATGCAAATAAAGTTATTATTGTATTTGTATTAGTTAATGTACAGGTATTTCACAGGTATCACACAGATGATGTATAATTTTATACACAAGAAAATAAAGACATTTTAACTGTTTGTGGTGAGTTAGCCTTGGCTAACAGCTAAATTCCCACCTATCTGCTCCTTTTCCCCCTCTTCTCAGCATGGCAGGGGGAGAAAATATGATGGGAAAGGTCATGCGTTGCCATACAGAGGGGAAGATTGCCTACCAATTACTCTCATTAGCAAAACAGATGAGACCTGGGGAAAATAAATTTAATTTATTTTCAATTATAATATATTTGATTAGGAACAAAGGGCAACATAACAATAACACCTTTCATCACTCTCCTTCCCAGGCTCAACTTCACTCCTTCTCTCCTAACATCTGTCTGAACAGTGGCCACCCCTGCAACACCCTGCTGACAACAGCTTGACACCTGCACCCAATTGCTGTTACTTCACTCTGTGTTTGATTTGTTTTCAGACTTTTATTCTTCCCAGTCCAAGAATGCTTCAAGACTACCTTCTGGCAAAAAGGTCCTGATACTTCAATTTTAACATGTACAATATAAAGAATTGTAGATAAGATATGAAAATAAGAAAAATAGAATATACTACCCCCTAATGCTGGCTCTGACATTAGTGTGCAGCTTTACGAGATACTTGCATGCCTATATGGAAAGATTTACCTTCCGAAGAAGGAATGAAAACATGTAAGTTCTATTCCTGTAATTCTGTTCAAGTGTGAGTGGTATATCGCAAGTTCACTAACGACAGCCAGTGCCCTGGATACTGTTCCCAGAAGAAGTGGGAATGTATTCTTACACTGTGTGCACAGAAAGCAGCATCAGACTGAAACTGTTTTCTCACTTCACTCACCTTAGGATTTGTGAGCTGCTGACACTATTTTCCATTAGTCTCATGCATTTTATTTATTCATTGTTCTGATGTTATATGTCATCAAAACCCTTTATTATTCCCAGGATGCTGATGCAGTAAAGTGAAGAAGAAATAAAGACTCTAAGTTTGCATTCCAAAGTTAAGGCTGATCCAGTAATAATGCTTTTATTTCTAGAGCTTAAACTTTTACTGTGTTTTTCATAGATGTGTTGAGATTACTTATTTCTGTCAAAAAGTCAGGAGGTGTACCATTCAAATGTTATATTTAATTTCCCAACATGGATTTAAAGAAACAGAAGGACAGCAATAGTCAATATTATCTAAATTTTTGGAAATTATAAATTTCAGCCACAGTTCTTATCAATAGTAGTTTTGAATTGAAAGACACCAATAAATATGTTTTCCTATGCTTGGCTTCCAGAAATACCTTAGTAATTTGAGTTGTTTATTAGTGAATTCACAGTCTGTAGTAGTTTTTGGCGGTGTAAAGCATGATGAACCTTCATAGATGATTGAAATATACCCAGGGAAAAAAACAGTTTAATACAGCAGTTTATATATAATTTATCATTATTCTCAATACAAAATTCTGTAAGAATAATATTTTCCTCCATTTCTGACTCCTCCTAAGCTTTGAGATTTGTCATGCTCTTGTGTAGACTGATGTCATCATGTAATTTCTAGGATTGCAAAAGGATGATGGTATAGGCGATTTCTACAGGTTGGAACACAATGCAAACAGAGAAACTCATTGAAGCTTTTTAAAATTTCTGCATTGCCATTTAAAAACATGAAATCTAAATTCAAGGTTTGTGTTACTTCAGCACGAAGTACATCATGTTTAGGTCACAAAGCTATTTCAGTAATGACTTCTTAATGTGATTTTTTTTTATCCTGTACTTGCATTTGTTCATTATTTTTAATAGTGTTTTTCTTTTATCGTTGTTCAACATGTGTAAGCTTTGTAATACTGTAATGTAACAACTGTCATGCACTTCACAGAATATTTATTAGTTAGTTATGGGAAAAGATTTTTTTTCTGCCTAGAATTACACAAAAAATTGAGAATGCATAGTTATTGAAATAGTTAATGCCGTATCAGAATAATACTGAAAAGAAATTAAACTTGCAAGGAAATGCAGTTACATTTAAAATGAGACTGTAAAGAGGTTCCCTAGCAGAAATGTCATACAGGCAGATATTTATAAAAATATACTGCTTCAATATGTTATTCGGTTGTGAAAAAACTGATAAGGTGTTGAACTGATCTGTTGTAGGCTTTCAAATTCTAACTAAATTTCAATATATTGTTTCTAAATCAATATTAGTGATAAAAATAAATAAAGCACTTTGATATCTTTA
>VZSC01007562.1:43609-70224 GCA_013398225.1 Steatornis caripensis
TCCAGAAATACAAATGATTCCTAGAAACATACTGATTTGTGTTGACTATGTGCTATTTTTCTTGTTTTCTTCTTCTGTAGTTATAGTTCTAGAGAATATTAATATCACTGAATCTGTAGTATCTGCTCCTTAAGTTTTAAAAATTCACTTTATGTTACCTAGGTTTCCACTTATGCTTGTTCTTCTAGTAATTTTCAAACCATAAATAAAAGAAAACTTCCCTTATGAGGATACAACTTTTCTCCTACAATTGCCCAGTGGCATTCTGGTACCAGTTTCCTCAGGAAGGCAAGTGTTGTAGAACGAAGTAGCAACAATACTACAGGCCAGCAGTTCCCTCATCTATTTCTTCTCTCCTCTATTTTTTCTGTTTTTTTTTTTCCTTTTTTGGGGGCAATATGTGTGTATGTATTTTTGTCTTCTACATATTTTTTGTTGTGCTTGTCTGTACATGCTTGATGACAATGACCTAATCAATCAATCATTCCAGGAATAAATTAGCATGTTCTGAAGGTAACCTTATTGGTATTTTTATCATTCACAATATAGACTTGGTTTTGGACTATTGCACTTACAATCAGACAAATTTAAATTAATAGAGGTTTCATTGGGTAAACACTGACTTTAATTCTATTAATTGATAAATAATAAAAAATCCCTAGATATTGCTTATTGTTTGCACAATTGATAAACAAGAGCGAGCCAACTTTCTAAAGTTCTGAGAACAATTTAGTTATATTTGTTATAACAATGTATAAGTGCTAACTAGTTTTATTGCTAATTGCAGGTATTTATGTAACTGAGTTCTACTACCTCTTCTGCTGAATCCGTTAGTCTCAGGCTTTATCATATTTATTATGTTTATTCTGTCCAGTTATGTGTGGACATTTGTTCAGGCCTTCTGAACACTCGCAAATTACAAATCAACAAGGAGCCATACAAGGAGCCATGAACTCTGGGGACTAAGCACTCCAGTTCTCACTTCTTTTCACAGCTATCTACCCCAAAATAAGTCCATACATGCAGGTTCAGAACATGGGTGCTTTTCTCATATATTTTTACTGTAATCACTTTCCAGTTTTATGCTTTCGTATGAGATTTAAGGTATTGTAGACAACAATATGTTTTCCAAGGGTATTATAATCTTGAATTGGATGGTTTTCTTTAAGTGTCGTCTTGATATGTATGACAATGACACTGACAACAGTGATTCTATCTCCTTTTCTGCTGTCACTCATAAATACAATGGGAAAATAATAGTTATATATCTGTTTTACCATTGGTTACATAAGTTAATAATGACTGGAAGAGTATAGATTTATATTTAATGTTATGAATTTGGATGATGAATAATATTCAATTATGTGGTATTGGTCTTCAAAATCTTAAGGGCATTTAATTCCATGCAATTATGCAAATGCAGACTTTTGAATCTCTTATCCCTCAATTATCACATTATTTATCATTTGTTGTATTTTTTTTATGAGGCTGCAGTCCTTGTAGACAACAGAAAGGTAGGGCTTGGTCAATAAAGGGTTCTGCTGCTCATTTAGTGAGCTTGAAACAGTAATTTCAGGCTTGCTATTTTTCAGATTCTCCAGAAAATATGATAGATAACAGAAAGTCATACTGAGAAAATTTAGCTTGTATTTTTGATTTAGCACTTTAAAAGCTCTATGAATGGCTACACCATAGCTTCCTGAAAAATTCTCTAATTTGTTCTGAATTTTCACAATTAAGAAAAAGACTTTGTAGCTTACGACATTATCTGAAAGCTGCATTTGTATTCATAGTAATCTGCTTTGGCATTTTCAAATTTGATAGTGCAGAGCATTTCTTTCATGTTGAAGTAGTAAAACTTTATGGTAATTGGTCGTTGTTCATACTGCTGTACTTAGAAACATTTCATTGCTGCCATTATAATCCCGCTATTTCTAGGGTTGCATAATTTATCTATGAAATTTTGCTTTGGGCTAAAACTTGCCATGCAAATTGTGTGTCCATTTTTAATTTATATGATCTTCAAAAAAATTACTGCTTTTATACATTTATTTTTGCCCTTATACTTGGTAACTAAAAGTTAATGCCTGAGATTTAGAAAACTGAAATGCAGTTATGGCTCTGGGACCAAATCCCATGAAAGGATGGATACAGAAGTTATATTTGCAAGAGATCATTCATAAAAACATACAAACTCTTTATTATGCTCTTATTTTCACACAAGTCCCATTGTTTGAAAAATAGACTTAGTCCATGCATGATGCTACATGCAAATGTGACTGGTAAGCGTATAAAGACTACTCTGGTTACTTGAAGATTTGAGTCTTCCTTTGCAGCACTCTCTAATAATACCTGGGGATTTTTACTGTCAGTGCTCTGAAAATGCGCAGTACCAAACAATACCAGCAGGATACTGATGTTAGAAGTCAATTATGGAAGAGAGTTGCAACAACAGAAGACTCATATTTTTATCATACTGATGTTGAATCAATGACTTCCTAACACAACATAGATTCTAGGTGGTCTGTTATGTCAAAGTATTCTAGTTTTCTCAAAGAGGTCTAAATCCATGTCACAATGAAGAAAATGAAAAACAAGACATAGTTTGAATTGCAAAATAAACCATTTGCCAAACTACCACAGAGACTTATATGTTGAATTGTCCTTCAAACACCAGCAAACTCAATGCAGGAATACTCTGTGGCAAAGCCTACAGGTACTTAATTTCTTGTGTCAAAAGCTTTGAAATGCATAAATATACTCACAACTGATTAACTTTATATATATATATCAAATGCAAGGCCAGTTACAGACTAAAGATAGTAAATATCAGCATAAAGAAAAATAAAAAAGTAGGAATGTGAGCACCTAACCAGTGTTTTTATAAGTTTATTGATCTTTTTTTGTAATTTTTGTGTTTCACATTCTCTCTCCAAATAAAGTTCTTTATAAATGAGATACATTGCCTTTTCCATTAGCCTTTGGCAGTTAGCACATTAAAGACAAATCAGCAGCTTCAAAGCTCAGTTTCTTTATATCGGAATAGCTGTTACCTCATTCAATGTGATTTTTTAATGTATGTTTAAAAAATAATTTCTAACTTGAGAAAAAGGAGCAAAACATCAGACTTCAGTGTTTAGATAATTTCCTTCAGACTGGTGTCTTATCTCAAAGAGTGACCATAAGAAGATGAACTAAGGAAGAATAATGATGATGCAAGCTTATATTGTAGTGAGTGTTATTCCTGCCTCCCATTATTTTCTTCTCATGGGGAGTCCTGATACTGATTAGTTGTATCTATTGAGAAATTCCCATCAGAGCTCTGTTTAAGTTTCCTATACAATACCTCCATCAACCCATATAAATGTTTTGTATCCACAACATATTTTGGTAAGTTTCTCTCTTCCAAGAGTAATGACTTCCTCTACTTGCTGTGCAAATTAATCTTACTAACTTATTACATCCTCTAAAAAAAGATAATAAATTTTCCTGTCCACTACCCTTATGCCACTCATGATTTTATAAACCTCTACTATATTCATATATTTTTTCTTCTCAGTCAGAAGAATCCCACTATACTGTCATTAAGATACTGTTGCCTAGTTTTGGACATCCTTTTTGTTATTCTCTGAACATATTGTCAGACCACTGATGAGATATGTCCCTCAGGGGTCGGTATTGGGACCAGTATTATTTAAACATCTTTGTCAGGAACATGGACTGTGGGATTGAGTGTACCCTCAGCGAGTTTGTGGATGTCACCGAGTGAGTGATGCGGTTGACATGCTTGAGCAAATGGATGCCATCCAGAGGGACCTTGACAGGCTTGAGAGGTAGACCCATGTGAACCTCATGAAGTTCAAAAAGGCCAAGCGCAAGGTCTTGCACCTGGGTGGAGGCAATCACAAACATGGATAGAGGTTGAACAATAAGTGGATTGAGAGCAGCCGTGTGGGGAAGGACGTGGGGGTATTGGTGCATGAAAAACTGAATATGAGCCAGAAACCTGCACTTGCAGCCCAGAAAGCCGCTGTTGTGAGGCCTCATCTGAAGTATTGCATCCAGCTTTGGGGCCCCCAATACAAGAAAGACATGGACCTATTGGAACAAGTTCAGAGGAGGGCCACGCAGATGACCAGGGGACTGGAGCACCTCCCCTATGAGAACGGGCTGATAGAGTAGGGGTTGTTCAGCCTGGAGAAGAGGAGGCTGCGGGGAGATGTTTTAGCATCCTTCCAGTACTTAAAGGAGCCCTGCAGGAGAGATGAGAACGGACCCTTTACTAGGGAGTGTAGTGACAGGATGATGGCTAATGGTTTTATACTGAAAGAGGGTAGGTTCAGCTTAGGTATCAGGAAGAAATTCTTTACTGCACGCGTGGTGAGACAGTGGAACAGGTTGCCCAGAGGAGTTGTGGATGCCACCTCCCTGGAAGTGTTCAAGGCCATGCTGGATGGGGCTTTGAGCAGCCTGGTGTAGTGGAAGGTGTCCCTACCCATGGCAGTGAGGTTGGAACTAGATGATCTTTAAGGTCCCTTCCAACCCAAAACGTTCAATGATTCTATGTACTAATATGAAGCTATGGCAAATTTTTTAGAGATTTGCTGGATTTCATTTGTCACTTCAGTGAATTAAATCGTTCAAGAGCACATAAGGACATTTCCTTTAACATCTACTCATTAATAAGCATGTACTAGAATTCTGTGCTCTTTCTTGCCAATCTGAAAATTAATTAAATAAATACAAACAATGTGTTCCAATAATTCAAAATCATGTTCATTAATAAAAGACAATTTAAAATTACTGAAGCATCTTAGAAGAACTTTATTTTTGAAGTGATTAAGTTTAGAGAAGAAGATTTAAGATTTAATTTTATTGTATTGCTTTACATTTATAGGTGTTATGGTGAAAATGATAGTATTACAAGATTACACAGAATAACTGAATCATTGAATCAAAAAACAGTTGAGGTTGGAAAGAACCTCTGAAGGTTATCTTGTCCAAGCCTCCTCTTCTCAAGCAGGGTCACCTAGAACCAGTTTCCTAGGACCATGTCGAAATGGATTTTGAGTATCTCCAAAGATGGAGACTTCACAGTCTCTCTGGGAAACCTGTGCCAGTACTCTGTTACCCTCAGAGTTAAGAAGTGTTTCCTGATCAGGGGGAACTTCCTGTGTTTCAGTTTGTGCCCACCGCCTCTTGTCTTGTCAGTGGGCACCACTGAAAAGAGCCTGTCTCTCTCCTCTTTGCACTCTCCCTTCAGGTATTCGTAGACATTAATAAGAGCCCCCTGAGTCTTCTCTTCTCTAGATGTAATGATTCCAACTCTCTCAGCCTTTCCTCAATGGAGAGACGCTCCAGTCCCTTCATCATCTTTGTGCCCTTTTGCTTGAATTTGTCCAGTATGTCCATACCTCTCTTGTACTGAGGAGCCCAAAACTTGAGAAAGGACTCCGGGTGTAGCCTCACCAAGTTCTGCATAAACGAGAAGAACCACTGGTTAAACAAGACTGGACCCAGTACTGACCTGTAGTGCATGCCGCTAGTTTCTGGCATCCAACTAGACGTTGTTCTACTTATTATCTCTGTCTGGGCCTGGCCATTCAGTCAGCTTTCAATGCACCACGGTGTATGCCCATCCAGGCATACATCAACATCTTCTCTATGAAGATCTTATGATAGACAATGACAAAGGCCTTACCGAAGTCTAGGTAGACAATATTCATTGCTTTCACCTCACCTACCAGGCCAGCCATTTAATCATAGACGTTTATCAAGTTGGTCAAGCACGACTTTCCCTTGGTGAAGAGTACTCCTGGTGACTTTCTTGTTATTAATATGCCTGGAAATGGTTTCCAGGATTAGATGCTCTACCACCTTCCCAGGGACTGAGAAGAGGCTGACTAGCCTGTTGTTCCCTGGGTCCTCCTTTTTGCACTTCTTGAAGATAAGAGTGACATTTGCTTTCTTCCAGCATTTGGGCACTTTTCCAAGTTATTATTATCATTATTAGATTCCAAGTTATCAAACATTATTGAGAGTGTCCTCACAATGACATCTGCCACATCCTTCAATACTTGTGGATGTGTCTGGTTTTGGTTTGTGCGGTCCATCAGGACCCATGAACTTAGGTATGTCCAGGGTGCTTAAGTATTCCCTAACCTAATCCTCTTCCACCAAGGGTACATCTTCCTTGTTGCAGTATTTCCCCTGGTCTCTGGGGTCTGTGATTCCTGAAGACCATTCTTGCTAGTAAAGACTGGCAAAGAAGGCATTCAGTACCCCAGCCTTTTCTGTATCCTGTGTAACTAGGTCCCCCATTTTGTAAGTAATGGACTGACATTTTCCCCTGTCTGTCTTTTCTCTCATATGTACTTACAGAAACACTTTTTGTTTTCTTTAGCCTGGTTCAAAAAGAAGTACTGTATTTAACTACTGGTAAATGAAAAAGAATGAAATGTAGTGAAGAAATCACTCAGAATTTAGCCATAATTGCAATCATACTGTCACACTAACATCTAGAACCCCATTATGACTTTTAATGTAGCTGATGTTGCTCATACATGAATAAGCCGTGTATCTGTGATTGTAAGCAAAAGATTAATTGTTTCAATATTTTTAATGCTTCTTTTAAATCATGACTGTTAGGGGTAGATAGTGAATGTGCGTTGAACACTCAACATTCATAATTACATAAACTTGTACTATAATCATAACATATTGTAGCTGTAATAATTTTCTTTTAATGTATCTTCAATGCAACAGGCATTTTAAAGACCATTAAGTCGAGGATTTGCCCAACAACCCATGATGATCCATTATTAGCAGAATATAAATAATCGGGGTGCTTTTACAATACAACACAGATTGGGCAAACATATAATTAGGAAGCTATTAATTTTAGCAAGATAGAACCAATGAAGATTTCTGTGTTTAGGCTTTCGTAGCTAGGCTTTACTAACAAATGGCCAGATATACTTCAACAACTGTTTCCACTTATTATGCACCAGGACTTGCTAAAAGTCATCCTGATAGTGGATTCAAAATATTTGTTATTTTCTTTTGCTCATAACTACATATTCTATGTAGTCCATCCAAAACCAGAGGAAAAATAATTTGTGCCTTTCCTGTGTTATAAGACATTCAGTTCAGAGGAGGCTAGTCTATTCTTGCTGTTTTATGGGTAGAAACAGTGAAGGAACCCACAGTTTCCCACTGCATGCTCTAACTTCAGAACTTGAAAATTTCGATCTACTAACAGCACTGAATATAGATTCCTACAAAACACATGCACCCTTTTACATTCAAGGGGAAATGGGTGATATTACTGAAGGACTGATCATCTATCCAAACTCTTACTTGTCTGTTTTAGCCCACTGGGAGTCTCCTGGAAGTCACAGGTCATGCTGGATCCAAACACAAAAAGCTTGCATGAGTGGAGCATTAATTCACAACTCCTAGACCATGCAACTCATCAAAAGACATGACAGATGTCTGTACATTACAAAGTAGTAGCTATTTTAAAATTGTTTTGTTCTACCTTCAGAGGGTTTTTTTACTAGTTTTTGTTACTATTATTAATAATTTCTATCTCATACATGCTTCCATTCTTTATGTTAACTCTTCTATAATAATATCTAAATTATTTGTGAAAAGTGTATCTCATTGTTTCACAGAAATAAATATATTGATCTGTCTGTATACTACCTTAATCATAGGGGTATAAAAATGCAGCTGTGCCATTTTCTTGTTACACTTGGTCTTGGAAACCCTTTTAATTATTTTGCATTGGAAAGAGGCCAAGTTATTAAATCCTGCTGGACCAAAATAGTCTCCATCCAACATTACCTGAAAGCTGAAGAACACAGTAAAAGTTCTTGCATTGTTGTACCCTGTACTTACAGCTATTATCTTGAGAGCAGCACAGTATTAATGCATAGAGCTAGACTGGGTTCATCCTTGTGCCAACAAAATTATCCCTTCTTGGAGGATGCAGTGTACAGACATATGAGCAATTCTGCTTGGTCCAGATTGTGTTTAAGAAGGATTACAAGCATCAACTCAAAGACAGCTACACTAGACCCATAACTGCAGTGTGTTCATTAGTTTCAGTATTAGCAGGCTGATTTCATTCTGTGGCTATACTTCCTACAATGGAGAATTAACCATATCGAATTGACTTTAAACATTTTGCATCTTGTTAGTGAAAAAGCAGTCATTCCAGTCTCCTTCAATGCTGCACAATGCTTACAATTTGTGATGATATTTAATGTTATGTTAAATATCTATGGTAAAGTGAATGTAAGTGATATCCTCATACTGGAATCACTATAACAATTCTTTGGTCATAGCAAAATTAGAAAAGAGTAATATTAAATGAAAAGTGAATAGCAGCACAGTAAATAAAACTTTATTCAGTATTTAAATATATCTCCATATACTTGTAGAAATTAGATCCTATTAACACATAAAGTGGGTAATTAAAAGAATGTATCTGTTACTCTTTTGTAGTACAGTTCACAGATAAATCATCCTTTAATTTACTGCTGTAGAAATATAAAGTGAATTGCAAAGCTTAAGTTTTACAGTGCCAGAAAAGCCTGTTTTATAGTTAAAATCAGTTCTGTTTGACTCTTTATGTGTCACGGATCCCCATTAAATTTTTCTAACAAACCTACCCCAAGTAGGCAGTGAAGTAGCTCCTATTAGCTTCAATAAGATTAGACATGATTGGTGCTTAAAGGGATGTTTCATCAGAATTGCAGAAGTAGAATAGAGAAAATACAAAAAAGAGTACATTCTTATTATGCAAAGTTAAAGAAATGCAAAAGATAAGTTAGTGGAGAAAATTCTTTAGAGCAGAAACAGGAACTGTATTTAGGCAGAAATATACAAGATAGAAATTGTATATTTAAAAGAGAGTATCTGGCATTCTATCCACTGTTTCTGTTCATGTAAGATATCTACTATGAAGGAAAAATTGAGGAAAGAAACACATGGAAAATTGTCAGGACAAGGGATTACTTTCTACAGAACCAGGAATAGGACTTCAGCCTTTCAGATCTGTTGCAAATACAATTAAAAAAAAAAAGGTCAAAAAAGAAAATAAGGAGACAGAATGAAAGGAGTAAAACAGATTATGGTGGATCAGAGCAAGACAGAATAAATTACCTAAGTTTTTAAAGTATGACTATATAAAAAATTGTGCACCTACCATACTGCCTCTTTACATGCATATCAGTAACTGAATGCCACAAACTCAGTCTCTAGAATGCTGAATCTCATAGTGTTTGACTGAGGTTCTCCTGTTTGCTGTGTTCTGGGCCAGTTTTCCAGCTGTAGTCACAAGGTCTGCATCTTACTCTAATTCCCTAGCCACTGATCTAGGTGAGATCTTTCCTAGAGTAATAACACAAGCAGAAATTTTGTGAATGAAATGAGAAAGGGCTAGGTGGCACTTCAGGTGCCACCCAAAGTGGTGGTTCACAAATGATGATTGGAGATATGATTTAGAGACTCACTATGCAGTGCTATTTCGAGAAATGTTTGAAAGAAATTAACAGCTCCCAATAAATATTTCGAAGTGGGCTTCTGTGCAAATATAAAGTTGGTCACAGCAATATAATCACATACGAGTCATGTTGCTGCATCTGTGATTGTCTGAGGATAATAACAAAGTCAGACCTTGTAGGAAGAGGTAATACATTTATTATACTAGATAACATACCTGGGAAAAGAAGGTCTGCTTTTCAGTGGTAAGCCCTTCTGCAGGTTTTATAAACATGTGACACAGATATGGATATATACCTGAAGGAAGGCTTTTGTCCACGAGCATTTTCTGGTTTCTGCTACTGGATGGCTTGGTCTGACAGACATAACCTCTCCCTATAAACCTGCCTAATGAAATTACTTACTCCATAACTGAATAAAATGATCTGCTTGTTTATCCTCCGTTGCCTGGTGGCCAGAAATGTCTATCAAAATATCCCTGTAATACTCTCTCTTTTCATATATATTCTACGAGCTACATATAGTTGTAAAATGGTTATAAGAACAAGCTCTTTATATTTTTATAGTCCTTATTTTGATAAACAGCTTTAAGAAAATAGTAGCTAGATTTAACTCCTCCAGAGTTTTAGAAAAATAAGGGCACATTCAAAGGACTATTCCTTCACCTATCATTATCAGTGACTCATATTGCCATCAAAAGCAGAGCCATATGGAAATTATACTGTACATGCTAAAAAAACACATTAGAAATAGAGTGCATCATTGAAAGAACTAGGCAACAAAAAATTGGGAAGAAAAATTACCCCTGTCTCTGAGAACAAAGAGAAAGAAGTATATGGCATTGTTACACAGAGAGTAGTTGCAATGTTAAGAACTTTGGTGTGACAGCACAAACAACTGCTCTCTGCTTTTTAAGTATTTATATGATGCTTCAAAGTAGTTAACATCTAGTTATTAGTGGTTAAAAAAACCCCATTCAAATGCTTTATGTCTCCTCTGCACCCATAAATGCCACAGAAATAGTTACGGATGAGAAATAGCATGTTATTTACTCACTTTAATAAATGAGCTTTAATAGGTGCTAGACATGAAAATCTATGCATGCTGAAAAAAAAATTATTTCATGGAGTCACAAGCCCACTTTGCCACAATGTTTCAAATGTTTGTGGATTTAAAGAAAAGAATTACGTCCTTGGAAAATCAATTAGCTGTCTTAGTCTTACACATTTTCCTGCCACATGGTTTAGAAAAATTTTTAGTAAATTCTTCTCTACCAAAAATATCTGGAATTAAAAAAAAAAACCAAGCAAAAATATTTCCCAACTTCTGGCTAACCTCTGTTTTCATCACAAGATCAAAAATCATTTAATGCCTTTGCTTTTTAACAACACATTAAAAAAATATTACTCTGATGCAATGCCAAACCACCGTCTTGTGATTAGTACATAAGGGAGAAAGCTGGATTGTATCAGGATGACAATGGAAGAAAAAAGGAGGGAAAGTAGATTCCACAAATTTTCCCACTGCTCTCTGTAAAGGTATGTAGAAAGAGACTGTCTGCTTCTTCAAGGATATCTTGTTAAAGGAGCTATAAACCAGAACGTGCAGAGACAAACCTGACCAAGAATTGATAAGGGAGGCTGTGATAAGAGCAAACCTCGTCAGCCATACTAACTGTTAAGGATATGTGGAGTGTTAAAATATTTATGTTTTCAGATGGAAAAATAAGGAAAGGGAAGGAGATAACATTCCCTTCCCCAACCTGACCAGTAAGGGTTAGCAAAGACCGTAACCAGAAACAAATCCGGTCAGTCACACCAAGTACTGGGCTATCATGAAACGATCCAGGACTTTGCAACTTTGCAACTGATAAGCATGCAAGCCTGAAGGTCCAGGATGTTGGGAGGGGTTGGTGGGAGTGTGCCAACTGATGAGGCAATGTGCAGGGGAAGGGGGAGCAGAGATGAACAAAGGAGGAATAGACAGAAATATAAATATATAAATCAGAGCTGGTCATTATGCTCGCCTGGCTAAGCCTTGTGCCTGATCACTGTAGTCTCTCCTGTCTTCTTACATCTTCTTTTTAAATCTTTTCTTAACAATATTTGTGTGTAATGTCACTTGTGTGTGTGTGTGTGCGTGCGCGCATGTGTGTGCTGCAAAGACTCAGTGCCACCTTCTGGAGAGACGTCTGTGTGTGTGAGTGAAAACTGGTGACAGCCACTGGACAACATGGGTGTGGGCGACCCTGGCCTGTGCTGTCAGCTGCTGGAGCCAGTGGGGTCTCAGCATCAGCTACTGGAGCCAGTGGGGGTCTTTAATCCCCCAATGACTGGGGCAGAAAATGTGTGTGTTCCCAAAACCAGCTACTAGGGGGACGAGAGTGAGGTGACTCAGGGGCTCAGTGCCAGCAGCTGGAGGGCACAATCTAACTCTTAATTTAGCTGAGTCTACTAGGCGAGGACTGGTCAGATCAGCCAAATAATACACCAGAAGAGAAAGAAAGTCTCTGAATAAAACAACACAAAGACTCAATTGCATGGCTTTTGTTACCCCACGTTTAGGGTTTCTGTCTCTCCCTTGAACACAGCTTTTTACTAGTGACTGTTCAAAAATGTTGTAAATCATCTCTTTTTTTTTTTTTATACCTAGCCTCTCAAATATATTTCAGGAAAATTCCAGACACAGAACACAACCTCCTATTGATTAATATTCAATATATTGGTATAGACAACATATTGGAAATTGATTTGTTAATCTTCTAGTAGTAGTACTAACATGAAATTTGCCGAACTTATTTGCTCATGAACAACTTCAGCACCTTCCAAACACAGATGTGATATATATCAAGCACTTTGAAATTGAATTACTTACCTGAAGGTCTTTGTTCAATCTTCTGACATGCTGGAAAAAAATCTATTCTAATGCCAATCAAAAACTAAGTTTCCAAAATTACAAAAGACTTTCCAGATTTAACACTGTCACAAAGTAAATGCTTCACACTTCAGAATATTATCTGGCAAATATATTTATTTTTTTGCACCACTAGGAATGAGACACATTGTTTGTAG
This sequence comes from Steatornis caripensis, assembly GCA_013398225.1. NCBI lineage: Eukaryota > Metazoa > Chordata > Aves > Caprimulgiformes > Steatornithidae > Steatornis > Steatornis caripensis. Next base: position 56,191 of record VZSC01007562.1, read on the forward strand.
GTAACAGAAAAAAAAAAAAAAAATCTCTCTGTACATCAGTTCTGACTTCTGTCTTTCACCAAATTATTTTCAGATTTACTGTTATCTATTTCTAAAACTTTGATGTGGCTTACAGATCCGAATTTAGTTTTTTGAATATTGTTGATTGTCTCCTAGGACATATGAATGAAAAGATGCCTAAAAATCTCCTTAAGAAAAAACTTGCACACCAAACAAACAAACAAAAAAATGTCTGGAGAATTGTGAAAAAGCATGCAAAAAGAGCAAGTCTTCTGCTCTATGGCTGCAGGTAAAATTAAAATAATATTTAGCACCCTCCAGGGTGTTTATATTGCTGCAGCTGTGAAACTTCGTCACTAATCAGAAACTGTGTCTTTGATAATGTCATAAAAAAGCTGCTATATCCAATCCAGTATCCAGTGAATATAGTGGACTTGAGGAAAGGATATATATTATAATGAAGCACAAAAAAGCAATATGTCTACAAAAACTTGACCACACATACAAAGAATGTACATATATACTTATCTAGACACATTACATTAATTCCATCTAAAATTATAGTAGTTCAACAAGACTAAGAAGTTGGCCAAGCAAAATGGAAGAGACCCTGCAAGCAAGAGGTTTCTGTTTCACTTAATTTTGATTTCCTTTGTAATCTCGTAATTATTACTGTTTTGAGCAGACCTGGACTACATTCCAGGAAGACAATAGTTTTCAGGGGTTTTAATATGTTCTTAAAATAATCTCCTTAAAAATTATTTGCTGAGTTTCAGATAAAAGTTTATTTTCTTGAAGTTTTTACTGAAAGAGAAAGGTGGTCTAGTTAAAACAAGGCACTGAATGATTGTATATAAATGACCTGCCAGATTATAAAATCAACCACTGATGTGGAACGTTTTGGGTATGCTTTTAACTGCTACATAATGACTGTTTGCTACATTGACCGAATAGAAATTAAATATGATCAGCTTCCTTTTCAGTGTAAAATATTAAATGTAAAGTAAATGTAAAGTTTTTAGGCAATAAAAGGTATTAGTTTGTCCTGTAACCAATTTGTTCTGTAACAGCTTTACCATTGGGATTACAAAAAAACTATGGTTAGGAATTATTGCTTCTCAGCTTTACAATCACTGACTTTGAAAACTCCACTATCCAGTAAACTGAGTAATCTACCCCACTGCTAAAACACCAGCACCAATCCCCAAGTTGGATGCCTTCCAAAACCAGGTCTAATCAGATTACCTGGAGAAATGCAGATCAAAGTTGAGTTTATTGAATCTATAAATAACAAATTGTTCAGCTCACTGAATGTGTAATACAACGTATTGTATTATCTGTATATAAGATGATATATTAAATGCAATAAAATATCTTAATAAAACATTAAGATTGTAGAGTTATGCACTTAGAAGTCAGGAAATACTTCAATAACAGTTATAATAAAGTCATAATAATGTAATCTAATGTGTTTTCTCCACGCATATATATAAATGTACATATCTTTAAGTATATAAAATAAACAGCATTTTGTGAAATATGTGTAACATTTATTATACTGGAATTTGGGTCATTAGAATAACGTTTTAAGATACCTGAGGGATAATTATAACCCTGTTTTAACTATGTACAATTTTACGATTTTTTTCCTTGCTGTGGCAACTTAGTTGGACAAGACTGTAACTTGTAGTGAAGCTGCTATTTGTCTGTTGTCTACTATGAAGCAAGTAGATAAGAAGGAAAATGAGAATGGCCAGTGAGATGCTACCCACAACTTTCTTATACTTGCCAGACAGAATAGCTATGAGAAAACTGGAAGGATAAAGAGGGTGAACTAACTTACAACCAAATATGAAATGTGATATACAGTATTACAACTCTAAAAGACTAGGGTTTTGATTCTGGGAAAAGAAGGTAAAATTGAAAAAAAAAACACAAAAATTTGGGAAATCTAAGTAGTATTTTTATGCATTTTAATGCATTATAAGAAAGAGTTCCTGATAAAACAGTGTCTTACTTTCCTTCTCTAATGTTTATTCCCACTGTTTCTTTTGTGCTGGCAGTGGTATTTTTGAAGCCCTACTGGGAGCTGTATTAGGTAAATAATTTGGCTGAAAATTAACTTTAGCCCCCCCATACTCCCCTAAAAGATCAGTTTTTTAGCAGCAGCATATATCTACATTGAACTGTGACTGTGGAATTCAGAGGCTCATAGCTGAATGCTCGCAATCGCAGTTTAGCTAACATATTTGCAGTGAACAAGTTCCCCTTTTTGCACTACACCATTAAACTCGAATTAAGAAAACCATCCTCTCTTTATCAAGTAAATGTAGTGTGTGGGGGAAATAATACTAGATTATAAAAACAAAAACTATTATACATCACAGTTGACTGCATAAATATATTGCATAAAATAATGCCCTGTTTTTCCATTAACACCAATGCACAAACTCCCTGCAACTTAATCCTTACAGCTTTTGCTCTTGATTGACCTGGACACATATATTGTATCACTGTTTTCATCCTCTCTTTTCAACTCCCTTGTCTGCAGAAAAAAAAGTAAAGGAAAAAAAAGTCCTGTTCTATAGTAGCAGATGCTCTATACAAAACACTAGGCAGAGTGGAACAGTGAAAAGTCAACCATGCAGTTATAATAATTCTTAGCAACAGCTGCCTTTTGTACACACAGAGATCTGGAACAAATAAGGCCTTTCCACAGTTGCTTCTCAACACAGTAAGGGAAAGCATGTAGCACATAAATGAATTCACAGACAGAGATCATTTTCTGTGAAGTACTGGTCATCAGAATCAAACCCACTCAAAAAGGGAGCTAGAATACAACACCAAAATGCCTCTCTAGAAATTCTTCTCCCTTGAATAAGAAGCACTTCAACAGTAAAGTGTAGTGACCTGTGCTAAGGGTTTTGAGCTCCCAGTCCTGGATCAGTCCATTGTAGCTCTGTTCTGTAACATTTGGATCCTCAGTCATGGGGGATTTTACGTGGAACACCTTGCGACTCCGTCTATATTAAGGAATGATATAAAAAAGATCACACGTGGGACTGCTTTCACCAACTGAGGTCGGCCCTCATGGTATGATTGTTGTCCTACAATTCAGTTCTCTTAATCTCCAAAGCAAGCTGGCTGCATCAAAAACACCTGTTCCAAACGTTTGCTGAGCAGTACTCAGACATTCTTTGGGAAAGCACCACTGGGCCTAGACAAAATACATGACAGGGACTGCTCTAAGAATGTAACAGTATGATGATTGAGTTCCAGGCCCAGAAATGTCCTCTAGCATCACTTGGTTTACTGTCATAGGTATAGCACATAATTTCATCTGTCTGTTTGGAGAAGTTTGGCAGAGTTGAGGTTCTTTGGAATTTCAGTAACCCAGAAGGCGACCCAGTCAGCAACAGGAACTCAGGTCCTGGTTAACATCAGAAAGTCTGGAAGCCCTTAAACATCCCCAGATCCAGGATATTCAGGGTTTTCAGGCTCCAAGACATAGACTTGCTGTAGATCTACTGTAAATCTGAAAATTGTTTGACTTATAACAAACATGTGGGTTCATGTCATCCTCCATAAGGGAGAAGTTCAAAAGCTATTAAGATGAGTTTCTCTGCTACTACCTAGTGAAATTTCTACTGACATAAACTGTAGTAATTACAGTCAAAATTAGACAACATTTATGTCATAACTTACACAGGTATGATGTAAAGCTAACACAAGCTTTGACAATACATAAGCTGGGTGATGTGAGACTGTACAAAAGGGAAGATAATTTGATACTTTCTCCATAATTATATTTCCTGTTTTCCATTTCCATCTTCCTATTCAGCCATTGTTCAGAAAAAGAGTAACGGGATAGATTGACTTCTGGTTTTATCCTCTTTATTTTGGGTTTTGTATTGCCACTTAAGGAAGCAGGCATGCCAAGACCTCTTTTTGTTTTATTTTAAAATCTAATTTTAGATCATCTCTAACAAAGGAACAGATGAGCTGATGAAAGAGAAGGGATACAGAGCAAACACAGCTGCTCAATAAAAAATGTGCACATCTGGATATCTCCATTGTATCTTACAAATAAAATATTAAACATTTTATTAAGAAAAGAACAACAAAAAAAAATCCAATCTATTTCTCATCACCTCATTCTCATTTAGCACATTGTAGGATACATAAAATGTGCAGATAGTTTTATGGAAAAATTCAATCCTGTTGCTGACCCTCTTCATTTAAAAAAAAAAAACTGGAAAAAACATGTAAATTAATATCCCAAATATATAAGTAAGGCACCATCTCAGATAGGTGTTAAAACTAAATTGCAGAACATAGAAGGACTAGATAATATGCCAGAAAATTAAAAGACACATGACAAAATAGCAAATTTGAAAACTAGCAGTCTGAGCAATAATTTTACATCTTTTTTGTTTGCGTTCTTTTCCAAGTGAAACAATACATTATTTGGATTTTCTCTCTTTAGTTTTAGTTCTCTTCTTTCCAAATCAACAGAGCTCCCTCTAAGTATTTTCAAACCTTTCTCCACATCCTTCCTTTTCACTAAGGAAAGGATGATGACTGAAATTGGCAGTAAAATCTGTAGTTAAGACTGCCTAGCAATTTCCATTATAAAACTCTGATTTCAAATGCTTACAAGAGTGTCAGACTTTCAGGACTTAGGTTGAATTTTTCTGTTCCAGATCTATATTGTTCAAACTCAGCTGTTTCTAAGAAGGAGGTGTAGGTAAACTGAATTGCTTTTTCCATGTTAAAAATTTGTATAATTACTTTGTGGAAAAGATTTGTCTTAGGGACAGAAAGATTAGAAATTAGGGCACTCTCAGGTTAAATAATGATGTTTTCTATCTATAAAAAATCTTTCCACATCATCCACGTATTTTCCCAAAGTTTCTTTTTTTCCCGGTTACTGGGGTCTGGCATTAATGGCAAGGTTGCTATCCTTATGATTATGGTGTCCAAAGGTAAAACTTCAGTGGTAGGCAGAAAAGGAAGAAATAACAAGTCAGAAAACAATATACAGTCGTCCAAGGTAATGATATAGTTAACAAATACAAGAAAAAAACAAAACATGACAACAACTGGTCTTAATGTATATGTAAGAGGGCCATAGAATTTTCCAAAATTGAAAGATAAAACAAAAACTGGTACCTAGAAATCTCAATATACAGTAAGTTATGTTTCAGTAGTGTATGCTTTCTGCTTTGTAGAGTATATTAAATAATAATACAAAAGATAATAAATCATACCATTTAATACCTTAAATGAAGCAACAGGATTTTTCATCTGAACACCCAGTGGCAACGATTTAAGCATTGGTTTCAGGAACTGTGGTTGATCTTTTTTCAGTTGTTTGAAATTAGTACCTCTCATAAAGCTGATTTTCTATGCTATCTTCATCCTCAAAGGGTAAGAACAGGAATCTCCAGAAGATAGCTCATCCAAAGTGTTGTAGGCATCTATGTTAAGATGCATAGTGCTTTGGAAGTGTATCTATCTCCTACGGAGTGAGGGGAAGATGGAAATCTACACTACAGTTCAGTGGTACAATTATAGCTTTGGAGATGCGTATCTCACTTAATTGCTGACATTTACTTATGGGAATCTACACTTGAGTTAGTTATCTTAGCACTTACGCTTTATAGACAAGAATGAAGATTTTTATGGAGAAGTTTATCTGATCTATTTATCTGTTCTAATTTTATTCTCTTTGATAAGAAAACACACATTTTCTATAAAACTACATTTTTCCCAGTTAAGTGTTGCCAAATCCTTCAGTCCAATAGAGGCTTGGCTGCCAGAGCTCCATGCCTCTATGTCCACCTGTTGGGTGCGGGTTCCCGCACAACGCTACATGATCAATGTGATCAAGCGAATGCCAACTTTATTCCCGAATAGCTTGGCTTATATACAGTGTTCCACCCGATTGTGCAAGCCCATTGGCTGCAAGCAGCTGTGCACGCATGTGCCTCTACATGATTGGTTGCTCAATGCTGAGCATGCGCAGTACATGTGCATGCGTCAGCCCTCTCCACTTCCGTGTTTACATCCGACTTAGAGCCACGTGGCCTCTAAGTCAATCAGGTCTGGATTGCTCACAACATGTCTGTTGTCTTCCCACATCCAACCACTAGCAAATCTGAGCATATATTTCCAGCAGGTGGACATGAAAGCATATGTACAAAATATATGTATGTGCGTATACACACAAAGCTACCTATGAAGATCATTTCAGAAAGAAACATTCAGCACCCACAGAAACACAAGCACCACTGACAAAATCATCCTGTTCTCCATTGGCTGGTCAGGATGAAAGTCCAAGAGTGAGAAATATGTGCATATGTAAATACATAAACACAGATTCTACAATAGCTGACCATAGACATTAAGTCTATCCAGTAGCTGCCTCTGGATCCTTTCGTGTCTGGTTGTCTCACACACAGACACACACATGCAAATAAGCCTCTCAGTCAACTCCCGGATCCCACAGTCCTTCTGGAAGTTCATCTGGATGTTCTGTCACTCCAGCAGCCAAGTTCTCCATCTGTTTCACTCACAGAGATACATATATGTCTGTCCCTGACCTATGGCCACCTCAGTTTGGCATTTCCAAGTCACTTATTTTGCTTGTTGGCTAGTCGAGCTTGATACTCACTAGTGATCACACACTGACTTACATAACCTCACTTGCCTTAGCCACCAGGCCTAGAGTCATCTGGGCCCCTCTGGCACATGAATTGATTCCAGTTACTGGTACTTTGACCTCCATGCACACACGCACGCAGGCACACAGTCACCAGACAGTCCCCCTCACCAGGAAAAGAGTTGGAAATATAATTTAATAATATGAAAACAAAACAATCTATGGTAACCAGGCACAGGGCATGACCAGAGAAGCATATTGACCATCAGCCTGTTTACGTGTAACCAGCATCTGTTTATGTGACAGACATTCCCTTGCCTCTCTATTCCCATACTTGTTCTTCCACCAAACCACCTTGATCCCTCACTTTATCTGCCCTAAAGGTACCATAATAAGTCTTATGCAATCCAAAGATGATATTTCCCATGAGTTCCTTACTCTGGACAGTAACTCTCCTTAGTCTGAAAGGTGATCCAGAGAGGTTTTACTGTTGATATTTTAATGGGTTTCATATCCAGAGCAAGAGGGTGATGGCTTTCCTGTGACAGTCATGAGAGTAGCTGGGATGGGGTCCTCACATTTCTGATTAGATTTTTCTGTTTCCCCTGCTTGTGACTGTTCTTCCATGCTCATTTGTGTGTGTGGAGGCAAGTCTTTTATCACATAAATTAATGATCTCCAACACACATATAGAGATTTTTAGGTAAGATTGGGAAGCATAGGTTAGATGAGTGGACAGTGAGATGGACTGAGAACTGGCTTAATGCAAGAGCTCAGCAGGTTGTGATCAGTGGTGGAGAGTCTAGTTGGTGGTCTGTGACTAGCGGTGTTCCCCAGGGTCGGCACTGGGTCCAGTCCTGTTCAACATATTTGTCAGTGACTTGCATGAAGGGAGAGTGTCCACTCAGAGAGTTTGCTGATAGTACAAAGCCAGGAGGAGCCGCTGACCCACTAGAAAGCTGTGCTGCAATTCAGCGTGACCTGGACAGGCTAGACAGTTGGGTGGAGAGGAATCTAATGAAGTTCAATAAGGGCAAGTGTAGGGGCCTGCATCTAGGGAGGAATAATCCCATTCACCAATACAGGTTGGGGGCTGACCTGCTGGAGAGCAGCTCTGCAGAGAAGGAACTGGAAGTGCTGGTGAACAACAGGTTAGCCAGGAGCCAGCAATGTGCCCTTTTGATCAAGAAGGCCAATGGTGTCCTGGGGTGCATTAAGAAGAGTGTGGCCAGCAGGTCGAGGGAGGTGATTCTCCCCCTCTACTCTGCCCTGGTGAGGCCGCATCTGGAGTCCTGTATCCAGTTCTGGCTCACCAGTTCAAGAGAGACAGGGAACTACTGGAGAGAGTCCAGCGCAGGGCTACGAACATGATGAGGGGACAGGAACATCCTTCTTATGAGGAAAGGCTGAGAGACCTGGGTCTGTTCAGCCAGGAGAAGAGAAGACTGAGAGGGGATCTTATCAATGTTTATAAATATCTAAAGTGTGGGTGTCAAGAGGATGTGACCAGACTATTTTCAGCGGTGCCCAGTGACAGGACAAGGGACACCCAGCACAAACTGAACATGAGGAAAAACTTCTTTACTGTAAGAGTGACAGAGAACTGGAACGGGCTGCACAGAGAGGTTGTGTATTCTCCTTCTCTGCAGAAATTCAAAATCCACTTGGACGCATTCCTGTGAAACCTGCTCTAGGACCACCTGCTTTAGCAGGGGGGTTGAACTAGATAATCTCCAGAGGTCCCTTCCAACCCATAACATTCTGTGATTCTGAGTGAGTAGATCTATGTAGACGTCCACATTGTTTACATGGTGGATGTCTACTTTTGATAAACTGAGTACCATCTTAAGCACAGGAAATTTGGTGAGGCTTTCCTGCTGCCTGTTTCTGGAACTTTGGCCTGTCAATCTCACCTAATTGGACTTCAGGTGACAGAACTGTTGTCACGGTTTAAAGCTGGGCTGGTTATTAAATGGACAACAGATGCTGTTTGTTAACCCACTCCCTCAGCAAGCAGGGGGAAAGAGAAAAGGGAAAGAGACTTACGGGTTGGAAAAAGTTAAAACAGCTTTAATCTAACTATAACAACAATGTATAATAATAATAGAAAAAATAATAGTGAAATATATACAAATATATGAATATTTATCAAAACAATATTGAGCTCCCCCCCACCGGTGACGAATATTTCACCCCGATGCTGCGCAGCACGCCCCAGGAACATCCCAGACTGTACTCAGCAGCAGGCAGGAGCTGGATTCAGGAATGCACAGATCAGGATCGAAGGCAGTAGAATTGGATAGAGTCCTCCTCGGATGCCAGCCATAGAAGAAGAGAGAGCAAGACCCTCGTGATCCCTCAGCTTTATACTGAGTATGACACTTATGGGATGGAATACTCTCTTTGGTCAGTTTTGGGTCACCGGTCCAACCCGCTCTTCCACACCGCAGGGTCGCAGGTGTGACCACTTCTCTGCTCTTTCAGTTCCAGCGCATAAGAATGTTAGCAGAAGCAAGCATCGACCTTTGTCTCCATAAGGATAACTACAAGCAAGAGCCTTTCTGTATACCTTTCCTACTGATGTTCCAGCACTAACTATAAACACACTGCTAGAAGCAGCTACTGTCTGGCAAAACATGCAGTTATTTTCAGAGAGTGTAGCTTCTCAGCAGAGACTTAACTAAAAAGCAAAGTTACTAAAAGAAAATTGGTTCTGTCGTAGAGTTCCTGCTTATGCAAATTTATTTTGAAATACTCAGCAGAATATGTTCTAGTATTGGCATCCACGATATCTACAACTACATAAGTCATTGTATGAATTGTAAAAGCTGTTATTGAACAATTCAATAATTTCCTTTGAAGAATGTATCATATTGTTATACATTATGCAACAATTGGCTCCAAGGACTTTTCACTGTTTCTTTTCTTCTGCATCATCATGTTCAAAGAGTTCACTAAACCATGTTCAGTGAAATAGTTATATTGTCAATTTTCAGCATACAATTAAAAATGAATGCAGTCTTCTACCTTATATGTCAGTAAATGTATTGCCTTCTGTGACACTAGAAAATTAATGATTGCTGGAATGAGTTTCATCTACACTGACCATATATAAAGATTAGTAATTGCACCAAGAAAGCATTTCAGCCACGATTTCTTCTTTGCTGCAGTCTTTTCTTCAAGAACTCATTGGAATCCAAGAAATTTGGACACAAAAGTAGCCCATCAGTTATTGCCTTTCCCTCAGTTCTATGAATTTTATATTTCCTGTGATGGACTCTATTTGAATGCATTTCTTTTTATTTCTGAAAATGAATTGAGATTTAAAACAGAAGTTCTGACAGGTCTGAGCTGCAGTAGCTTAAGAAGAGCTCTTGATAAAATCAGGTCAAGCAGATTAGAAAGACATATTTTCAGTGGATCTTTTTTCTTGTTTTTCACATTTTCATTTGTCATATATGGAAAATGCTAAAGAAGTGTATGCTCATCAAGTGCCTTCCATGAGATTATGCCTGATGATCTTAGATCATGCACCTCTGGGACAGTAATTTGAATACGTAATCTTATGCTGCATGTAGCTACACCATCCAAGCTAAAATATTGACAACTTTGTTTATACAGCTCTTGCACATGTGCCACACTACTCTTTGTGATATTAAAAAAAAAAAAAGATCAAAAGGATATATTGCACAAAGCTTGAAACACTGCAGTAAAACCTCCAGGCAACAAAAATGCTATCAGGACAACAAGGAGCAAAGCGATAGCAGATTCAAAGTGCAAAGTGATCNTTTGTGATATTAAAAAAAAAAAAAAGATCAAAGGGATATATTGCACAAAGCTTGAAACACTGCAGTAAAACCTCCAGGCAACAAAAATGCTATCAGGACAACAAGGAGCAAAGCGATAGCAGATTCAAAGTGCAAAGTGATCAATACTCAAAGGGAGAAATAAAAGGGAAGAAGTATAGTGATTATCTTTCCTGCAACAAATGTAAGAAAAAAAACCCCTCGAGAACAACTTAAGGCATAATTCGCTACATCAGGAATTTGACTGTGTCTAAAATATGTAAAGAAAAATGGCTTACAAAAGGAATAGTCCAAAGAATATAAATAGAATATTTATTTTTTACTACAATTAAAAGAATAAAAGATAGAAGAGACAAGCAATAAAATACGTAGGAAAATATGTCTGTAAGGTGATCAGAACACTGATCATGGGATTTTTGATTCCTGAGAAAACTGCATAGATAACAGCTGTGCTATCAGTAGGCATGGGTCTATAATCCAAGCATCAGTGAAAATTATTTTCTTCCGTTTTCTTTAAGCAACTACAGGAACAGTTTGTTCTGAACTTCTTTCCAGTAAATGAACAGCTATTCCATGTAAGACAGCATCATTCAGTGATGAAAATATCATGAATCTGAGAGTTGGAAATAGAAGTTATGCAGTATATAGGATGGGCTTTAAATTAGAGTATGCTAAAGCACTGAGTTATTAAGTAAATTAAATTGATTGAAAATGTATACTTCTTAGTCTGACTAACTTTCTAATTCAGAAATACAGCCACAACTTCTTTGCATGCGTTTTGGAAAAAAAGAGGCAAATCAAAAACAGCCTGCAAAATATGTTTCTAAAACTTCAGCGCTGTGAATCCTTCGGCACAGAGAAGAGCGTTGTAACTGTTACAAAAGGACACAGCTCAAGAAACTTCACATTTGAGTTTCTGGCTTGGAGCTCATCTATTTGTAGTTCAATTCAGTTGTGTAATCATAGGTCTTGAATGTCTTTTTACACATTCCAGAATAACCCACTTGGCTTTCTGCTGCTGATCATATCATCAGATCTATGTGGTTGTAAGGCAAAAATGAAGCTGTCACTGTCTTTTCTGCAAGAGAGAAATAGTATTGTACATTGACACGGAAGCAAAGAAAACCCAAGCTGTAGTACCTTGTAATACTTTCACCATAACTGCTCTGATAGCACATTTTAGAAAAAGCCAGTTAACATTGCTATTCATGCATATTATTCATACAGGAAGGCAGTGGTATTGCCTTCCATTAAAAAGTTTGTTAGTATGCATGGAGGAAAAGCAGCACGTAATATCTAGGTACCCTCAGTAGCATCCATACAGAGAACACACTCTGTGTTTACCAGTCTGTGTATATGGTGTTCCACAATAATTATTCACACATGTTTTACTGTAGTCATGACTTCACTTCAAAGAGACAGAAAGTCATGAAAGAATGCATTTATGAGAAAGTTTATCATGTTTTAATTAAGAAAATGAAATATAAAGCTAATGTTTAAAAAAATTAAAAATCCCCCCAAACTTGCATGCATAATACCATTCTGTACATTATTTTACATATTTATGTAAATAAATATTTACATTTTTGAGTACATACATGATATTAGATAAGTGATAAGCTATAAAGTGTTTTAAGGATAACAGAAGCAAAACAAAAAAACAACAAATATGTATCAGACTTTTTGCAGCTTTATATGTCTTTACAACTGAACAAAGAGAACAATTAGGAAAAGAAACTGTTGAATCTGGATTACTATTTGCTATAAAATCAGTAGAACAAAAGTTTCTGGGAGCTCTGAACAAATGTAATACCATAAGTTGAAAAAAGCCTTGGAGTAGTCCAAAAAGTTATAAATCAGTTTCACTTACAGTAATTTTGTCTTAGAAACTATTATGAGTACAGTTTTGGAAAAATACAGCTTGATTAACCCAGAATTTGATTGTGGGTTTGGTGGGGGGCGGGGTAAGTAAAGTCTTACTAATTTGTTGGATTTCAGTGTAAATCAAGCTGCCAGAATGATGGAGAGGTGCAGTAAACACTACTTGGTAAGATTTTTTTAGAGAAACCTTGTGAGGAGTTCACATCAAAGCCTAAGGTTTAATGTGATGAATCACCTTGAAAAATAAAAAAGGCTAATGCAATAGTCTGTATACTAGCTGAAGCACAGGGCAGATACACTAAGTATAAACCGAAATCTTTTCAGTGTACCATAAGTAGTATATCATAAGAATGTCAAATCTAGTTTACAAAAGGGATGCATGTCGAAATTAGGCAATATACTGGTAGTTGTACAGCTCTGCAATATGTGATTTCCAAGAAGTCAAAGCCTTTGGTGCACATATTGATAAAGTATCTGAGATATGCCTGCTGCTGCCTTCATGGCTTTGCCTCATTTTGTTTGACCTTGTCATACTGGACCCTGCACAGTTCAAACTTGCAATATTATAATTAGCTTATCTTAAATTTCTTTTCTTTAAGCATGTCACCACTACTATTACTTACACAGCAATAGGGAGAAGGACTGGAAACCCTGAATAGTTTCCTCTGTTCTACCTAACCCCAACTGCAATATCTCTTCTTTTCCCTGGCAAAATGTTATAACAAAACAGAGCGTTGGGAAATCAGTGTGCAATCAATAGATATTAGGAGAGGAATTAATCTGTACTAGGGTAGTGTTTCTCATACTGAAAGCATTCCCTTTGGGGAGATTTTCATGTTTCTGTGCAATAGTCTCCAGCAAGAGGGTAACAAATCTCAGGGGAAGTTCCAAGCTCCTGTTCTTGATAAAAGATCAAATTATCTCCGTAGAAAGATAGAAAGTAAGCAAGTGAGAGAGTGTTAGTAAAAAAAGAGAAAGAAATCTTCCCATTCTCACAGTATCCTGAATCCTTCTAATTCATTGTCTAATATCTTTTATTTTGAAACTAGATAGTATTAGGACATCAAAGATCGAGCGATATATGAAAGACTTAGAAGATGTTGCCCATTCCAATAAGAATCTTGTATACACTAAATTGGTAAACTGGTGTTAAGGAAAATAGCTAGCAACTGATAAGGACAGATAGAAAAGTTAAATACAGAGACATTTTTCAGTGTTTAGCTATATGGTTCAAATTATGACAGATTATGTAATTGATTTTACAACTGTAACAGAAAAATATGTCACACATCCGCTGTTAATGAAATGGAATATGAGAGACAGATTTAATATGTTTTCCTAGATTTAGTTGTGTTTTGTTAAATCAAAGAAGAAAATCTAAAATACCATTGAATAATCTACACCACTTAGATTTGAAATACAGGTGTTACACATGTAAAGAAAACAATAGTTTTATAGGAATTTATGTATTGGTCACTGAGGTGCAATCTCACATTCAACAAAAGCCAGCAATCAGCAAATTTTCTTTGTCTTAGTCTCTGCTTCAAACTAGAATTAAACTAGAAACCTAAACTTCAGACTCTGATGTCAAATGGATGCTGTATTGATATTTCTATTGACTGAAAGTAGGGATGATTCCTGTTCAAAAATTAGTCTTTAGACCAAAAACTAAGAATAATAAGT